>OX451215.1:197102517-197339201 GCA_949628195.1 Phasia obesa
AATTTATTTGAATGAAATGTTTCTGTTTTACACAAGTTTTTTTTAATTTAGAGAACAGTAATAATATTATAAAAAAATTATAATTATTTCATTTTTTTCCTTCTCATTTTAAACAAAACATCAAAAATATGCAATTTTATTGCCTGCTTGTTGCTCAACTACCAGTTGTTGATGCCAACAATTTTTATTATTTACACTCTTTAAGCGCCATCTTGTGTCATAAATTAAAATCATATGATTGTTTAATGCAAATTTATACGCGGTATGTGGTAAAAATCGTTAAGAAAAAGGAAAAACAAATCAATAGAATTGATAAAATATGACCAGCACCTGTAGACGGGTATATACAGAGAGCGAGAGAGAGAGAAAAAGAGAAATTGTGTGTTTCTAATCAAAGATGGGAAACTCAGTAAAATATGTATATGTTTCTGTAATTAAAACTTTATTTAAAGAACAATCCAAGGCATATTAAACAAGGTGATAGCGTAAGGGAGAGGAAATTTAAGCAACAAATTTTTTGAATTTTTTCTATATGGATTTTGACAGTAAAATAGATATTATTCTCTCTTAAAAAACCTGATTAATGTCAAACTCCATATAAAAAAAATTTAAAAAATTTCTCTTTAATATTAGCTCCGCCTTGTACAGTCACCTGGTTAAATATGCCTTGGAATAATCTATATATATAATAAAACAAAGGCGAATTCATAACAGGTAAACTCAACAGCTCAGCTGACTATTTTTTGTCTCCATCTCCCACTAACATTTGTTTTTTTGACAGAATTTATTTATACAAAAAGAAAATGTACGTATTTTTATTAGACAGTTGTACTTTTTTTTCGCCGCGAGTCTACCCGTTATGAATATGCTTTGTAATAAAATTTTATCAGGAAATATTTTTTCAAAATTTTGTTTCTATTGTAGATAGTAATCGAAAAGGAATACAAAACACCAATTTTTAGAAATTTTTTTCAGACTGTCTGTGTTCGCATTACGTAAAAATTACTGGATTCATTTCAAAAAAATTTTGTGAGGAGGTACCCTAGTATCTCGGTTCCAATATAGGATAAATTTTCTCCTAAAACTCATTTCATTTCCAAGAGAAAATGGAGAAAAAGTAGTAAAAGTACGTAATTTTACTGATTTAATGGTAATAAAAACTTGGCAGCACTTTTTATTTTTGAAAGCGGGATATATTATAAATGCTATTTACAGAACTTTATAATAATTTTAGAATTTTATATAAAGTCTTTATTCCTCGGTAATTATCCAGGGATGGGTACCTTTATATAAAGTAAATACATAAACCATAACTGAAGCACTATAAAGGTAAGAGTCTTACAATTTTTTATGGATAACTTTCAAAGCAAAATCGAACAAAAAATTTTCAAGACGTGCACGAGTTGGAGGACACTGCTGTCTTTAAAACTTAACTTTTTATAAAATTTCCAAAAATTCCAGATGTTATGCTTTGACTGATGGCATATTTAGGTCGTTGTGGATGTTCGAATTTTTAAAATACCAGGGAGCAGATGTAATTATACGTAGTATCTTTTGGCGCATTTCAATGAACCTGGTTACATTCGACTAAAAAGAAGAGATACTGCTTTTCTTGGCAGTACGTTAGAGGGATGACCCGCAAATGATTGCAAAATCCGTGAAACTAACATAATTTTTGTCTAGTACTGGCTGGACTTAAAAAGTATATTTTTATTTTACACTTCAGATATGAGTAATTATTGTTAGTTATTGAAGATACAATAAATAATAAATGTACAAAAAAAAAAAAAAAATCCAAAAATTATATGCCCAAGGCTTACCCAGAAGCCTCCCTTCACCCTAGGGAAGGCTTCTGACCGACCGTTCGCAGTACCGCTCAGAAACATCTTTGTTTTGCGTCTGTGAAATTTCTTTAAAATATCTTTATTGGTTCATTAGCTACCGAATTATGTCCAAAATAAATCGATTTCCAACCACTGTGTAGCGGTCTATAAAGATTTATATCCAAAGACTTTTAATAATTAATTAAATAAATAAATAAATAAATAAATAAGACGATATGCTTTCTGTATACTTGTCAAAAATATAACAGACTGATACCTGTCACTAAAGTAGCGTACTGTCATTATCCGTTTGGTTGCTATAGTAGCGTGAATTTGGTAACACTTCGAACCCTGTAAAATCAACTTTTGATAGAAAAATCAATCAAGAGTATCGGATACATTAGGCAAAATTAAGATAATATACGGATATGTTCTGTAATCCGAAACCGAGTGAAATTGAAATCGAATAAATTTTTTAAGAAAAATATAATTTAGTTGCGCCCATTATTTTAAAACATTAGCAATCAAGGAAGCTATGTGAATGGTCTTTAATCAAATGTATAAAAAATAATATCAAAATGTTGTAAGATTTAAAAGTTATGACAACTTAAAATTTCATTCGGATTCAATTTCACTCGATTTCGGATTACAGAACATACCCGATAATAATTAATAAATAAGTTTGAATTAATTAATAGGTCGATTATGGATGACAACTGAACTTTAGTTGCGTTTTCAACAGGCAACGCAACTGGGGAAAAATTGGTATTATGTAGTTGCTTTAAGGTAACAACTACAGTTGCTTGTAGTTGTCAGTTGCCATAAAGTTATCGATAATGCTTTTTTGACAGTCTAGCAACTGGAAATAAATGTAAACCATTTAATTATTTTTTAATAAATAACAAAGAAAATACAAAAAAAATTATATTATGTTATGTGTGAAATTTTGATTTTTTTTGAAATTTATATCCAATCTCTTTAAAAATGTGCCTAAACACACTCGTAAATTTAATGCAAGTTTGTCATGATGTTTTAGCCAAGGTGATAAATCTAAAAAGAAAACGTACAATACTCCTCATCCACCTTAAGATTCTCCTGTAAATTACAACCCTACGTGTTTTTACCAGCAGCTATTTTTCGATAATTTTCATCAAAAGTTGAAAAGCTGGGACCAGGTGCTGATAAAAGATAATACGGAATATTATTCGTATCATAGTTATTCTTTTGTTGCATTGCAGATGTTATGTTTGGAAATACGCAGTAAGGGGGCTTATGTTTCTGAGCAAAGGGATGAAAAATAAACTTACTTTTCATTTTAGTGCAGTTTTTACTTTATAATTTGTGAAAAAAATCAACAGTAACCACAGATTTATGATTGCCATCTTGGCAACTAAAATAAAAAAATTTTAGTTGCCAGTTGCTGTACGTAATACATTTTCGGCAACTGACAACGCAATTTTAATTGAATCAATTTTAATTAAATTATTATTGTTACAATAGCAGTGAACTTTTTTATATTTTCCAAATTCACTTTTCCATACCTGATACGAATAGTTTTTGTTCAAGTAAACAAAATACACTGAAAGATATTTTTTAAAATAAACAACAATTTGCTAAATGTTATAATAATAAACTTCCGCTTTTTAATTTCATAAATAAACTGTAATGAAAAATAAAATAATATTAAATTTGAAAATATTCAAGAAAAATTATTATAAAAAATATTCATAAACAGCTTGGTACTTGCATATTTTTTAAAGAAAAAAATATCTGTTTAATAAATTAATAAGAAAATCGAACTTACTTTGTACTGCAAGCTGCTGCTGGTGCGCCGCTACACGCTATAAATAAAATAAACAAGAAAATTTATTTTTTTTTAAATTATTAAAAAATCACAATTAAAAATAATAATGAAAATCTTTATTAAAACGTTATTTACACTTTGCATAATTGTTCGTACACCGCTGCGCTCCAAAGCTTGTACATCTAAGGATTGACTGCGACCACGTTGGGTTTTTGTAGACGACGAGGAAGATGAGTTGGCATGACGACAAATCCATCTTTTAACCGCCGACATTGTATTTTGCGGTTTAATTTTAAAAGTTCTATTAAAATACTGTTTTATACTTAAATGTTACAGATTTTTTAACATTAAATGTTTTTTTTTTTTTTTTTTTTTTTTTTTTTTTTTTTTTTTGTTTAACAGCCCTAGATTTCAGGTACAATTTTTATATTTGCTAAAACTGTTTCACTACATTTTGTTGACACTGTTAACGAATAGCAAAAAAAATTTATGAATGAGAGCAAAAAGCAAAAGCTTTTTATATGTAGAACAGGTTTGGTAAAGTTAGTACAATTGTACATTTTTGATACAATTGTACTTTTTTGGTACAATTGAAACATTTATCCCGGTTTTAGATGGCGGACCATTTTATAGCCAACTGTCACTCTTATTTCGTAAACTAAAACTTTATTTTTAAACCATTTCATTAGTTACCAGTATAAAGTAAAGAGTAAAGGCTGGTGGAAGCACGCGACTCAATGGAAGTAAGGTTGCCTTAAATTACAACTCAGGTACTTAAAGTCATAGAAGACGGAAGGGGGTCTCAATTCAGGAGATAATAATTGCAATACATACATATTTTATGTTTTAAGTATGACAGAAGGTCAACTAAATGAAAAGAGATATAGGCAATGTATATTAAATAAGTTGATCTCAATACGGAGAGGGAAGTATTGAGGGAAAAATTGTTTATTTTTATTATACGGAGTTTGTAACTACCATTTAAGGGATAAGAAAGTTAGGTTAACTGTCAAACCCCATATGAAAAAATAAAAACTGTTTCCCTCTCCCTAATGAGGCCACCATATTTAATGTGCTTGATTCTAGGGTTTAGTTCAAACAGTTTACTTAACTAGGAAGAAGCTATTAAAAGTAGAGAAAGGCGTTTTAAAATCATGTATTATTTGTTCCATAAAATGTTGGTTCTTTGCTATATCAAGCAGAAATTCTTGATAAGAAGCTGCTTTCAAAATACATAATCCAAATTTTCCGCTTTATCCAAAAAAAATTGTCACGATATCATTAAGAGTTTCAAAACCATCCAATTTATCTATTCCAACCCAATTCTTTCCTTAAATATTGCAAGTAAAAGCATTCAGCCTTCTGAATTTAGCCACAAGTCGCTGAAGGCATTGCCGTGTTTTCCTGCCAATGCACGCAAATGAGTGTAATTTTCAAATGTCTTGACATCTGATTTATGAATCATGTAATGTCTTAACCATGATTAAATGGATGTTACATAAATAACCATCAAGGCACAGCATATAATTTTAGTAGCAATTTGTATTATTGTTGTGTTTTTAGCATAAAAAATTTATAACAAAAAAAAATTCATTTCAAAAGTACCATAAGGTTTATATTTTCAAAATTTTGGAGATAATACGCTAGTCATGAGCAAGTGCTGAACTATAGCAACTGAGAAAGTGATATGCAGTTTCCTTAATAATAATCAGAAATGTACCAAAAAGTTAAAATAAAAATTGACATTACACACATTTTAGGCTTAAGCATTTTAAAAATTTTATTTAAATAAAATATTACTCAAGAAAAAAGAACAAGTCTTCACAACACCAATTCCAAATTTAATAATAAAGATTGTAACAAAAATATTTATTTCTTTCAATATAAAAAAATACTTAAACAAAATGTACCTAGATACAATTTTAGTGAAAAAACTACATTTAGAAGCCTGTTGGTACAATTATAAAATTTAATTACCCATCCCTGATGTAGAAATTTTAATTTAGAAAAGCTTTTTATGAGGGTGACCAAATTTTTATTTAAAGTTGTAAATAAATGTTATTTAAAAATGTCCTTAATTAGTTATCTTAATGAAATTTTAAGTAAAGTTGCAGACAGCCGGCCCCCTAGGGCCCGAAATTCTCAAATTTTGGAATTTCGTTCATATGTAAATTTTTTTGAAAATATAAAAAAATTATTTATAACTCAAATCTTAAGTTTATTAAATAGTTCTCAATGGATTTAATTTTTTATACATTTTAATTTTGATCGATATAGCCTTAAATAAAGTAATATGGTTTTATTGCCTATGGTATGTAGTGCTAGAAATCGAAATTTGCATAAAATTGCGATTATTATTTCACATCATTTGCATTCACAATTACTATATATAAATTACAAGTGGCTACCTGTTAGGTTAAAAAAATAAGTGCATATACATACTTCAGAAACACGTCACTATCTAAACACCCTTTAAATTTTAGTGTTTTTATTTTAGCAGCTATAATATTACAACTTTTGTGAGCATTCCAAGAGTTTAGCTATTACAGTTCGAGGGGCAAACTCATAATATTTTGGAAATGATTCAGCCATTTGTAATCCGATTGGTCCAAAATTTGATATAGACAAGGATGAGTTTTTTACTCGAGTTTTGGTTTACACTAAATAATAAAATATGACTTTTTAATTTTATTAGAATTATTTTTAAATGAATATATTAATTATTTAGGCTTAAGTTCCTGATTATAAAGAGATAATTTTTCTTTATCTCTTTATAATTAAGTACTTAGGCCTGTATAATTAATTTATTCACTAAAAGACAAAATTTTTTATATATTTCTTAAGAAAAATTTTTTCTATAAAAAGGGTGATAACGCTTTTTTCGGCTAAAATATGCAAAAATGTAAAAATTTGGAAGTTTAGAAGTTAATTTTTGAAGTCAGGTTTATGTTCCTTGAATTCTTTCTAAGTAGAAAGAATATTTTTTACAAATTAAATGATACATTTTTAAAGAAAAAATGGGAACATGTTATTTGAGACACTAGCAGAAGTTATGCATTTTCTGGATATATTATTCTGTCTTTAGCATTTTTTGTATCTATATAATTTGGGTAGTGTTAAGTTGTAAAAATCAAAAACCAATTTGTAAAACATATTCTTTCTACTTAGAAAGAATTAAACGAACTCAAGCCTGACTTTAAATATTAATTTGTATGTTAATAAAATAGTTCGACTAATAATTTAAATATTAAATAAGTTCGGAAGTTTTAAATTGAAAGTCGTCTACTTTTGAACTGAGCAAAGACGTCAGCTGTAAAATTTTCTACAATATTCCCGTTCAATAGTAGAAAAAAAATTAAAAAAAAAAAAAAAACTGGAAGACCAGTAAAAGTTTAATAAATTTAATCCACACCAAAGACCCTTACTTTGTTAGTGCTTCAGTTATGGTTTATGTATTTACCATTAAAATATGGCGCCTTAAACTATGCTGCATATCGGTTAGTGCTTCGATTATGAATTTACTTTATAAACAGCGCCATCTGTTGCTCTAAAATATGCATATCCGGTTAGTGCTTCAATTATGGTTTATGTATTTATTTTACTACTAAAATAACTGCGTACCCTTACTGGTTTTTCTCCACTTTCTCTTGGAAATAAAATATTTTTGCAGAAAAAAACTATCCTATATTGGAATCAGGACACTAAGGCACCTCCTCGCAAAATTTTATTAAAATCAGACCAGTAGTTTTTACTGGTATAGCACTATTTTGTGGACCCCAACTAGAGTCATATAAAATTTTTAAAAATTAAACACAAAATAAGGAAATACCAAGTTCTAAAAAAATTTAAGGTGCGAGGTTTCCAACTTTGAGGCCACATAGCACCGCCAAGGGTGAAGGAACGGTGCCCAGCGTCAAAACTCCTGAGATACTCCTCTGATATGCCCTTGTCAAATTTTGGATCAATCGGACTAGCCCTTTACTTTATTTAATTGCTGAACTATTTCCAAAATTTTTTGATACTGCCCCACTTTGCATTATAGCGACAGCAATACGGTTAATTTTTCACGCTTTGGTTACTAAACCCTAAAAAGTGATAATAATAGATATAATAATGAAAAGTCCCCTAATCCCGCCCCACCAAAATTCTGTAATCAAATTAATGACTGGCTACGCAGCACATAACTGAAAAATAGTTCACAAATAAAACTTTTATTGTCGTAGCAATGGTCACCCTAAACTAACAGCTTTTTTTATTTAAGAGAGGAAATGAAATACACTCTCCTAGATTTTTTTCCGTTAAAATTAACAACAGAGGGCGTGACTTATTTCCTCGTTTAAATAATTAAAATAACATTTAATTAATTACAATAAATTATTAAATTAATTTATGTTTATTTATAATTATTCTGCTCAAGTTTTTTAAACATAGTAATCTGAGAAGTGGATATTAAAGTTTTATATATTTTTTTATTGTTTAAATTAATAAATATTTGCCTGTTAAATATCAGATGTTTTATTTTTGTTAAATAGAATTATAAACTCGCTGTTATATGAAACACAAAAAGAAAAAAACAAAAAAAATCTAACTTCGAAGCAGGAAATTTCAAGTAAAAAAATCTAATTTTTATTTTTTTCCAAGTCTTTTACTTTTTTGCAAAAAGAACAACTTTTTTAATTAGAAATTATGCAAATTTTATTTTTTATATTTTGTGCAAACTGAGGCATGACAATTAAAAATCTTTTTTTTTGTACCTAGTTGTTGCTTAGGAAAATAAATAAGAATAAGAATAAGAAATTGAATAAAATAAAATAAATTAGGAAAAATTTATGAATAATTATTTCATGGTAAATTAACATAAATAATCTTTGACTTTTGTTTATTCGTTTAAAATTTTAACAATTTCTGCATAATTTTTATACCCCAGCGTTAATTTATAAGGAAATAGAAATTAAATTATTTGCTGTTTTTAATAATTATTTTATTTTTATTTTAAATGTTGAATTCAATTAAATGCCACTTCGTTGATGAGGTGCACCCTAATTTACTACTGCAGGAATTAATTTTCCCTAGAAAATTATAAATTAAAAATTTATTTTGGGATTTTTAATTATTGAAAATATGAAAATAAATCCTAAGTATATTTTTTGTAGATAAACATCGTTTTTGCTGATTTTTTGGTGGAAAAAGTTAATATATAAAATTTATAGAAATAAATTTTCAACTACCCAATTTACAGCCCTGCACAAATGACTCTCCCGTTGAATGTTAAAATGTGGCAACCTTTTTTTTTTGATCATCAATCATACATGGAAAATTTATATGTTACTTTTTAATTAAAAAACTGCTAAATTTTAATACATATATTGATTTAAAGGGGGTTTCAATAAGATCGGGTGGATTATTATTTTATTGTTTTGTCTAAACTTTGATATTTTGTTTTTAAATTCTTTGACTTAACTCTCATTTTGTTAAGGAAATTTTTAACATAAAAGGTATCTTTAGGTTACCACAAAATTGCGTCAAGGTTTCCTGATGAGCTAGCTAAATTAATCACTTCGCGAAATGGCCATGCCATAGAAACTAGCTTACCCCATGTCGTTGTGCATAGAATATATCGTCGTTTAAATGCCCGACGACGGCACTTCGCAAGAAGCCAGGAATACAACAGGTCCAATTATCAATACGTTAGGCTGAATTGTAGCGATGACGTATGGCTGGTCTATGCCTATAAGTGAACCCGTGGGGTACTAACTGTCACTGCAGGTTTTGCAAAAGCTTTGAAAAAGTGCTCTTGGGGAAAATGGGGACACCAGAAGCCAGGGTTCCTGGAACCAGAACCTCTAAGAACAGGTCTGTTTTATTATAGGTCCTCTTTAAGGCCCGACCATTGCCCTAAGGACTGGTACCACGAGAACCGGTGGCTCCACAGAGAACTCTCATCTCTGTGGCCGGTTGTTGGTGAGGTCCCCTTCGGGGGTTTACATGGTGGTTGTGGTTAAGATCAATGTATGCAGAAATGGTGCATTGTTGATCAATGTGTGCTGTTGCCCTCTCACCAGAATTTGGATAGTCTCAGAGGTTAGAACATAGGTCCAGGCTTGCCATGTTCTATAAATTGCTACTCATTGTGACTGTGCAGTATGTCGAGTGCGACATGGGTGCCAATACACACGATTCGTTGTCGTAAAGTGTGCTGTTCCTACACAATGGGGGGGCGATAGTCTACGCTTTTATTTTACTCGGTGGTAAGGCCACCATCTGATAAGAGCCAACATGGCTGGCTAGGTGGCGACGTTACTTGAACAGATATCGGTTCCAATCTCTCTCTCTTTTGAAGGTCAGGTCTTTTATGGTTAAATTAAAGCCAAAAAAGATTATTAATGATTGATATGTAGCGCTTGTTGTTCGAGGTGATGACCTCTCAGTAAGGTCGTTTTCCGAAATACGCACCAAACCGTAAATTATAGTGATGCATTGCCATCTTATGAACCTCATAATGGTCGGTGTCGATTTAGATACATAATTTTAGCGTGCAACGTTTTTACTAATGGACCATAATTTTAACATTTGTACTACTGTTATATAAAGAGGGTTACCAAAGTAGGATTACTAAACAAAAACACATTTGTCTCATTTGAAAATCAACAACAGAATTACCCAACGGAAATGGATTGTCAAAGAGTTACTGGTTGGTGTATGTTGTGATCTAAAGACGTAATGGGCCCACCCTTTTTATAGTAAAAAGTGGAAACTAATAATGATTCTTAACACCGTTTAGGTAGCGCTTAGGTAGCCGCAAAAGTGAAAAATTTCCCGGCTACCTAAGCGCTACCTAAACGGTGTTAAGAATCATTCCTAGGAAGTTCATATGTTCTAGAAAGTTGTTTATTGAGATCTTAGGTTCATTTTTGTAGTTGATTGTTTCCTTGAATTTTGAACGGTTTGCTACCTATGGACCTGGACAGGGGAAAAAAGGTAAAAAAATTTAATTTTTAAAGTTTTTTGCTATTTTGACATTGAAGATGAAGTTTTTTTGATTTTATATGTTCACAATTACTACAACTTTGCCTCAGAGAGTATATCAAAATTCCAAACGGTTTGCGAAATATGAGCTTGAGTAAATGATCATTTTTTTGCAAAAATTACATCGAGGCCCCACATCTTTGAGGGCCCATAAAAAAAAACCTGGAGGACTTTGGGCAAAACTGGGAGACAGGGGTCTTTTTTTCTGTCTTTTATGACGTAGTGGTGTCCGTATATGGTTATTTTGCCATGACTTAAAAAATTACACAGTGTGTTACGAAAAACTATTTATCACCCTGATAAAATCCTAACTTTAGCTAATGGCAAGTTATAATAATGGGCCTAAGTCAAATAAATTATTAAGTCAAATAATGAAGAAAGTATTACCGCAGATGCATTTTTCTTAAATCATATTTATTATTTAATAACAATTATTATTTTTAAATTATTAAAGTTAATTTTAACAGCAATTGTCAAGATGCTTTTAATTTATTAAGAGTAAATAAAGAGTTTTGTCATTGGAATTAAAAAAAAAGTGTGATTAAATGACATTTTTATCATATAATTTATTTAAGCTACTTTAAACAAACTAAATTTTCAAGCGTCCTTGCACTTTTTTTCCCCGTTTTAAGGCAGTTAAATTAAAAAAGATTGTTTTTTAATGTAGAAATGTTCTTGTTAGTTACTGTTATTTGATAAAATTTGTTTAAACATATAAAATTTATTGCATAAATAAATATTTTTTTGCTGTATGCATTTCATTTGTTTTATTTTAAAACTAGCTGTACCCGACTCGCCGTAGGTGTCCTGAAAATATTTTGTTCGATTTTACTCACGTAAAAACTACTGGATTAATTTAAATCCAAAAGGGGGTACCTTAGTATCGTGATTCAAACAAAGGATAATTTTTTTCCGCAAAAATATCCCATTTTCAAGAGAAAGCACGCAATTTTACCGATTTAATGCTACCGCAAACTTGGCAGCACCTTTTATTTTTGTCTGCGGAATATTTTAAATTATTCACAGAACTCTACAATATTTTTAGAATTTTATATGAATTTTAGAATTTAATCCAGGGATGGGTACCTCTATATAATGAAAATACATAAACCATAACTGAAGCACTATAAAATTAAGAGTCTTAAAAGTTGGTTTGAATTACTTTCAAAGCAAACTCGAATAAAATTGTCAGGACATCCTGGACGCGACAGACACATCTTTTGCTTAATAAAACTAGAAAAACAGTAATAATCTTGTCCAAACAAAACTTATTTTTAGGTTTTCGCTACGAAAAGCCATCTGAAAGGCATTGCCTTCTACCAGACAATTTTCGGAAGACCTTCTGGAACTCTTGTCGGTATAAGTGATAGTGGACGACCTGCTCCGCAATAACAATATTTTTAAAAGAAATGAGAATGAAAATTTAAGGCCTTTTGCCTAATAAGCATGGAGTAAAGAGGTCTTCTAAAAGACCTTCATAGTCCCCATTGGCTTCCCTCGGGGACACCATATCAAAGCTTCTTCCCTTTCAGTAAAACAACAATAATATTATAATTTGCTAAGAAAGGCTATAGGAAACAGCGACGTAAATGGGTTAAGCTGTGTTCAGATGATATGTTTTTATCATATGGAATGTCGATAATAAATTGAATTTTGATCAGAAGATTTTATTCTTCTAGATACTTATACATAGAGAAAGAAGTTGATTGAGCGATGTTTCTCTGACCGTCTGTGTTCGGCTTGAAATCAACTTTGACAAGGAATTTAAAAAAAAAAATTTTTAAAAAAAATTTTTACGAAAAATTTCCGATTCAATTTTTACAAAAAAATTCCGATAAAATTTTTACAAAAAATTTCCGATAAAATTTTTAGAAAATACATATTTTCGATAAAATTTTCAGAAAATATTTTTGATAAAATTTTTATAAATACTTGCAAAATATTTTTGACTAAATTTTTACAAAAATTTTCAATAAAATGTTTAGAAAATACATATTTTCGATAAAGTTTTTAGAAAATATTTTTGATAATATTTTTATAAATACTTACAAAAAATTTTCGATTAAATTTTTACAAAAAATTTTCGATAAATTTTTACAAAAAAATTTCAATAAAATTTTACAAAAATTTTTATAAACTTTTGAGAACATTTTTACCAAAAATTTTCGTTAAAATTTTTATATAAAATTTTCGTTAAAATTTTTATATAAAATTTTCGTTAAAATTTTTATATAAAATTTTCGTTAAAATTTTTACAAAAAATTTCCGATATAATTTTTAAAAAAAATTCCGATAAAATTTTTACAAAAAATTTCCGATAATATTTTTAGAAAATATGTACATATTTTCGATGAAATTTTTAGAAAATATTTTTGATAAAATTTTTATAAATATGTACTTACAAAAAATTTTTGATTACATTTTTACAAAAATTTCCGATAAAATTTTTAGAAAATTTTAGATAAAAATTTTAGAAATTTAGAAATTGTTGATAATATTTTTATAAATACTTACAAAAAATTTTCGATTAAATTTTTACAAAAAATTTTCTATAAATTTTTACAAAAAAAATTTCAATAAAATTTTTATAAACTTTTGAGAACATTTTTACCAAAAATTTTCGTTTAAATTTTTATATAAAATTTTAACAAAAAAATTTTATAAAATTTTCTATAAAATTTTTACAAAAAATGTTCAATAAATTTTTACAAAAAATTTTCGAAAAATTTTTAAAAAAAATTTTGGATAAAATTTTTACAAAAAAATTTGGCTAAAATTTTTACAAAAATATTTGGATAAAATTTTTATCAAAAATTTTGGATAAGATTTTTATAAAAAATTGTCCATGAAATTTTTACAAAACCTTTTCTATAAAATTTTTACAAAAAATTTTCGATAAAATTTGTACTTAAAAAATTCGATAAAATTTTTACAAAAGAATTTTAATAAATTTTTACAAATAATTTTGATAAAATTTTTACAAATAATTTTGATAAAATTTTTACAAATAATTTTGATAAAATTTTTACAAATAATTTTGTTAAATTTTTACAAAAAAATTTTCGATAAAATTTTTAGAAAAAATTTTTTATATCGTTATATTACATATTTGTAATAATGAAGTTCAAAATCATGAAATTTAAAACCGAATGTAGATATATTATTGTGAAACTGGTAAATCAATATAAATAAATTAATAAATAAATAAATTTTCGATTTATGCAAGTAGTTTCAAAACAACCACTGTGATCGTCACCACTGTGCATTTGTCCGAGTCTGTATATTTTAGAACACTATCATTTTATAGTATGTATGTAGTATGTACAAATTTATTTGCCATAAACTGATGCACCAATTTAATATTTTTATATAGACATAAATTTTTTGTTTTATTTATAATTTAAATTTTTTTTTCTTCTGTGTTGCCAAAATGCAGCCTTTTTCGGTTAAAATTTAAGATTTATTTTAACTTATGATGATTTGAACGACCGGAAAATAAATGTTTGCTTGTTATAAAATAAAACTAAATATTATTGCAAAGAAGAAAAAAAACATTTTATTAAAAAAAAAAAAAAAAAATACAGACACAAAAACAATTTGTCAGGTTTAATGCACTTTCACAGCATGTGATGTGCTGTACCCAGTGCTACGCCTATGATAGAGTTGCAAGAGAAGTATAGCCAATAAATATTTTTTAGTTAAAAAAAATTATAGGATTTTTAATTAGAAAACAAAACAGTCAGTTTGGCTGTTAACAATATGGGACAACAACACTAAACACGTGTGTGTAAATATACGTGGGGCAGCACATAAGTCTTTATAAAAATATAGAAAGAAAATCCCACTTCGTGGAATGCATATCTCATGACTTTATTTGATCAAGTTTATGCATACATTTCTTATACATTTGATCCAAACTAATGACCGCTATGTGCGGGTGAGATCTTTGGAAACGATCCAAATGATAACAGCGCACATTTGATGGACAAATATTTTTCACCACTTCCATTCGATTTCTCACTAAACTTTATTACACTAAAAAAAATCTGATGGTTCTCTTATGAACGGTATAGCAGTAGCAGGTGCATACTCATCTGAGCTGAACCTGCCCCTTAGTCTGCGTTTGGAAGAGTACGTCTTCGTTTAGTAGGCAGAATTGCTTGGAGACGGGTGTATGAAAGAAAAGTTCTAAGTAGCACTGGGAAATGGACTAATGCAAGCAAGGGTCCTACAATGGATGTTTTTTAAACAACTACACTGTGTCTGAAGAAAACACCCAGAAACAACACACCCAGCCAAAAACTGGCAGGAATCGAACGCGCAACAGATAGACTGTTAAGACTAGCGCACTACCAATCAGTCTAACGAAGCACTAAAGATGGTGAAGGGAGGCTGGACAACAGGTAAACAGGCTCAAGTGGTGCTCAAAGAGCCCACATGGGCAGGAAGGCTAGCAAGGTGCTCATATATAATACTAGCTATTCCCACACACATTGTGTGCGTCCTGACAATATTTTACTCTATTTTGCTTTGAAAGTAATCTACACCAAATTTTAAGGTTCCTACGTATTTACTTTATATAAAGGTACCCATCCCTGGATAAAATTCTAAAATTTATATAAAATTTTAAAACTCTAAAAATTATTTTAAAGCTCTCTAAAAAGTGTTTAAAATAGTTTAATAACAATGTAATTCCACAAAGTAGAAATACAAATCAAATACAAACTTCGATCAATTGGCTATTTGCCAGTAAGTAATTCATATTTTGTCATTATTTTAAAACAGCGCCATCTGGTGCACAACCGTGTTTAAAATATCCCGCTTTCAATTAATATTTTATCATTTTAAAACAGCGCCATCTGTTGCGCAAACGTGTCTAAAATATCCAGCTTTCAAAAATAAAAGATGCCTTAAAGTATGCATTATCTTTGAATCGGTAAAAAAAATCGGCATTCTTTCATTGCTTTTTCTCCACTTTCTCTTGGAAATAATATATTTTTGTAGGAAAAAAGTATCCTATATTGGAACCAGGATACTAAGGTACCTCCTCACAGAATGTTATTAAATTCTAGCCAGTAGTTTTTATGTGATGCGAACACATACAGACAGGAAATGAGTGACTATTTTACTATATGTATAGGTAAGTACTTTAAGCTGGATAAGTGCGTTAGTGCCAGGTCATGGAATCTTCAAGCATCACCTACAAAATGTTACTTGCAGATTGTGTCGGGAAGAGGCTGTGACAGTAGTGCACATTGTGCGTGAATGTGGAGCACTGAATAGCATAAGACTTAGGCCCACGGGCAGAAACTTGTAAAATGTGGATGCCATGGGGGATCTGATCTAATCTTTGGACAAATGCTAGCAATTAATGGAGACCCCGTGATGAGAAAAAAGGCCGACAGTGACCAGTCGACAGTCAGAAATCACTTAAGTCAAGAATAAAGGCTGGTGGTAGCAGGTGACTCAATGAAAGTAAAGTTTGCCGTAAATTACAATCACGACGGAAGGGGGTCCGAAAAGGGACCCATTAAGGAAGCGGTCTGCTTCATGTTTAGTTTAGGTTTCTTAGGTTTCGGCAGGGTCCGTTATCACTCCCAATTAAGTTTCTAGTAAGTTAAGAAGATTAAGAAGGGTTGTGCCACTAATGGCTCATCCACTCGAAGACCCGGAGGCTCCATTGTGATTGATTTTCCAGTAAAGTTTACCCCAATTAAACAAAATAAACCTACTCTTAGGTGCCTTTCTACGTACGCGGTCACATATTTGAGTTTACATTTGAGCCTGACCCAATCAATACTTAAAATTTATATTATTGTTTTACAGTTTGTCTCCAGCAATGACGGTGAAGTGTTTTATTTTTATTTATTTATTTTTATTTCTGAAAAATGATACTTAAAAAATACCAAATTTATTGCGAAAAAATATTTGAAACATTCAAAGAATTTTTATTATGTTTCAAGCGTATTTTTTTCAAGCAATGATGCTGTCTTGACAACCATCCCAGTAATTGAGTGGCTGACTGGCTGCTGGTTGCCTGGCTGACCTTAAGAAATCTACTACACATTATAAAAATAAAAAAAAAATAAATTATTAAACAAATAAATGATTTCTAAGTAGACAACAAACGTAACAACAATTTTATCATTACAACTTTGTATTTTAGATTTATTTTTTGCTTTTATATCTTGATGTCTGAGAATAAATTGCTGCAATAGAACAGTGTAAAATACAGGGTGGAGCTGGGGTTCTTTTTAACAACTTGTTTAAATAAAATGAGAAGTAATAAATCGAGTGGAATTCGGAAAAAAATATTTATGTACCACTGTACAATATTTTATTTTAAGTCTGGTACCTACCCTGCTGTTCAAATTATTTAATTTGGAAATTTATAAAATGTGGTGTATATCTAGCGCTTTCAAAGAATTTGACGTTTTTATTGTTGTACAACAAAACTTGAGCAGTACACCTGAACATTTTTTCTAGAAAATTCCCTTTTCACATTTTTGTTTGCATTTATTATTTTGTAGGGGGGATCCTTCTTCGATTCCTTTCGTTCCTCAATTAATTCTGGTATCCGGCTGGAAATTTACTTTTATTGAGGCTCTTGCTGTCACTAGCCTTTTACTCTCGACTGTAGTGATTTCAGACAAGCGACTGATACATGTCGATATTCTTCCTCATCATAGTCTATGGTAAATGCTATAATTTGCTTAAGACTAAGGTCTCCACAGCATCTCCATTCAATATATGTATGTCTGCCCGTGGTCCAAAGTCTATTTATGTTAGCCTTTTTCCAGGCACAGTCTGCAAGTATTTTTAACTGGAAGT
Source organism: Phasia obesa (assembly GCA_949628195.1). Taxonomy (NCBI): domain Eukaryota; kingdom Metazoa; phylum Arthropoda; class Insecta; order Diptera; family Tachinidae; genus Phasia; species Phasia obesa. Next base: position 197,120,002 of record OX451215.1, read on the forward strand.
ACTTTTAACTGGGCCAGATAATACTTGGAGAGTCCGTGACCTATCACTAACGTGGTAAACTATTTATAGGCACCCTGATTATATTTAAACTCCTTCTTGGTCTTCCTGCAACTTGTGAAAAATTCCAGAGTCTTTGATGGGAATCGAATCCACAACCCCACACTGATAGACTAGCACACTACCTACTAGCCCACCGGGGCACCCTTTTTTGTACATTAAGTTTGACTGCATTCCTCCAGTGTCTATATCGATTCGAAAAAAATCATTCGTATTTGAATCTTATGAAGTACTTGCTAGCAGTGCCCGCCACGTCGTAGGCGTTCCGACAAAATTTTGTATGATTTGGCTTTGAAAGTAATCCACACCAAATTTGAAGACTCTTCCTATTATAGTGCTTCAGTTATGCTTTATGTATTTACTTTATATAAAGGTACCCATCCCTGGTTAATTACTTAGCAACCAAGGCTTTATATAAAATTCTAAAATTTATATAAAATTCTCAAATTATCGTAGAGTTCTGTAAATAGTTTTTAAAATTTTCCGCAGACAAAACTAAAAAGTGCTACAAAGTTTGCAGTACCATGGAATCGGTAAAATTCCATAATTTCTCTACTTTGTCTCTATTTCCTGTTGGACATGAGATATTTTTGCGGGAAAAAAATTACCCTATATTTGAATCAAGGGTTTAAGGTACCTCCTCACATAATTTTATTTTAATTCAGCCAGTAGTTTTTACGTGATGCGAACACATACAGAAAAAATTGTTGTTTGTATTCCATTTCGATGACTAACTGCACCAGCAACAAAATTTTCAAAAAATATTTCATGTACAGAAATAGTTCTGTTACAGTTTTATTATATGTATAGATAGACAAATTTTTTTTCGGGGAAAAATTTTGACGATTAAATTTTTTTCTGTATAATTTTTTTACCAATTTTATCTGGGAACTGTGAATTTCAATATATGTGACCCGGTCTATGAAAAGGTGGCTTATGACTCAAAAACAAAATTTCGAAAAATTAGCTGTTAAACATAAACAATGCATTTCGTCAGTTTCTTAGTAGTTTTTCTTATGAAAAATGCAAAAGACCATAAATGAGATAAGTTCGTGTGTGTATATAAAGAGCGATGTTTTTTTTCAATACAAAGCACAAACCAGTTTCTGACCCAACCAAAAAAATCACCAAATCGACTTTGACTTTAGTACACTTCTAAGCAAGTTAGGACTTCCAAGTGAAAGAGCGTCTCAAAAACTATCGAAACAAAAAAAAAAAAAAGTGGAAAAATTTTGTTTGAGTCATAAGCCGCCTTTTCATAGGCCGGGCAACATATATTATTTAAAGCGTATAATTTGAAGCATACTTTTAGGCTGCATTAAAATGTATTTAATTTAAAAAACAGTTTGGTGGGTAAGGAAACCCTTTTTTTCACGCAGAAAAAAAAAAAACAAAATAGTAATGTGGTCACAAGGACCATATAATGTTCGCTTTAACAACATATGTTTGCGATTAAAATATTTTACATGTTTTAAGCATTACAAACGAGTCTACCGCATATGACATTATATATTATTTAATCATATGATCATTTATTGTAATCAATGTAATGTTTACTGTTTTATTTTATTATTATATTTTATACTTAAACATAATTAGGTTACACAATAATATAGTTCTAACAATAATAATATTATTATTTTTATTAATAATATAGTTTGATTACAGCCATATAATTCAATCCTAATATGTTTCGCTTAGAATATGGTTACCTCAACAAGCTGCTTTAAAATAAAAAAAATGTATAAATCTTTTCCTAGTTTTTTAACCACCCTTTTGAAAATAAAATTAAACACGAGATAAAAATGATATATTTATTTAAATAATAAAATAAAATCAAAACAAAACAAACCTATTTTTCACTTTTTTAGAAAGTAATTAAAAACAAAATTATATTTTCAATTGATTCAAATATAGTAAATGAATTAAATATTAAACAAAAAAAAAAAAAAAAAAAACAAATACAAAACGGAAGTTAAAGTTTCAAACAAAAAACTTAACTATTTATTATCTATTCGGTTTCTTTTGAAAATGAAATAAATCAGTCAAGTGCGAGTTAGTCTCACACACGTAGGGTTCCGTACTATGTTTAGTACGCGTTTAAAAACTCAAGTTGTTAATTTTTTCATGTCTTATGGGGCACCCGTTTCTTTTTATAATCATAGACATATTCACGAAAATTTCATCGCTATTGGAACACCCTTTAAATTTTAGGAATTGCTGTTATAACGGCTATGGTAATACACTTTCTATAAAAATATCAGGCCTACCTATTGTGGTTCAAGAAATAAGGTAATATACGTGAAAAACATGTCACTGATGGATCACCCTTTAGTAATTGTTACAGCGGCCGAAATCATCTACTGTAAACAATTCAAGAGTCTACCTATTACGGTTCAAAAAATAAGGCTATTTAAGTAAAAATCATGTCTCTGTCGGAACACCCTTTAATTTTTATTATTTGTTGTAGTTTCCATAGTAATAAACCTCTTGTAAAAACTTTAAGAGTCTACTTATTATCGTTCGTTAGGCCATATACACGAAAAGCACGTCACTCTCGGAACACCCTTTAATTTTAAGGTTTAATTTATTAGAACGCGAACATAGAGTTAATTACTGTCTGAAAATATTAAGTGGTTGCCTCTTATAGCTAAAAAAATAAAGACATAACGGCAAATAACACCTCACTTTCGGAACACCCAATAAGTTTTAGTATTATTGCTGTAGTGGCCATAGTTATACACCTTCTGTGAAAATTTCAAGAGTCTACCTATTATGGTTCAAAACTTAGGCCTTATACATGCAAATCACGCCACTATCGGAACACCCTTTAATTTTTAGGTTTATTTTTTTAGACTTGTTTATAAAGCGAACTAAGTTTTATATACTGCTTGCATATTTTTAGTGTATTCCTCCTACAGTTCAAGAAATAAGCACATATTCGTAAATAACACCTCTCTATCGGAACACCCTATAAGTTTTAGAATTTTCTACTACAACCGCCACCGTTATACACCTTCTGTGAAAATTTCAAGCGTCTACCTATTATGGTTCACAATTTAGGCCTTATACATTCAAATCACACCACTATAGGAACACCCTTTAGTTTTTTAATTTATTTTTTTATAATTATTTATTAGCGAACTAAGTTTTAATTACTGTTTTTAAATCTTGAGTCCATGCCTCCTATAGTTCAAGACATAAACACATATTCATGAATAACACCTCTCTATCGGAACACCCTATAAGTTTTAGTATTTTTTACTATAGTGGCCACTGCTGTACACCTTCTGTGAAAATTTCAAGCGTCTACCTGTTATGGTTCAAAACTTAGGTCTTATACATGCAAATCACACCACTATCGGAACACCCTTTAATTTTTAGGTTTATTTTTTTATACTTGTTTATATAGTGAACTAAGTATTAATTACTGTTTTTAAGTCTTGAGTCTATTGCGCCTACAGTTCACGAAATAGGCACATATTCGTGAATAACACCTCTCTATCGGAACACCCTATAAGTTTTAGCATTTGTTGCTATAGCGGCAACAGCTATACATCATCTGTGAAAATTTCAAGAGTCTACCTATTACGGTTCCAGAGATAAAAGGCGCTGACAGACGGACAGACATTGTAGTGAAAACAATAGGGTTTCGTTTTTACACTTTGTGTACGGAACCCTAAAAAAGACAGACAGACACAGTAAATAATTTAAATTAAAAGTTTCTTTGACTTATAAAATATTAAAAAATATTTCTGTATTATATTCGACAAAGTAAATTAGTTAATATTATTAATAATTGAGGGCACTACATGTACTTGTATAAGCATAACTCGAAACATACATGGGGAAATTCAATTACAATTAAAATTACAGGTAATGCGTAATTGCTTATTCTCAATTACACATTACAGGTAATTATAATTGGAAATTTTCAATTACAAGCAATTGTAATTATAATTACTTCGTAATCATTACATTCAATTGAACAAAATTCTTTTATATTCCTTAAAATTTCCATTACATGTAATTATAATTGATTTTTTTCAATTACAAGTAATTGTGATTAGAAATTTTCAATTATAAATTAGAAGTAATTGTAATGGTAATTAGGTAATAAACATTAATTTCAATTGAACAAAATTTTATTATATTTCCTAAAATTAACATTACATGTAATTATAAATGATTTTTTTAATTGCATTAATTTGTAATTCAAATTTTCCAATTACACATTACAATTAATTGTAAATGTAATTTTTCAATTACAAATTACATGCAATGAGTAAACCAAACAAAGCTCAATTACAATTACATATAGTTGAATGTAATTGTAATTGAAAATTGAATGTAATTGTAATTGAAAAATTACAATTACAAATAATTCTGTAATTTCGTGTGTAATCAATTACAAACTGTAATTGGCATCCCCCATGTCTGACTCGAAAACGGTTCCTTCAATTTGTTTAGTTTAAAAATTCTTAAAAAATTTTTCCCGAGAACCACAGCCAATTCGAAAAATGTAACTTATAGGCTGTGGATTCTGTCAGAATCATATGCATCTTATTTGATTCTAAAAACCCAGAGAAGTTAAAACTGGCACTGGCACTGTTTTCTGTAACACCTGATTTGAAAATTCTAGGTTTTAAGATAAGTTCGGTTTAGTATTCGTTAAATAGAACCCCGCCGGAACAACCAACAAAAATCAATCTCACCACAAATTAGAGGGCTTCTTCGTATGTGCAGCAAAGAGGGTGAAAGTGGGTCTATGGGTAAAAAACGGAAAATGATAACAATTTTTAGGGTTCCGTACCCAAAGTGTAAAAACGAAACCCTATTGTTTTCGCTACAATGTCTGTCCGTCTGTCTGACAGCGCCTTTTAACTATGGAACCGTAATAGGTAGACTCTTGAAATTTTCACAGATGATGCATAGCTCTTGCCGCTATAGCAACAAATACTGTAACTTATAGGGTGTTCCGATAGAGAGGTGTTATTCACGAATATGTGTTTATTTCTTGAACTCTAGGAGGCATAGTCTCAAGATTTAAAAACAGTAATTAAAACTTAGTTCGCTATATAAACATGCCTAAAAAAATAAACCTAAAAATTAAAGGGTGTTTCGATAGTGGTGTGATTTGCTTATATAATGCCTAAGTTTTGAACCATAATATGTAGACTCTTCAAATTTTCACAGAAGGTGTGTAACTGTGGCCACTATAGCAATAAAAACTAAAACTTATCGGGTGTTCCGAAAGTAAGGTGTTATTTGCCTTTATGTCTTTATTTCTTGAGCTATAGGAGGCAACCACTTAAAATTTGCAGACAGTAATTAACATTATGTTCGCTTTCTAAACAAGTATATAAAGTTCCGAGAGTGACGTCCTTTGCGTGTATATGACCTAAGTTTTGAACGATAATAAGAGACTCTTGAAGTTTTTACAGGAGGTTTATTACTATGGAAACTATAACAAATCATAAAAAATAAAGGGTGTTCCGACAGTGATTCGTGATTCTCATGTATAACGCCTTCTTTTTTGAACCGTAATAGGTAGATTCTTAAAATTTTGTACAGGAGATATTTTGCCACGGGCGATATGACAATTACTAAAAATTAAAGGGTGTTACGACAATGACATGTTTTTCACGTATAGTGACTTATTTTTTTAATCGTAATAGGTAGGCCTGATATTTTTATAGAAAGTGTATTACCATGGCCGTTATAATAACAATTCCTAAAATTTAAAGGCAATTTTCGTGAATGTGACTTAGATTTTAAAAATAAAGGGTGCCCCATAAGACATGAAAAAATTAACAACTTCAATTTATAAAGGCCTACTAAACATAGTACGGAATCCTAAATGTGTGAGACTAACTCGCACTTGACTGATTTATTTAGATTATCATCGATTACCTTGAAAATATAAAACAACCATCATCAAACGAACTACTCATATATGCATAGAAAAAATATTTTCACCAATTAAAGGTTTTAATTGGGTGCAGGATAAAATTTAATAAAATAATTAATTGATTCAATTATTTGTTTAATTATTTTCTTTTTTTTTTTTTTTTTTTTTTTGTTCTGTTTTCGACAAATATTCAAATATATATTTGTCGACAACATAAAACGCTTAGCACACAATTTTTTTTTTTAGAAAATAAATTTTTTGTAAAAGTTATCTCAATAGAGACGGGCCGATTTTAACATGTCACAGCAGTGATGATGCTTTAGATTAATTTGTTTTTGTTTTATATTTCAGACGATAAAGATAAAATACCAAAGCAAGTTGCAGCATTGACCAACACGTGGGTGATGTCTCATCGTTAATGGGGAGTAAAAGTAATTAGAGTCTGGTGGGATTTCTTCGACAAATTCGACGGTCGATTACGGATCCTATGCGCTCTTCCATGGAAGCAAACGCTGCCAATGTAGATGGACAAGAGTTTCTCACGGTGTAAAAACTGACTTTAATGTTAAAAATTATATAAGAACGAGGGTGACGTATTCTATTGACCAACTGGTTCGACCATCGAAGTGTTGTGCCATTAGGGCAGGTACTGGGGTAACTTTTCACTTTTCACATCTGTCTTCGTTAGTAAAATTCTGTAGCATTTGGTAGCGGATGATTATGATTTCAGTATAAAAAAACATATAAACAAGCAGGTTCATCAGAAAGCCGTAGTGAGACTATACTAATTAAAACGATATCACCGGAGTTGGACCCCCGGGGGTTCCAATTGTCACTGCAGGAATGGCAAATGCTTTGACGCGGTTCACTCGGGGAAAATAGGGGCACCAGACGCTAGGGTTCCTAGAACCTAAATCTGGAAGAAAAGGTCTGTGTGTTAAAACATACGCTTTCTCTTCGAGTCCCGACCAGTGCCCAAAGGACTGGTACCACGGGATTCCGTGGCCCCACAGAGAGCCTATCCTCTCTGTTACCGGTTATTGGTGAGGTCCCCTTCGGGGGTACACGTGGTGGTTGTGGTTTAAGATCGATGGTCGATCAAGTGTGCTGTTGCACTCTCAACAGACGGAGTTTGGATAGTCTCCAAACCCTTAAGCAAGAGGCTATAATATGGATCTAGGCTTGCCTTGGATAAGGCTTGCCATATTATATAAATTGCTACTCATTGTGGCTGTATCACACACAAATTGCGATTGGTGGCAATCGTAAAGTGTTGTTATACTACACAATGGAGGGGCTAGTCTACGCTTACATTTCACTCGGTGGTGAGACCACCGTGAGATTGGGCCAACTAGGCAGGTACTCACGTTAATCTTGTCCACAATCACCGGAGTTGGATCCCTCCGAGAGCATTTTTTTTCTTATTGCCTTCTAACACCTTGACGTCAATTCTCCCGGGGGTGTAAAGGGGACAAGTCCCCGAAGCTAGTACGGGCCTTAAACTGGATTATAAGAACCTTCGAGGTCTGAGCAGTGGCGAACATAACTGGTACCGCAGGAATCTTTAGTCCCAAATCTCTTTAACCGGTAATTGCTGAGTCCTACAGGTAGTAAAGTAGTAGTTGCGATTTGGATCTAAATCCCATGAAAACGCAAGGAGTATGAGCATTAGCCATGATAGCCATGTTATAAAATTACTACTTGTGTCGCAGTAGGACTATATATTTTTTTTTTTTAATGATAATGCTCTCCACAACAACGAGAAGCTCTACCAATCAGTGATCAAAGTTGGGTGAGGACATGTGGTTTCAACAAAACGGTGAACATTCTAGCGATTTGAATGCATAATTAATAAGTCTCAAATGACTGCTGCCCTCGAAGTCTACAACATAGGCCAAATAACATAAAAATTTAACTTAAATAAAAATCTTAAATATCTCGTACCTGTCCATGTTGTAAAATCCTTTAGAACCCAAAATAAATTATTAAAAACACTTCCACATATTTTATTTCTTAATTTTGGTATCTGCTACAAAATAGACGTTGGAAAAAAAACATATTAAAAAGATAAATTATTGCCCTCGACGATCATGGAAGACATAAAAAATTTAATTTTATTAAATAAAAAAATCGGGATGACAATTTTTAAGCAATAAAATATTTGAGGTCAATGCTACCATTTCATCAGCTCTCTTGGTGATAAATAAGGCATTAAGAAATTGTAATTAAATAGGTCAACACTTTATATGAATCTGTTTGGTATTTACAGACTAGCAGCACAGAGATCTAATATATCTTCTTCTTCTTATATAAATAAAATCAAATGTCGCGTGTTGGTAATTGCATCACTTAAGAACGGCTGCACCGATTTGGCCAATTTTTCTTTTTTAATCTGCATCATAAACCAGGTTAGGTTTTACGGCAAGAAAAATTGAACACGCCCACTTTTACGCCCACTTTTTAAGTAGCTACATAATGGGTAGATCTTTGAAATTTTGCACCAGTAAAACCCTTATTAATATAAGGGTTGGATTGGAATAGTGGGCGTGGTACCTCCCATACAAAGTGAACAATTATTATCGTCTACCTTAAGCTCTGGAATAGGTAGAATCTTGAAACTTTGCACAAGTAACAGTCATACTAATGTGCATAATCTAGCAAAATACACACTGGATCAGGATAGCACGTGTTGGGTAGGTTTTTTTTTATACCTATTAATTGCCTAGTGTAAGGCAAATAATCTGACCAATTATCCTCACATACTAGTTTGTAATATCTAGGGAGACTTCATCTATACATATAACAAAACTGTTACAGGACGATCTCTGTACATGAAATATTTTTTGAAAATTTTGTTGCTGGAATTCAAAACAGCAATTTTGAAATTTTTGCCTGTGTACGCATCACGTAAAAACTACATGATGAATTAAAAAAAAAAATTGTGAGGAGGTACCTTAGTAACTCGATTCAAATATAGGCTACTTTTTCCCGTAAAAATATTTTATTTCCAAGAGAAAATAGTGAAAATGTAGCAAAAGTATGCAATTTTACCGATGCAATGGTACTACAAACTTGGCAGCACCTTTTTGGCATCAGAAATTTTTAAACTCGAATAATTTTTTAAAATTTTATATAAAGCCTTTGTTCTTGAGTAATTACCCAGGGATGGGTACCTCCATATAAACTAAATACAAAAACCATAACTGAATCGCTACAAAAATAAGAGTCTTAAAATTTGGTGTGGATTACTTTCAAAGCGGGAAGGCGGGCACAGCTAGTCATCAATAAGGCTCAAGGAAATTCACTACAAAAGACTGAGGGCTGTAGCTTAGGTAACTAGCACGACGGTTACTAAGCATGTAGCGCAAAGTATTGAAAAAGATGCAAAAAAAGATGAAATGTCGATTCGTCGTCGTTTTCAACTTGTTAACCTTTGTCCTTTGACTAAGTGGACCGTTTTACGGAAGGAAGGCAGGAAGGAAGGCTTACTTGTCTATAAAATATAGCTCGTTCAAGAATTGAAGCAAAACAACCATCGTTTGCGTCATATTTTTGCTGTATTTGGAGCGAATACAATCCTCCAGCCCATAGCGAATCACCATTACATCCCTTAAAATTTACTGTTTGGTATGTTTTACACTCTGGCGGCATCATCGGTCCTTATTTCTTTCAAAATTAGCAATAATCTGCCGTTACAGTGGAGAATGGCGAACACTATCGAGCCATGCTGACTGAATTTTTGTTTTGAAAAAATTAATCAGCTAAACATCACTGACATTTGGCGCAACTTGCCATACAACACGCTTAATCAGTGTAAATTCAACTTTATTTCCAGAAGTGGCGCCGATGTTCGTGGGATTTAACTCCGCTGGATTACTGCATTATGGGACGATGTTGAGTTCAAAATTCAAGGAAACAATCAACTACAAAAGCGAACCTAAGATCTCAATAAACAATTTTCTAGAACATATGAACTTCCTAGGTAGCCGCAAAAGTGAAAAATTTTCCCGGCTAGCGCTACCTAAACGGTGTTAAGAATCATTCCTAGGAAGTTTATATGTTCTAGAAAGTTGTTTATTGAGATCTTAGGTTCATTTTTGTAGTTGATTGTTTCCTTGAATTTTGAACGGTTTGCTACCTATGGACCTGAACAGAGGAAAAAAGGTGAAAAAAAAATTTAATTTTTTAAAGTTTTTTGCGATTTTGACCTTGAACTTTGCCTCAGAGAGTATATCAAAATTCCAAACTGTTTGCAAAATATGAGCTTGAGTAAATGATCATTTTTTTGCAAAAATGACATCGAGGCCCCACATCTTTGAGGGCCCAAAAAAAAACCTGGAGGACTTTGGGCAAAACTGGGAGACAGGGGTCTTTTTTTTTGGTCTTTTATCACGTAGTGGTGTCCGTATATGGTTATTTTTTTCCGTGTTGCACTGTGTTATCATTTTACGTTCTCATGCAACTAAAAAAACACCCGATATATCATCAGACTGTCATAGGACCGTATATCTGGAAACGTAAAAGTTGTTAAAGCACTGCATGAGCATAAAAACTGAAGCTCATAAGACGCTCATTATAATATTTCATGGCACGAGTAACGATGAGTGGACGAAGAACATCAAGCTTAATACAGCTTGCAGTTCCCATAAGCAAGTTTAAATAAGTATGAGTAAATGTTGAACATAATAACAATTAACTTGTGTGAGTACAAACAGTTTTATGCTTTGGGTGAAGCATGAACACATTTCGAGTGTACAACACAAAAAACCGAGAACATATTAACAACATTACTTAAGCTTAGTTTAAGGTCTAAAGAAATACAAAAAACCATTAGTGCAAGCAAAAGGCACTATGCCAAAAGGCACAATTACTAAACAAAACACACTGAGTGTTTCGAACATGAGACGAGTAAACACACACGGTGCTCACTAGTATAGAAAGTTCGTTTTACTTGGTCAGCTGATTGCGTTTATGATAGCAACAGAGGTTTGCTCACTAATAGTATAATATGACTAGGCAGTTGTTCAGTAAGCCAGTTTGTGTGCGAGTATGCTCATGAGCACACCCATAAGATGAGCTTGCTCATGCAACTGTTAAATAGGTATACAATAGATATTTTTTTACTTGTGGCCGCAACAAGCAAAAAAGAGTAAAAGTGTTGCCAATTCTTTTAATTCTCGAAGTTAATTTAACATAAGAGATGATAATTTAAAGTATAATTTCTTATGAAAGGTTCAAGATTCATAAACTGTTGCTAAACCAGATTAGACAGTGCAATAGTGAAAGAGATATAGGGATTCTACTACCAAAGGGTAGTATGCTCAGTTTGCCAAAATTGGTGACCAATTTTTATTTAAGGGCCTCGAAAGATTCGGAAAATCAGTGGGCCCTTCAAAAAAGTTGTCATTAGTTTTTGTCCAATATCTCATTCATACCAGGCGATACTGCTTAACTTTGTTTGGCAATAATGTAGCTCGAGATTCAGCATAACTTAAAGGGACTCCTAAATTTCAACTAAAAATATATGGGAAATTTGTAGCCACTGTAAAACTGAACAACTTTTGTAAACATACCAATACAATCTGAACAATTGTTTCTAAATGTTTGTGTTTTTTGTTTACATTTTCTTCTAAATTTGAAATATTTTAAAATATTTTTATATTGCTAATTTTACATCTGTAATATTGTTTTTTTTTCTATTTTATTAAATATTAATTTTGTATTTATTTCGAGTGTTTCGACCGACGCCTTTGCTCATTAAACATGTTGTAGCTACATTGTTTATATTTTTTGCGTAATTGGATTAGAGGTATATTGTAAATTAAACAAAATGAAAATATTTATATTCCATAAGTAGAAGTAGAATAAAAAAAAAATATAATAAAAAAAAAAAATAAGAGAGTAGACGAATAAAGAAGGGTTCATTTGAAATTTGGAAGCATTAAGCTTTTTGTAATGGTTTTAATACTTATGATTAAAAATATATAAATTATTGCTTTAATATGAAAACGTCAAATCGATTTGTAATAATAAAAAAAATAAACAGTTGCAGGAACAAGCTCATCTAATGGGTGTGCTCATAAATAAGCTCATGAGCAAGTGGCCTTACTCGAACACGAACTGGCTTACTGAACACACATGCCTACTCATACCATAGTATTAGAGAGCAAAGCTATTTTTGTATCATAAACGCCACGAGCTGACCGAGTAAAAGGAAAGTTTCCTGATGATCTGGCCTGAGCACCCAGTGAAATACGGAACTAGCTCTTTTCCCCCAACAAATAAATTGCATTTTTTATTATAAAACGTTATGGTACCTTAAATAATAAACTTTCCTTACTAGTGAGCTCGGTGTTTACTAGTCTCATGCTCGTAACACTCAGTGTGTTTTGAACATGAGACTAGAAGTTGTGCAGAAGTTTCCGATAAGGCTTCTTGCGGCTATAAGTTTTTGATTGTTTACCTATTAAACAGTTGCATGAGCAGGCTTATCTAATGGTTGTGCTCACAAACTCGTGAGCAAGAGGCTCTCATCTATTCTATATAATTAATAGGCAAACACGTTTTTTGTAATCCCTTTTACGTCCGCAATACTAAACCGATTTTGGAAAAACTTATATGGTTTTAAAGCTTTTTCTACACAGATGTGCACAATCTTAACTTTATTTAAATCGGTTCAGTACTTTAGGAGTAATACGACTATAAAGTTCTTGCTAACACCAATAAACAAATATGTAGGAAAACACAAGTAAATTTTAAGAGAAACACATGCGTTTTCGGCCATACTTTTTCTTCCAAGTGTTTATTTTATTTTATTAAAAAGGGACAGCGAAGCGCACCAATGATATCTAGTACCATTTTATTAGTGAACAAACCTCTGTTCCTATTATAAACTAGTGACGGAGTAAAACAAACTTTCTCCACTAGCGAGCGCGGTGTTTACTAGTTTACTCATGTTCGAAAAACTCAGTGTGTTGTTGCGTTTTGCTTTCATTTGGTTTTTTAATTTTTGTATTTCTTAAGAAGATCTGTAAATGAACGTAAGTAATGTTGTTGAAAAATTCTGTGGTTTTTCCTTGTACACTCGAACTGCGTTTGTGTTGCACACAAAGCATAAAACTGCTTGAACTCGCCCAAGTTCATTGTTAATATGTTCAACATTTACTCATACTTATTAAAACTTGCTTATGGACTCTGTAAGCTCAACGCAATTTGGCTTACTGGTTTTCGCGGTTTATTATTGTTCACTTGTTACTCGTGTGCAATGAACATGCATGAATTCAATGAAATATTGCAATGAGCGTCTTATGAGCTTAATTTTTTTTGTGCTCATGTAATGTGCTTTAATACAAAACAGCAAATTTTTGGAATTTTTGTCTGACTGTCTATCTATCCGTCTGAAATACCTTAGTACCTCGTGTGTGCAATGAACATGCATTAAATCAATGCAATATTGCAATGACCATCTTATGAGCTTCATTTTTTGTGCTCATGTAGTGCTTAATACAAAAAAGAAAATTTTTGGAAATTTTCTCCGACTGTCTTTCTGTCCGTCTCTCTGTCTGTGTTCGCATCACGTAAAAACTCCAACAGGAATTTTAATAAAATTTTGTGGAAAGGTACCTTAGTACCTCGTTTCAAATATAGAATACTTTTTTCCCGTAAAAAGTATCTCATTTCTAATAGAAAAAGCCACTTAATGGTATAAAAAAATGTTTGCGGGCATTGTTGATTATTAAATAATCACATAACAACCTCGTGCTTAAGCATTAAGTAGAAAATTTCTGATGCATGTGTGAAGGTGTGTCAAGAAGTAGGCACGCGCTCATCCCTTTATATTGTACTCGTATACCAGACACAAGAGAGAAAAGTGTGTTGCATTTAAACAAATAAAAGTACCATTTTTAAAAATTATTATAATTCTTTTTATTAATTCTTCAGTTCTACAGAGACAAGTACAAATATTTTAATTTTTATTGCCTTATCTGTGGCACATTTATTTGAAACAACAAGAGCAACAAAAATGTATGAAGAAAACACTTGTTGGGAAAATATCTTTCTTTTTTTTTTTGTTGGCATTTTATAATAGAAACGACCTTTTGTTGGTTACACAGTATTTAATTGTTGACAATGAAAGTACACATGTATGTGTATCTGTTTGTTTGTTTATTTTTTATGCAGCCACAACTTAGTGGTCTTCTGCTGTTGCCTTCAGTGTGGGTGGATAAGCACGTGAGACAAACAAAATGCGAGCAATTAAAAAAGAGAAAAATTGTAAACGCAAAAATAAAAGGAGAAAAAGGTTAATTTGTTGGATATTCGAAATAATTTATCATAGAGTTACAAAATGGGGAACAATGAGGCAGTTGCTGTCTGGATGAGGAGGAAGAGAAGGAATCAGTTCAATACCTTCTCTCCATCGGAAATGACAAGAGCATAAACTGAAATAATTGGACCAAAGACTCTTTTAGGACCTGGACGGTCTTGTGGATGTGAAACTGAGTAAGCTGCTAGGTTTTGCGAGAAGCGAACTGGAGATACTGATGTGCTTATAAGGGCCAATAGGGCTAGAAGGGCGGTCCGTTTAACCTAACCTATGTGGCTTAGTGACAATCATTTGCGATTTACATAACGATCCATAAGACATATATAAACTTATCATACTCTCAATTTATTTTTAACAGATTAGATTTGAAGTTTCCATGACCAGTCACTAACGCAGTTAACCAGTTACAAAATCCGTGATAATATTAAAGCATCTTTCCGATCTTTAGTGGGAATCGAACCTGCAACCCTAATGAACCTAAGATCTCAATAAACAACTTTCTAGAACATATGAACTTCCTAGGAATGATTCTTAACACCGTTTAGGTAGCCGCAAAAGTGAAAAATTTCCCGAAAATCTTTTAGCTACCTAAGCGCTACCTAAACGGTGTTAAGAATCATTCCTAGGAAGTTCATAAGTTCTAGAAAGTTGTTTATTGAGATCTTAGTTTCATTTTTGTAGTTGATTGTTTTCTTGACTTTTGAACGTTTTGCTACCTATGGACCTGAACAGGGGAAAAAAGGTAAAAAAAAAATTTAATTTTTTAAAGTTTTTTGCGATTTTGATCTTGAAGATGAAGTTTTTTTGATTTTATATGTTCACAATTTTTGTACTTTATGACAAGAGCTACAAATTTGCCTCAGAGAGTATATCAAAATTTCAAAAGGTTTGCAAAATATGAGCTTGAGGAAATGATCATTTTTTTGCAAAAATGACATCGAGGCCCCACATCTTTGAGGGCCCATACAAAAAAAACCTGGAGGACTTTGGGCAAAATTGGGAGACAGGGGTCTTTTTTTTGGTCTTTTATGACGTAGTGGTGTCCGTATATGGTTATTTTGCCATGACTTAAAAAATTACACAGTGTGGAATACTTGAACAGTATGCTATTCCATTCCCTTCTCCATGTACTTTAGTATTAATTGGAAACCCATTTTTTGCTTTGAAAAATAAAATTTTCGTATTTAAAATTTAAATATTTTAGTTAATCTATTTATTAATTAAACAGTTGCATGAGCAAGCTCATCTAATGGGAGTGCTCATGAGCAAGTTATCATAATCGAACACAGACTAGCGTACTTAACAAACTAGCGTTCATAACCTTGAGAATTAAAACAATTGGCTTGTTGCGGCTATAAGTAAAAAAAAATCGATCGTATACCTATTAAACAGTTGCATGAGAAAGCTCATCTAATTGGGAGTGCTCATAAGCTAATGAGCCAGTGGTCATATTCAAACACAAAATAGCTTACTAAACACATGCCTACTCATACCATACTATTAGTGAGCAACCCTCTGTTCCTATCATAAACTTAAATTTAATTGCTTAAATTTTAAAAACAGTTCAAGAAGTAAGTAGTTAACCAGAAAATGCATTACATTTTGCTGGTGTCTAAAATAAAAAAATTTTCCAATTTTATTTTAAAATTAATTACTTAAATGGCAAAAGAATATTATTCCAACTCTATTGAGTAGTTGGAGAGAATAAACAGACACAAGCCTGACTTAACAATTCATTTGTTTATACATATATTTTTCTTGAAACTAACGATTTGTTTAAATTAAAAATTCTTTATAAACACAAAATACCTAAATTGTTAATATTTTTTTTTTTCATTTCATTTTATTTTATTTTTTTAAATTTAATCACTTGTTTAGAACAACTTTTTTGAGAAACTTTATTATTGGAATTTTAATAAAATCAAAAAAAAAATAAATTTTTTTTCTTCAAGATTTAAATAATTATTTAAGAATTTCTTAATTTATTTAATTATTTTATAAATTTTTTTTTCATTCAAATAGTAAATATTTGATAAAAAAAAACACACACACAAATAAACACGTATTTGAATATCAAACAAAAAACACAAACGCAACGAAAACGTAAATAAATAAAATAAAATTTATTTTCTATTAGAAAATTTGTTTTTTATTTTCTTTCAATAATAAACACAGCAAAGAGGTGAATAAAATTATAATTTTTTTTTTAATTATTTAACGCGCACGCTGGCCCGTCATATGGATGCAACAAAATTGGACTAAAAAATCCAACGTAAAGCAAAATTTAATTAAAAAAACACACAATAAAATAAACAAAATAAAATGAGTTTCAACCTATTCAGAATGACAGATAAACAGCTGACTTAACTGTGTTTATTTGTTCGATTTTTATTTTATTTTTTTTGTTTTGTTTATTTGCTTTCTTTTGTTTTTGGGTCTCTATTAAATTTTTGCTCAATCTAACTGGATTAATTTAAGAGGAAACAGCACAACAACAACAACAATAAAAAGCTCTCAAATTTAATATAGCAACTGTTTACCGTTAATATTGTACATATGTATGTAGTTGCCAGACAATTTTTTTTATAAAATCGTAAAATTAACAGGAAAATCGTCTAAATGATGAAAGCGAATTTTTCAAAATGTCAGTTTTTAATAAGAAATTTTCTATACCATTTGCAATGAGTTTTAAGTTTGAGTACAACTATGGAGGTACCCATGTAATGGAGGTACACATTCCTGGGAACAAAGACTATTCCAAACACTATATTCTAAAATTAAAACAAATTGATGAAATTTTAAATCAAGCTCAAGTTCGTTTTTATTCTCTCCAAGAAAGAATGAATTAAATTATAAATTAGGTGATATTATTGAAGAAAAATTGGGAAAATTTAATTTTTAGACACCAGCAGAGCGGAATGCACACTCTCTAGACAGCTACGTCCGTCATCAGCACTCTTCGTATCTATCTATGTATTTTGGATAGTGTTTAGTTGTAAGCATCTATTTAACCAACCAAACTCAGATAAAGGAATACGAGAAAATTGTATTTAATCATCAATCGTCAGTTGGTGAGAACCACTACCTAAAGCTTCCCTTTTTGTTTTAATGTTTTTAATTGAAAATTTTTTTAATTTTTATAGAATATTTGTTTATAGAAATTTTATAGAAAATATTTTTGTAAAAATTTTATTAAAAATTTCATTGAAGATTTTTTGTAAAAATTTTATTGAAAATCTTTTTAAAAAAGTATTGTAGGAAATCTTTGTAAAAATTTTATCGAAAATTTTTTGTAAAAATTTGATAGAAAATATTTTGGACACTTTTTTTAATTTTTAGTAAAATTTTTTGTTGAAAATTTTTTTAATTTTTGTTTCTTTTATTTTTTTAAAAAAATTTTTTTAATTTTTTGTAATTTTTTTTTTGTAAAAATTAGGAATTTCCAGCAATCTAAATTACGTTGGAATGTTCAGACTAAAGCAAGAAGCCCTAAAAAAATTTCATCATATTGATCCCTCCCCATTATTTTTTGTAAAATTTTTGTAAAAATTTTTCGTTAAAATTTTTTTTAATTTTTGTTTCTTTTATTTTTAAATTTTTTTTTTAATTTTTTTGTAAAAATTAGGAATTTCCAGCAATCTACATTACGTTGGAATGTTCAGACTAAAGCAAAAAAAGGCTTTAAAAAAATTTCATCACATTGACCCCTCCCCATTATTTTTTGTAAATTTTTGTAAAAATTTTTAGTAAAATTTTTTTGAAAATTTTTAGTAAATTTTTTTGGAAAATTTTTAGTAAATTTTTTTGGAAAATTTTTAGTAAATTTTTTTGGAAAATTTTTAGTAAAATTTTTTTGAAAATTTTTTTAATTTTTGTTTCTTTTATTTAAAAAAAAATTTAAATTTTTTGTAAAAATTGGGAATTTCCAGCAATCTAAATTACGTTGGAATGTTCAGACTAAAGCAAAAAAAAAAGGCTTTAAAAAAATTTCATCACATTGACCCCTCCCCATTATTTTTTGTAAATTTTTGTAAAAATTTTCAGTAAAATTTTTCGATAAAATTTTTTTAATTTTTGTTTCTTTTATTTTTTTATTTTTTGTAGAAATTAGGAATTTCTTGCAATCTAAATTACGTTGGAATGTTCAGACTAAAGCAAAAAAAGAATTAAAAAATATTTCATCATATTGACCCCTCCCCCAATGTGTCTTTTGACTGCTCCTGGTTAATAGTGGGCACCCTGTAGGTCTACTACTCCTACCAACCTAAAAACAAACAAAAATCGCCCCTCACAGGGGGTTATTGATCCCCCGAGATCTATATGCACTCCATACGATCTACTGGTGTGGTATTATATTTATTTAACAAAAAAAGCAAAAGAGAATCATTACAACTGAAAAATAAAATAAAAACACCATAAAAAAATATAAGGCGTGGTTTTTTCCCACAGCCTCGAACGGAATTGCTGAATTCCATTAGAGAAATTTTCGAAACTATGCCTGGCACATCTGTATCTCTTCTGGTGCCTTGGCAAAGTTGATTTTAACCCGTACCCAGGCGGACAGACGGACATCGCTTAATAAATTTCTCTATGCATAAGAATTAAGAATATATATACTTTATGGGGTCGGAAAGAAATAAAAATTATACACGAAATAACAAACTTATATATACCCTTTTCCACCTGTGGTGATGGTTATAAAAACAATTTTTTGGAACTTATCATTCCCGTTTTAGGAATTTCCGGTATTAAGATAGGAAATATGATTTATTACCACTCGATTAATAGAAATTTTGTAAGGATATCTCAGCCCATTCAAAAGTTATGTAAATTTCAAATTATACTTTATTTTTTTAAACAGCATTTTATCGTGAATTTACCGAACTAAAATGGGGAGGGGTTCCAAAACTACCTGCTAGTCCAGCACGCCGAGTATCTAAACACAAAACAAAAGCATACAAGCTGACCAACAAAACCAACATCCTTACATTAAATTTTCTACGGAAACAAGTGTTCTCTCTTTTTAAGCCCTCCCGTCTAGTCGCTATTATATCCTCGGAATTTCCTATCAGCGACCCAAATCCCACCTGTGACATTTTTCTCCACTTATATCTCCATCATCTGGTCTGTACCTTCAATCTACTTAAGCCGGCATAAAAACTATTAGTTACATTCCAAAATTAAAACGAGTATAGAATATTTTACTGCAGGTGCTAAAATAAATTCCGAAGTTTAGTTTACTTGGGTTTTTTCAAAATAAATAAATAAATTTGTTAATCGAACAACACAAAAGCTTTGAAAAAATATGTATAAAAATATAAATTATCAAATTTATCAATAGACTTTTTGTTATTCAATAAATCGGCAAAATAGCCATAAATTATTCCATCTGGCAACCATGTGCTAATGTAAACAGTCACATTAGTAGGCACTTGTGCAAACATACATACTACGTGTTGTGTTGGAGATGTTTAAAAATATAAATCATACGCCTTTGTATGAAAATAGACTTGTTTGGTACTTAAATGGGAATAAAAAGTACTTATCGTTGCACAGTGGTTTAAAAACGTTTTATATTGGAAATAATTTAGAAGCTCATGAAGCAGTAAAGCTATCTAAATAACTAAAGATATCATAGACGCAAAGCAGAGGACGGTCGGCTCTTTAGGGTAAAGGGGGTCTTATGGTAAAAAT
This sequence comes from Phasia obesa, assembly GCA_949628195.1. Taxonomy (NCBI): domain Eukaryota; kingdom Metazoa; phylum Arthropoda; class Insecta; order Diptera; family Tachinidae; genus Phasia; species Phasia obesa. The sequence goes on from OX451215.1 coordinate 197,139,990, forward strand.
CGCGGGCATACATTTCTTGTATTTTTACATAAAGAATGACATAAATGCATTAATAGGCAAGTTTTGCGAATATTCTACAGCTAAAATATATACTTTTTATTTAAGTAATTTTTTAAGTAATTTTTTTCGCACTACATTTTTTACGATAAAAATAGAAATTTCACGATAAAGTGATTTTTTGAGAAATCTTTTATATCTTTACATATAATAAAACAGTAACTCATTTTCTGTCTGTCTGTCTTTCTGTTTGTGTTCGCATCACGTAAAAACTACGGGATGGATTTTAAAAATTTTGTGAGGAGGTACCTTAGTATCCTGATTCCAATATAGGATAGTTTTTTTTCCGCAAAAATATCTTATTTCCAAGAGAAAGTGGAGAAAAAGCAGTGAAAGTAGCGATTTAAAGGTAATCCATACTTTCACGGTAAGAAAAATTGACCACGCCTACTTTAACACCTATTTTTTGAGGAGCTAAAGAACTGTAATAGGTAGATCATTGCAACACCAAGTAAGAACACCAGTAACCCCCTTATTAATATACATAGTTTAGAGAAACACAGACTAGATTGGAATAGTGTTCGTGGCACCTCCCATACTAAGAGAACTATTATTATCGTCTACCTAGAGATCTGGAATAGGTAGAGTATTGAAACATTGTACAAGTAACCCTCATGTTAATATGCATAGTTTAGCAAAATTTACACTAGAAAGTGAAAAATTATTATCGTGTACCTAGAGAACTAACGAGGGATTTTTTAAGAGCTTGAGAACTTTTTTTAAAAAAAAACGCATAAAATTTGCAAAATCTCATCGGTTCTTTATTTGAAACGTTAGATTGGTCCATGACATTTACTTTTTGAAGATAATTTCATTTAAATGTTGACCGCGGCTGCGTCTTAGGTGGTCCATTCGGAAAGTCCAATTTTGGGCAACTTTTTCGAGCATTTCGGCCGGAATAGCCCGAATTTCTTCGGAAATGTTGTCTTCCAAAGCTGGAATAGTTGCTGGCTTATTTCTGTAGACTTCGACTTGACGTAGCCCCACAAAAAATAGTCTAAAGGCGTCAAATCGCATGATCTTGGTGGCCAACTTACCGGTCCATTTCTTGAGATGAATTGTTCTCCGAAGTTTTCCCTCAAAATGGCCATAGAATCGCGAGCTGTGTGGCATGTAGCGCCATCTTGTTGAAACCACATGTTAACCAAGTTCAGTTGTTCCATTTTTGGCAACAAAAAGTTTGTTAGCATCGAACGATAGCGATTGCCATTCACCGTAACGTTGCGTCCAACAGCATCTTTGAAAAAATACGGTCCAATGATTCCACCAGCGTACAAACCACACCAAACAGTGCATTTTTCGGGATGCATGGGCAGTTCTTGAACGGCTCTTCACTCCAAATGCGGCAATTTTGCTTATTTACGTAGCCATTCAACCAGAAATGAGCCTCATCGCTGAACAAAATTTGTCACATTTGAACATTTCGAACCGAACACTGATTTTGGTAATAAAATTCAATGATTTGCAAGCGTTGCTCGTTAGTAAGTCTATTCATGATGAAATGTCAAAGCATACTGAGCATCTTTCTCTTTGGCACCATGTCTGAAATCTCACGTGATCTGTCAAATACTAATGCATGAAAATCCTAACCTCAAAAAAATCACCCATTATAACAGGTAGAGTCTTGAAACTTTGCATAAGTCACCCTTATACAAGTACTAATGTTCATAATTTAGCTAAATACAGACTGATAATGGGAGTGATGCACCTCCCATACAAAGTAAAATATTATTATCGTTTCACGTTTTTTGTTTGTACTGTCAGCAATCATCATTTATCGATTTTGATACTTTCAACATGAGGGTGCTGTAGTTCAAGTGGTGGGCACGTTGACTACTAAAGCATGATCACGAGTTCAATACTTAGCCGTGAAAACATCAAATTTTCTGATATGAATTAATTTCTCTTTATAATAATGCATATCACAGCGCCCTCCTTCGCCGGTATTACCACATAGCACGAAATCGCCGGCGAAGTAAAATAATAATAATAATAAATTGGCTATGCCAGCTTCAAATTAATTCGCCTAAATAACACCTGAGGCGCTTGCAACACTGTTCTAAAAATAATCACAATGTGCAATTGCAGTGTTGCCATAAGTGAAGCTTTACTATTACACTAATCATCTGTCTTATCTACTTCTATCCCTTTCTAAAAGAAGTAACACAGTTAATACAGACATTAATTGCCTGAGTGTTACTTCTCTTAAAAAAAATATATATTATCGTGTTAATACGCAAAGTGTAGCAAAAATAGTTTGGAGGGAAACAGTGAAGGTCGTACCTTGCATATAAACTGAAACAGTTTTGTCGTAAGAATAGCGTGCGTTTTCGTGTTAAAGGTTGGCCACACTTTTCTTCCAAGTGGGTTTTTTTTGTTGGTTTGGTGTAGCGAAGCGCACCGGGCATAGCTAGTAATGTATAGAATTGCAATTGAAACAACTTCTGAATGGACTGGGATATGCTTACAATTTTAAGCTAACATAGATAGAGAGCTTTTAATCAAGTGGTAATAACAAATTTTAATATTTTCTATTTTAAGTAGTGAATTCCTAAAATGGGAATTATAACTTCCAAAAAATTGATTTTTTTAAAAAGGTTGCTATCGTGCCTTTATTAACCACGGGGCTGTCAAATCAAATATGCAGCCAAGATATGAGGATTCAAAAATCTAATTAAATGTTTTCATTTCAATTGGTGCTTTGTATTTGAAAGGATTTTACAATAATTCATAAGTTTTATTTAAAAATTGGCTACGTTTTGATGAGACTGAAGGGACAACGGATACAATTTACGACCCAATTTTTCTTTTATTCGCATTTGCTATAGGTTGTCTTAACATTAGTTTAAAAAAATTTACTAGCATCGAAGTAAGTTTAATTTATATAAGCAAACAAGCTGTATTATTTTTTGGGGAAAACCCTGAAAAAAAACGCCAGTTTCTACCCAATTCAGAGGCGTGTAACTTTTTAATGAATTAAAATATGAGGATAAAGCTGGGTACTTTTTTCTAAATTTTTTCAAAAGTGCAACCGATATCCTAAAATAACAATCTGATCGTAACTAAGTCCACCACGCAAAAATACTAAGCTAAAGTCGGTCAAAAATTAAAAATCAATCAATTTTCTCCCAAACTATTAGACATAACATAGACATGTAAGCACTTTTTAACCGACTTCAAAAAAAGAAGGAGGTTATCAATTCGTCTGTGTGTTGCTTTTTTTTGTATATTTGTGCCTTCATAACTCGGTCATTTCTTTTAAAATTTTGCACTATTAGAAAGGTTATGGCTACAGATTGGTCCCATTTTAAAAGAAGTTTAAAATTTTAAAAATTAAAGGGTGTCCCCATACAACATACATGTTTTTTACGTGCACTATGAACTTTATAGGTCACCAATTTAAAATTAAAAAAAAGTGCGTATCACTATAACTCCCAATAACAAAAAGTAATTAAAAAATAAAATTAAAAATTAAAGGGTAACCCCATAGGTGACCTTCATGGTCCTATATTTTGAACCGTTATAGACAAACACTTGAAAGTTGCACAGAATGTTCGTTATTATGTCTGTTATAATGAGTATAAATATTTAAAATTATAAATTAAAGGGTGTCCCATTATTTGCTTTATTTTGATATATATATGGCCAAACTTTTGAACCGTTATAGACAGACAGTTGAAAATTACAAAGAACTTGTATTGCTAAGTCCGCTATAATAGCAAATGTAAAATATGAATTTGGAATTTAAAGGGTGTCACAATAGTTAATTTAAAAGTAGTATATATGGCCAAACTTTTCAACTGTTATAGATAGACAGTTGAAATTTACAAAGAACCTATATTGCTTAGACCGCTATTACAACAAGTATAAAATTTGGATCTATAAATTAAAGGGTGTCCCAATTATTGATGTAATTTGACCATTATGTCCTCATCTTTGGAACCGTTATAGACAAACACTTGAAAATAGACAGAATGTGTACTTCTATGTCTGGTATAACAACAAGTATAAATATTTAAAATTTGAAATTAAAGGGTGTCCCAATAGTTTATGTGATTTTATGTATATGGACGCAAAGTTAAAATTTACAAAGAATCTGTATGACAAAGTCCTCTTTAACAAGTATTTGTATTAAAATATGAATTAAAAGGGTGTCCCAATAGGTGACGTCATTTGATATATATGACCCTATCTTTTGAACAGTTATTGACAAACACTTAATAATTAGACAGAATGTCCATTACTATGTCTGTTAAAATAAGTATAAATATTTAAAATTATAAATTACAGGGTGTCGCAATAGTTTATGTAATTTGATGTATATAGCCAAAATTTGAAACAGTTACAGACATACAATGAACCTGTATTATTACGACCGCTATAACAAGTATAAAATTTGAATTCTGAAAATACAGGGTGTCGCAATAGTTAATGTAATTTTATGTATATAGCCAAACTTTTGATCCGCTGTACACAGACAATCGTTTGGCATTGGTTTGACCTGAAAAAGACCAGAACCCTGGGGTCTTGTGCCCCTATATACTCCGGAAGCACTGCTCCCCCAGTAGTAAATCGATTATATCATTGTTCTTAAAGAAACATAAATTTAAGTTTGTCTGTTTTGAAGTCGGTTTTTTTTGCAAGAATTATTAGTAGATATTTTCAAGAATTTTCTAAATTTAAATCTTAGTATTTGAAATATAAATAAAATTTTGATGACATTTAAAAAAACGTGGAGTGACCTACACTCAACTTTACCATACCCAATGGAAACAAGATATTTTTATGGATATCTTACATAAAGAATATAAGTTCAAAGTATATTCGAATTGAAAAATTAATTATTTTCGGTTTGGGGTGTTAAGTAAACTACCCCTTGCCCTTTCACGATTATGCCCAAAATGAATACAGCTCTTCATCTCCATATACCAAAAGGCACATACTAAATTTCATTTGGATATGTCATACGGTAAGACCTATATAGTGTTCACAAAATTAGGGTGCCCAGTAAACTACCCCTTGCCCCTTCCCGATTATGCCCAAAATTTGTAAAGCTCTTCATATCCATAAACCAAAGGCACATATTTAATTTCAATTTGATATGTCATACGGTATGACCTTTAGAGCGTTCACAAAATTTGGGGGTAAGGAAACTAACCCTTGCCCCGTCCCGATTAGGCCCAAAAACTATACAGCTCTTCATCCCCATATACCAAAGGCACTTACTAAATTTCATTTTGATATGTCAAACGGTATGACCTGTACAAACTCCACAGAAATAGTGGCATGCATACACACCCACCCACAGACAACATCACGAAAATAGCCAAAATGGATTCAGGAGACTTCAAAACGTATAACGTATCCGTCGAAATTCTGACCTCGATTTTTTTCACTATTACTATACTTTACCTTATACTACGTATGGTAAAGTAAAGTACGCTTGACCAACTTTGATGGCATACCCACTTCACTTTACCCTAGGGGGCCGACCGTTCGTAGGTCCACTTTAAAACACCTCTACTTTGCCTTTGTTTAATTACTTTTAGAAATCTATGGTGTTTCATGGGCTACCGAATTATTTCCTAAATAAAATCTGTTTAAACCACTGTGCACTGTTACATTAAAAACTATCAATTAATTATTAACTACGACAAAGATGAAATTATTATCCGCTATGTAACAGTACAACTTTTCCAACCCTGTTGCAACAAAATACAGGTTTTTTTGTTGTTTCTCCTTTAATGAACATAAAACGACAACAACAGAGAACAAAGAGAATGGGCCACACCAGCAAATAAAAATAACGGAAGTTAAAAGTTTTCCTAAAGTAACTGCACATAATTACAACAAAATATAACAACAAGTCAGGTAAAATCCAGCAAATAAAAATGGGTTTAAGAAATTATTTTTAGTATAAAAAATTTTATCTAAAATTTTTTTCTCAAAATTACTTTAATTCAATGTCATTAATTTGTATTTTCTTTCCAAATGATTTATAAACATAAAGTCAGATGATTTGATAAGAATACTTGTTATCGGTTGTTTGTTATCTCTAGCACCTTTAAGTCTAGTGATTGTTATTTTATTGTTAAGCAAAATTCCGAGATTATTTTTTCTTTTTTATCAGTTTGACGTTTTGCTTTACAATAACAGCAATACTTTGTTAGTATTTACAACTGTGTAATAATTAATTTTATTTATATATTAATTTTATAGTTAATTTTGTGTTGCTTTTTGTAAAATAATTAAAAAATATAACAAATTAGCTATTGCCGCTTCGCTTCGGTACCTCCCATCACAAATCGAACAATATTTTGTTCGATCTTGCTTTGAAAGTAATCCACACGAAATTTTAATACTCTTAATTTTATACTGCTTCACGTATACGTATTTACTTTATATAAAGGAGGTAGCCATCCCTGGATAAAATTCTAAAAATTATTGTAAAGCGCTTCAAAAGGTGTTTAAAATATTTTAATAACAATGTAATTCCACAAAGTAAAAATACAAATCAAATACAAATTTTATTCAATTGGCTATTTGGCAGTAAGTAAATCAAATTTTAAAACAGCGCCATCTGTTGCGCAATCATGTTTAAAATATCCCGCTTTCATGAAAGATGCCTTAAAATAAGCAGTACCTTTAAATCGGTAATAAAAATCGGCGTACTTTCACTGCTTTTTCTCCACTTTCTTTTGGAAATAAGATATCATTATAATCACGATACTAAGGTACCTTCTCACGAAATTTTGTTAAAACCCATGCAGTAGTTTTTACGTGATGCGAACGCAGACAGACAAGAAATAAGTAAAAATAAATGTATGGCCAAGCTTAAGCTCGAAAACGAGCGTTCTTCTCAAATTAAGAGTATCACTATTGCAGTTATCTACTAAACAGTTGCATGAGCAAGCTCATCTAATGGGAGTGCTCATAAGCTCATGAGCCAGTGGTTATACTCAAACACAAACTAGCTCTTACTGAACACATGCCTACTCATTTCATACTATTAGTGTGCAAAGCACTGTTCGTATCATAAACGCAATGAAATGACCGAGTTAAAAAAAAAATGTCTATATAATAAGCGCCGTGTTTACTCGTCTCACACTCGTGTGTTATTTTGTTTGGTAGTTGTTTAGAACTTTGGGATCAGACTTAGTGTGTTTTGCTTTTACAAGAGGTTTTTTGAATTTCTTAAGAAATTGTTTTTGTATTTGTTACAAAATTCTGAGTTTTCTGTTTGTAAACTCGAACTGTGTTCGTTTTTCACTCAGAGCATAAAACTGCTTAAACTCGCCCAAGTTTATTGTTATTATGTTCAACAGTTACTCATATTTATTCGAACTTGCTTATGGAAACTCTGCCAACTCATCACATTTAGCTTGTTGTGCTTCGTTAATTATTACTGGTTTCACTTAACGTTACTCGTGTGTAATGAACAGACAAGAATTCAATGAAATATCATAATGAGCGTTTTATGAGCTTCGTTTTTTGTGCTCATCACCAAGCTTAAACTTGAAAATACGCTTTATTCTTATAAAGGGTGTTTTTTTATAGAGGCATAGAACTTTAAGTTGGCATTACTTTTCAAGATGGCGACCGATTTAACAGCTGTCAAGTGTTTTATTCTCAGTTTGGTTTGGCAATTTATCATGAATAGACTCACGCCTGAACAACGCTTGCAAATGGGCCCAAAACGAGATTACCGTTGTTCCCGATTTTCATAAGCGAATTTTGTTTAGCGATGAAGTGCACTTCTGGTTGAATGGCTACGTCAACAAACAAAACTGCTGCATTTGAAGTGAAGGTAATCCTCAAGTGTATGTCGAAACACCGTTTTATCCAGAAAAACTGACTGTTTGGTGCGCTTTATGGGCTGGTGAAATCATTGTTCCGTACTTTTTCAAAAACGAACGTTACAGTCAATAGTGATCGGTATAGAGCCATGATTATTAACTTTTTCATTCCTGAATTGAATAACCATGATGTCCAGGAGATGTGGTTTCAACAAGACGGCGCAACATGTCACACAGCTCGTGCCACAATAGATTTATTGAAAGACACGTTTGGCGACCGCCTAATTTCACGTTTTGGACCTGTGAATTGGCCTCCAAGATCTTGTGATTTAACACCGCTAGACTAGTTTCTGTGGAGCTATGTAAAGTGATTGGTCTATGCGGATAGACAACATTCGCCGTGTTATTGCCGATATACGGCCACAAATGTTGGAAAAAGTCATCGAAAATTGGACGTCCAGATTGGACTACATCCGCGCCAGCCGTGGCGGTCATATGCCAGAAATCATATTTAAAATGTAATGCCACAAGATTATCTCTCGGATAAATAAAATGCATGTCAATCGAATAATCCATCGTTGTTTTATTGCAACTTAAAGTTCTATACCTCTATAAAAAACACCCTTTAGTACAAAAACTCAACACTCTAACCACAACAGTAATGCTTTACTTTCTATGCAAATAACGAAGCCTACTCGCTGTTTCAACCTAACCAGGGAGCCAAGTAACACGATGATAAATATTTAATTTGTTTGTGAAATGCCACACCCACTTAAAATTAAAAAAAAATATATATATACTCTATCGGTTCCCTGGTGAAGTGACTGATACGAAATCTGACAGACATGTGGTTGGGAATTCTGAGTTTATTGTCGGTATTTCTGATAGAACTCTAAATAAAAAGATATAGAAAATTCTGTTAAATCAGCCAACATACGGATCGATATATGAAGGATTGGCTGAAAGATGGTCTGATAATTAAAGGACTTTGAATAAATTTTATGTCATTGTTCTGCGATTGTTTGGTAGATCTTGTTATCTTAAATATAATCTATATCTATACATATAATGAAACAGCAACAGAACTATTTCTTAAATATTTTTTGATAACAGCAATTTTTGTCTGCCTGTCTGTATTTGTATCATGTATAAACCACTGCATGAATTTTAATAAAATTTTATGCGAAGGCACCTTAGTACCTCGGTTCAAATAAAAAAAGTAACTTATTTTCAAAAAATAGAAATAAAATAGTGAAAGTACACAAGCAATTTTACTGATTTAGTTGTACTAAAAACTTGGCAGCACCTTTTAAATTTATAAACAGGAAATTTTATAGAACGAACTCTAGAAGAATTTTAGAATTTTATATATTTTTTTTTTTTCAATTGTATATAAAGCCTTTATTGCAACATGCTGACTATATGTATTGAATAAAACTAAAATATATAGAATCTAAACTTTACAAGGTTGAGTCCATTTTGCATGAGCGTTTCTATAGATCCTAGTAAAATTTACAATTTATCGTGGAAGACTTAAAAGCCGATTCCGGATAACAACAGCACAGCAAATTTTCTTTACAGCCTTCCAAAGCGCAGGCCAATTGTTTTGTAAAATGTGTCAAGATTTTTTCCTTAAAAACCCCAAACAAAAGAGAATAATAACAATTAAATTTCAGATAAATATCTACCAGACATATCGATATTTTAAAACAAAGAAAAACCTTCCGCCATATTCATACGAAGCAGTCGTAAAGATTTCTGGCAGACATTTCTCGCAGAAATCCGTACGAAATATCTGAAACTAAAGTCAGAAATATGTCAGAATTATCAGATTCAGACAATGTCGAAATACTTAGCTGGCTGGGTACATACATACATAAGTATTTACATACAATGTAGATATACAAACACATATATACATACATATTTTGTTCTTTTAATTCTTAAGAACAATAGATGTCCGAGATACGTAACGTAAAGAGCCAGGCACTAAAGAGCAATTTTTTTTAAACTAAGATGAGTTTTATATGGTGCTCCACCAATTTACGATTGAGGTATATATGGTGCTCCACTAATGTACGACTTTTTGATAAAACATTTTTAAGGTTATAAACGTGCAACAACCAATAATTATACTACCCACAGTACAGCACTTCGAGGAAGTCAATCAGCCAATGCAAACCACTCGAAAAACGAGAAATAAGGAACAAAAAATAATAACAATAGCGACACACGTTCTTTATCCATCCAGAGCTACTGACGTTACTCATACAGACTGACAAACATACATACAGTGGGTGACAATTTAATGGAAACTTTTTTTTAAAAAGTCTATTTCGTAACTTAAGTAACGAAACATTTTTAGGGTTCCGTACCCAAAAGAGTAAAAAGTTTTGAAAATTTAATTTAATTATTATTAGACGAACTATTTATGTATTACATACAATGAAATTTATAGTCAAGCTTAAGTTCGTTTTTATTCTCTCTAAGAAAGAATTAATTGAATTACAAATTAGGTGATAATATTAAAGAAAAATTGGGAAAATTTAATTTTTAGACACCAGCAGGAGCGGAATGCAAAAAAAGTCCGTCTTCCGGCACCTTCTATCTCTAGAACCGTAATATCTTCCATCTCTGGAACCGCAATAGATTCCATCTCTGGAACCGCAATAGATTCCATCTCTGGAAACATAATAGGTTCTATCTCTGGAACCATAATAGGTTCTATCTCTGGAACCGCAATCGGTTCCATCTCTTTAACCGTAATAGATATGGAAAGCTGACGACGTCGAGGGCCGAATAAATTGCTAAAATAATTTTGGCCCCTATTACGGTTTACAACTCAACTCTACTTCAGTTGAAATTTTACAATTTGGTATTATAAATTACAAATCAACTTGTCAAAAATGTTTAAATTGAATTTAAATAGTGTTACAACTCTGTTGTAGTTTCACCGTTTACAACACCGTGTTAGTTCGGTTAACAAAAGTTTAAAAAAATTACAACTCACCAGTAGCAGTTGTTTCAAATTACAACACATCAGTAGCAGTTGTCTTTTAGACAACTCAACTGAGTTGAGTTGTAAACCGTAATAGGTGCATTTAGCTTTAGACTGCAGTGATATAATAACAAATAGCACCACAATTACCGCCCCACAATGGACTAAAATCATAATAAATAAATTCACCACAGTTGTTTGGCAATTAAAAAACCACACTAGCACGCTCTGGTGGTGAGTAGAATATTGACTACATAATTTCAATTTAGCAGCGACACATATCCACCACAAACAACTTAGCAAAGTTTCGAACCACACCTATAGTGTAATAACGCCTTAATAGAGAACACAATCCAAAACAATAGAAACGCGGTTAAAAAGCAACAACAAAAAACTCACCGCTTTACGTTTGTCCGCTTCAGTGGCTGCAGAATTTGAACGATGTCTAAACAAATCCATCACTTTGGTCATGGGCGAACGGGAAGCATCAGCTCTACGTACCGCCGTTACTGTATGATAATACTACAACAAAAAAGAAGAAACGAATGTAAACGATTTTTCTAGAAAACCATCATTAATTAACAAAACATTTTAAGGGGGTATAAAAACCTACTTGAGCATCACTACCCTGATGTGGATGGGCCGAACCATCTTTGTACTTATTCTTCACCGACGTACCCTCAGCCGTTGTTATCGTCACCGCCGGATGTTGTTTTTGATGATGGCCGCTACCAATAAGGCCGGAATTTTGTAAAGCTACTTTCATGGAATTCATAACACCAATACCACCGCCGCCGCCGCCACCGCCGCCACTACCACTACCACCCGATGTCGAATGTGTACTACTGGCACTGCCCATTTCATTGCCCGTAGCAGCAGCAGCTGCCGACAATGGATCCAATAGCATTTTTTGTTTTCTCGCATCCGATTTTGCACGCGGCCGAAACACATCAAATATGGTGGGTCTACGATTAGGACTAGCTATACCATGCACGGTCGACTGATTAAGTACAGGCGACTCATCGCCACTGCGTCTGCGTTCGAGGGAGCCAGAACGTGGTGTACCGCCAATACGTTCACTACTGCGTGAGATTTTTTCCGCATTACGATTAAGTTTTTCCAATTTGGCCGCCTCTCGTTCTAGACGCCTGGCGGTCTCACGTTCGATTTTGCGGGCTTCTTTTTCACGGCGACTAGCTTCTTTTTCTTGGCGTCTGCAAACGAAAAGAAGAAGAAAGTTAGGGAATAATTTCATTATTTTTTTACTTAAATTATAAAATCTTAAAAAATATAAATATTATTTAATGAGAGAGAAAAACCATTCCACCACGTTTTAAGTCATCCGCATAGTATTGCGAAGTTCGTAAAAAATAGGCCCTTGCTGCAGAGATGAACTTCTCATTCCAATATAATATTTTTCCCGAGAGACATTTCATTAAAAATTTAAAACAAGAAGGTCCATAAAATCGTTCCAAACCGTAGTATTTTGTAGACAAAGCGGTGCCTGGAGAAACCCTCAAAAATTTTCATCATTCCAAATGCATAAATATTGCTTAAGCCCCTTTCACACTATAATACTGAGTATTAAGATTTTCATTGGATTTTGTAAGATAGAAATCCAATGAGAATTGTGTGATTGTCAAAAAATCTAACGTAACATAACATTTCGTTTTCACACTATCACATTTCAAATAAAATGAGAAATATCAGCAAAGGAACAAGCCGAGACGAGACATTGAACGGCGTCGGCTGAGTAATTTTATGTGGACGGCAGAGGTGACGGATCTTAAGTTTGTTTGGCCGTTGAAGTTTTCGGTTAATAAAAAAATAAAAAACAAAAAAAAAAAAAAAATAATACGTACATTCAACAATTTTTAGGCATAGCAGAAACAAAGTACATACGTAGGCGTTAAGACTGATGGCAATTTAAGGCAGGTACAGGACAAAGAAAACATTTCATCGGCGGCGGCGAACTTTCGGCTGCGACTCAATCAGCATGGTTCTTTGCTTTAAAAAAACACAACCCTGATAAAATGAAAAATGTTATCGTTTAGAAAATTTTCTAAAAATGGTTTGGTATTATAGGATGTCAAATTTCTTTCCGTATTATTTCACATTTTGATGACAATCTGCTTTCACACCATCACACTTTCTCATTGGATTCAAGTATTTGACAAGTCTTCATACTCAGTATAATAGTGTGAAAAGGGCTTTACTGACATGCATATTGGTCAAACATTTCGTCTCATCACTGAACAGAATAAGGTGATAAAATATTACCGAAGTGAACCATGATTTTCCAAATAAATTCTAACGTTAGGGTGTTCCGATCTGAGAATACTTATCGGAAAATGAAACCTGTTGGAAAATAAGACCTATACCACAATCGAAAAGGAACAGCTTTTAACACGCATGAGAGGATTGTGGGCAAATGCCGATAGCTTTTTCATACATTTATTTTTATGCAAAATTAAAATCACTGAATCATATTACATGCCATACGTTGTAGTGAAATAGATTAGGAAGATTTCTGAGAATCAAACCCATAACCCCAGACTAAGTTATAAACTTTAACTTGTCGTCCACCTAAAACTTCTCGTATAACGTGGATTTTATCAATGCCTCTGAAAGTAATTGCCTTAACTAAACGTACCGAACGCGATTAAATTCTAAACGCTGATGGTGAGAACAATAAATACATTTTTATTTATTTTTCAAAATTATTGTCACCCATTTCGTTTTTTGAACTTTCCACCCTTTGCAGAAACCAAAATTTGATTCACTTGTTATATGACTTTACTAGCTTTATTAGCTTTCCCTCGTATATAATTACAAAAACATTTAAGTTTGTAAATAGAAAATAGTCAAGGGAGGCATATCCCGAGGATTTAGCGGATGGGGTCGCAAATCAAAGCCCAATTTATGATTTTTTTTAATAGCGCCAGTACACGTGTGCCAAGTGCTGTTGTTGGCAAGGTGACGCCGAGTTTATTCTAAAGAACTGTCGCGATCACCTTGGTGCCGATTTACATTATTCAACTTTTGTCGCTGCAATTGCTCATTAGTAGGGGAGAGAGGAATTGAAAAGAGTTCACATAATTTTGAAGTTTAAAATGTAAACAAATGTATACATCCATACAAGTTGCTGCAATCAAAATTGCACGATATAAACACAAATGCAACATTAAAGAAGAAACGAGAAAGATTGCAGCGACAAAAGTTGCATAATGTAATTCGGGACTTGTTAGCCTCTTAAATAATATTGGCCTTTTTCGGCGCCCGTTAATCGGAGTTGTATTGTAATGCAGCTATGTTTTATTCACCGCTGCGTTACGACCACATAAAAAAATGTTTGCTCCTATTAACAGTTTTAATTAGTTTCAGATACAACTTTAATTTAATTTTTAATTAATTCAATTATCTACTTAAATGAAATATTATTCATTAATTAATTATATAATTGAGTCAAGTAAAAAATTAATTAAATTTGTATCTGAAACTAATTAAAACTGTTAATAGGAGCAAAAATTGTATCTGTGTGTGAGTAAACAGAGTTTTTGAAAAAAAAATATAGCATGCGATAAAAAAGTTTTTCCATACATTTAAAATATATGCCCCAATGATTTTTAGAATTTTATCAGAAATATGGTTACTGTTTTCTCAAACGCTTCTATCTCAGGGACTCAAACCTGTTGGAATAGGTAGAAAATAGATTATTTTTGAAAATTTTTATAAAATGTGACTTATTGAAAATTTGTAGCCACTGTATTCAAACCCTTAGATCTTAAGGAAAGGAAACCTGGTGCAAAAGGAAGACATTAGATTATACTAACAAATTCTGATATCAAGTTGTCCAAATGGAATTTGCGAAAATTTTTATAAAATTTTGAAGACCTGTGACTTGAAAATTTCTTGACTTTTCTGCATGGGTTGACTTTTTTATCGCATGTTATATTTTTCAAACACGCATTTAACTCGACATATTCATCTTCACAACCATCTTCCACTTCTGGGTCATAGAAATAGTGCAGATACCCTATAGTATTTATCAAGCTTTTTGTTGGTTTTTTGAGCTTTGACTTTTTTCCGCAAAAACATATTGACAGTTGAAATTCAATTTTTTCCATTTCAGCAAAGTTTGAACAGCTGCCACACAACGAGCTCTTCACGCTCCATTTACTGTATATCAGACTATATTAAAGTCCGCGTTATCTTGCATCATTGTAAAAAAAAATCCGCAGAACGCCGGAATATGACAGAGGATATGTTTTACAGTTGGTTGTACTCTATAAATCTGAAAAGTTGTCATAAGATAACTACTTGCAGGCAGCAATGCGATAAAGGGATTTATATAGTATACACAGCGCAACAAATCAAAAATTTTCGAAAAATACACGAACTTGACAGTATAGGTTCGATTCTATTACAAAGGGGTAGTAAAACCACTACCACCAAGGAGTAGTAGTGACCAATTTTATTTATGGGCCTCGAAAGATTCTGAAAAGCACTGGGCCCTTTACAAAAAAAATGTCATATCTCATTCACGCTAAGAGATACCGCTTACCATTGTTTGGCAAAACTGTAGCTGAGAATTCGTTAAATACATAAATCATATTTCCATTTTATGCCAAAAAAATTAATTGTTCCTGCACTTTTTTCTAACCGAGTATAGGGTTTTACTACCCTTTGGTACTAGAAACGAACCTATACCGTCAAGTCTCTGATTTTTTTTTCCATTAACCCACAACCCCCAGACTGATAGACTAGCAGACTACACACTAGCCTACCGAGTTTCCCAAACAGGGTTCGTTATCTCACGAGTTTGCAATTATATCGGGTGGTTAAATTTTAAGGGAATTTAATTTGACATTTCTCAATTTCAGACTAACTCAACCTCATATCAAACATTGTCAATGGTCAGAATGGTGGCAAGAAATGCCAACGTTGGATGATCAATTTTCGAAGAAAATCATCTTCAGTGACGAGGCACATTTTTACCTCAGTGGATTCGTCAATAAGCAGCAGAATTACCGCATTTGGGCGTATGATAATCCAAGAATGATTTTCGAAAAACCAATGCACCCACAAAGAGTGACTGTTTGATGCGGTTTATGGGCTGGCGGCGTTATCGGGCCGTATTTTTTCCAAAATGAGGACGGTCAGGCAGTTACTGTGAATGGTGTTAGCTATCGTGAGATGATAACGAACTTTTTATGGCTCGATTTGGAAGATATGGATGTGGACATAATGCGGTTTCAACAGGACGGTGTCACTTGCCATACAGCTAACGAAACAATGGCTCTTTTGCGCCACAAATTCAATGGCCGTGTTATCTCACCTGGTGGCGATGGAAATTCGCTGCCAAGATCATGTGATTTGACACCGTTGCATTACTTTCTTTGGGGTTATTTGAAAGGAAAGGTATACGTCGTTAAGCCAGCAACAATTCAAGTGATAAAGAATGAGATAATTCGGCACATTAACGGCTTAGACCCTCAATTATGCTTCAGCGTCATCGAAAATTTGGGGCATCGGATGGAGGCCGATATTTTGTTCCACACATAATTAAACCACACCAATATTATGAAAATAAAATGAAATGACAATAATTTCCCAAATAATTTGTGTTTTATTCCAAAGCAACATCGGCTCCTTAAAATTTAACCAACCTTTATTTCTAGTCATAACTACCGTGCTCGGCACCCTCACCCCAGAAGAGCTCCAGCTTGGTATGTTTTATCTCGTCGTCTTCTTAAAAGTTTTTACTAGAGCCTCCATAGATTGATTTGTAGTGCACTATTCTATCAGTCTGGAGGTTGTGGGTTCGAATCCCGCTAATGGCGCTGGGTATTTTCTGCAGACAAACCAAAAGCTTTGCAGATACTATTGTTTTGAAAAAACAAACCAAAATAAAACGGAACCATTATAGATATAGAGTCGACATTCAAAAGAAATATGTTGAGGGTCTTGCTATATTTGTTAAATACTAGCTGTGCCCGCCACTTCGTGACCGTCACTGCAATATTTTGTTAGATTTTGCTTTGAAAGCAATCCACACCAAAAACCCTTACTTTTTTAGTGCCGCGTTAAACTATGCTGCATAGCGGTTAGTGCTTCAGTTATGGCTAAGTATTTACTTAATAAAAATGCGCCATCTGTTGCTAAAATATGCCGTATTAAAGTATACCTATCCGGCTAGTACTTCAGTTATGGTTTATGTATTTTTTTTAAGAGAAGTAACACTCAGGCTATTAATGCCTATATTAACTGTGTTACTGCCTTTGGAAAGGGATAGTAGTAAGGGGTGATCCCTTTCGAGGTTCAAATTCAAATTTAATGGAGAATGTTTATTATTATTTGAAAGAACGTTCTTGGGCATTTATTTTTTGAAGATTATGTCTATCAACTGGTGGCCATTGCTACGTCGCAGATTGTCCATCCGTTGAGTCCAATTTTCGATGACTCGTTCGAGCATATCGACTAGTAACTGGCGAATGACACTCGTGGTGTTTTCCTCCAACCAAGGCCTGAATCGAAGCGGATTTGTTCGCATAAACTTTAGACTTTACATATACCCACAGGAAAAAGTCTAACTGTGTGATATCACACGATCTTTGTGGCCAATCGACCGGCCCAAAACGTGAAATTATGTGCTCACCGAACAGTGGCGCCGTCTTGCTGAAACCAAATTTCGCCGAGATCACCAGCTTCAATTTAAGGCATCAAATAGTCGGTTATCATGGCACGATAACGGTGGCCATTGACGGTTACGTCAACCGGCCCACAAACCACACCAAACCGTTGTTTTTTCTGGATGAAGTGGCAGCTCTTGAATCTCTTCAGGTTGCTAGTCGTTCCAAATGCGGCAATTGTGTTTGTTTACATAGTAGTCAACGTGCTAACCACTTAAGCTACAGCACCCTCACTAAGGTACCTCTTCACAAAATTTTTCTGTGATACGAACACAAAAAAAGGACAGACAGGCAGGAAATGAGTCACTAGGATGTATTTCTTTTTTTCAAATGCACTTAATCGCATGATTTAGAGAACTCCTTTTTGTCATAAATATATTTTTAGAAATCACCCGATTTTGAAATTGATATCAAAGATTTTATAACTAGAAAACTTACCTGGCTTCTTCTTTCATCTTTTTGGATGCTTTGCGAGCAGCTTTGGCATTTGGTTCTGCGGGAGCACTTGACGGTCTGGACGAGGGTAATTTAGCATCTTGTTCCTGCAAAACAATAATTAAATTACTAATTAATTAAATAAAACAAAATTGAAAGTGAAAAAAATAGATTTTAGAAAAAAGAACGACTTTTTGTAATGGGATTTTTAGGCGTTTTTTTTGCTTCTAAGTGGCAACCACAAATACTATCTGTACCATTGCAATGAACAGAACCCTCCAGGTATATTTTTTCTATTAAATTATAATTAAACCTGCAACCGAAACAACTAAAAAAAATAAAGCGAATTAAATAAAAACGATAAAACTTGAAAAATTAATCAGAGAAATTGACCTAAAACGCTCAAGGATTGGTTGCCTTTCCAAATGAAATTAATATTTTTTATTTCAAATTAAATTGAAAATCTATGAAAAAATGTGGCAAAACAAAACTTAAATTTTATCAGTTTTTCAATATTATTTTAGTTTTTATTTTTGCTTTTTTTTTCTTCTTATTTATGGCCACTTCATCATGTGCTGCCTGCCTGATGTTATTTAAAATGCACTTTGATTTGAAGTTTTTTATTTTTTGTTTATTTTAATTTTATTTAAACAAAAAAAAAAATGGCGAATTTTCGTTTGTTTATTGTTTAATAACTTTTTTTTGTGCTGCTGCAAATAATTTACTGATGACGTCATTCGTTTTAAAGTTGAAAATCTTCTGGGCGCACAAACAAGTTTTAAACATTTTTGTATTTAAAAAAAAAAACCAAAATTACTTAAAAATACGAGGGTAATAATTCCATACTCCCATGACTTTTTTGATAAAAATATTTTCTTTTGCTGGCTAAAAAGTGTTTTATTTTTTTCACATTTGAAACATTTTGTTCAGCGTCTGTACAGTATTTGTATTCCCTCTTTCTAAAATACTAAAATTTCTCAAGGCCCCCCAAAACAGACGTTTGTTTCAATGCTGCCCATTTCGTTTGACCAAAATCTCTTACCACCAGTTTTTTCCTTAAATTTACAAACATGAAATACTAGCAAGGGGTTACCGAGGGCCTCGATAGACTGATTAGTAGAGCACTAATCTATCAGCCTGGGGGTTGTGGGTTCCAATCCCACCAAAGACTGGGTGTTTTCTGCAGACAAGCGAAGAGCTTAGCAGATAGTGTTGTCTTAAAAAAATATCACTCGACACTACTCAATACTTGTCAATACTACTCAATAGTACTCAATACTTTTTTTACATGAAAGAAACACACTGTTAATCAGAGTTTTATTGTTGTCGGGGATACCCAGGGCCTTGATAGACTGATTGGTAGAGCACTAATCTATCAGTTTTGGGGTACCGGGTTCCATTCCCACCAAAGACTATGGGTTTTTTCTGCAGACAAGCGAAGGATTTTTCAGATAGGTTTGTCTTAAAAAAATATCACTCGACACTACTCAATACTTGTCAATACTACCCAATCGTACTCAATACTTTTGTTTACATAAGGGAAACACACTGTTAATCAGAGTTTTATTGTTGTCGGGGCTACCAAGAGCCTCGATAGACTGATTGCTACAGCACTAGTTTATCAGCCTGGGGGTTGTAGGTTACATTCCCACCAAAGACTTTGGGTGTTTTCTGCAGACAAGCGAAGAGCTTTTCAGATAGGTTTGTCTTAAAAAAATATCACTCGACACTACTCAATACTTGTCAATACTACCCAATCGTACTCAATACTTTTGTTTACATAAGGGAAACACACTGTTAATCAGAGTTTTATTGTTGTCGGGGCTACCAAGGGCCTCGATAGACTGATTGGTAGACCACTAGTCTATCAGCCTGGGGGTTATGGGTTCCAATCGCACCAAAGACTCTGGGTGTTTTCGGCAGACAAGCGAAGAGCTTCGCAGATAGGTTTATCTTAAAAAAATATCACTCGACACTTCTCAGTACTTATCGATGCAACTCAATACTTTTTTCAATCAAATTTTTATTGTTTTCATTAAATTTTTTATTCACTTTGTTTCTAAATATATAAGGCTAAAAGTACCTCGTACCTACTTTTGAGTTTTGAGTATCCAAAAAAAAAAAAGGATACTCGGATACAACTCAATACTTTGCCAGCACTAGTTCGTAGCCTCATTCATGGCTTTCTAGTAAAGAAAAAAAGTGTCGTTTCATCTAGACGATGCACTCTATTCTATACACTTGCGCAGTAGTGCTGACAAAGTATTAAGAAGTGGGTACCGAGTATCGGTACACAAAAGTAGTTATTCGCTACTTTTCGGAAAGTACTTTTTGAAATAAATTTAATAGAATACGACTACGACGATAAGTTTCCTTGACTAATATGTAAACGGAAGTATTGAGTACTAATGAGTATCAAATTGAATAGTATTGAGTTATATCGAGTCATTGAAACTGGTAGAAATTGCTAGCACTAGTGTGCACCCGTGCATTGTCTGGATGGAACGGTGAAGCGGTGGAAGAGCTCGCGAGTAATCGTATTAAACTTTCCAGTTAATCGATGTAAATTACCTCACATGCATTCCAAAAAAGTGTGTCCATGGCCTGTTTTGTATCTATGCTTTGTCTGCAGTTACAAAATGGCTCAAGAACACGTTTGGATTACATCTTAATATCCCCAAATACTGTTCTGAAATGAACACTCGAGGCTGGTACAGATTCCCCATAGTATTCTCGAAATAACAAAACGTTGATTTGATTCCAGTTTACCACAGGGTATGAAGCGAATTAATCCAACTTGCTTGTCAATGCAAAATTCAGAAGCTTATACATGCAAATGCTTGTAAAGTTAAATACCTCGATTTAAAAACTTTTTTGAAAAAATATAGCATGCGATAAAAAAGTTAACGTTACCTTTAGTTCATATTCTGTTCAGATTGTCGGCCTTTTTTAAAAAATATGTTGTGTGTGAATATAAATACGTCGAGCTAAATACGTTTTTGAAAAATATAGCATGCGATAAAAAAGTTAACGATACCTTTAGTTCATATTCTGATCAGATTTTCGGACTTTTTTAAGAAATATGTTGTGTGTGAATATAAATACGTCGAGCTAAATGCGTTTTTGAAAAATATAGCATGCGATAAAAAAGTTTCCTATACCTTTAGTTCATATTCTGATCAGATTGTCGGACTTTTTTAAGAAATATGTTGTGTGTGAATATAAATACGTCGAGCTAAATACGTTTTTGAAAAATATAGCATGCGATAAAAAAGTTTCCTATACCTTTAGTTCATATTCTGATCAGATTTTCGGGCTTTTTTAAGAAATATGTTGTGTGTGAATATAAATACGTCGAGTTAAATGCGTTTTTGAAAAATTTAGCTTGCGATAAAAAAGTTTTCCATACGTTTGCTACGTGTTCCGCGCAGTTTTTTGGACTTTTTGAAGAAATATGGTTACTATTTCCAAACCCTTTCATTTCAGGGAAACAAACCTGGTCGACTTTGAGACCACAGTTTGTCAGTTTGATTCCCTGAAATGGAACGGTTTGGACACTGAAAAGAAAAGTCTTA
This sequence comes from Phasia obesa, assembly GCA_949628195.1. Lineage (NCBI taxonomy): Eukaryota > Metazoa > Arthropoda > Insecta > Diptera > Tachinidae > Phasia > Phasia obesa. The sequence continues at coordinate 197,161,543 of OX451215.1, forward strand.
TACTAAAAATGTTCACTAAGTCTCATTTTCAAAATGTTGTAAAAATTTTCAGAAATTTAATTTCGACAAAATGAGACTGCAGCCTATTAATGTGATGTATTGTCTTCCTTTCTCACTAAGTCTGGTTGAGATGAAAGGGTTTGGAAACTGTAACCATAGTTCTGAAAAAACGTCCGAAAATCATTGCTGAATGTAAATGTATGGGAAAACTTTATTATCGCATGCTATATTTTTTTTAAAAACGTATTTAACTCCACGTATTTTTTTTCACACACATTAAATGCAGTTGCGTATGACCAAAAACTTATTGGTTCGACTTATGTATATGCCAGCGTAAATAACCCTTTAGCTGTAAGATCGATTTACCTTAAAGCCAATACTCCTCTCTCTCTCTCTCTGTTTTAAACTCCTGAATTATCTTGCATTACATGAGATTTAGCCGTAAGAAGAGAAGCCATTATTTTTAAAAATTTTAGTTTTAGTCATCAATTCTTATTTATTATTTTTTCAACAAAATTTTACAAACACCTGGTGTATTTATATAATTTGTTTTTTTTTTCCTAATAATTTTTTCTTAAAATTGTTGCCAAAAAGGTGTATTTGTTTGTCTAAGATATTGTTCGAAACGGAAAAGAAAATAAAAATAACAATAAACAAGCAAATAACACCAAAGAAATTAATAAATAAACAAACAAATGATTTGATAAAATAACAAAAAAAAAAAAAAAAAGATAGAGAGTGAAAGAGAAAGAGAAAAAAAATAAAACTGAATTTATTTACCTTCACCACTTCAATTAGTCTACAGCAAACAGAGTGATGACGGCAAACTACACACATTTTTTTAATGTTAATTGTAATTATTTTTTTTTTTTTTACAATTTTTTAACAGCACACACAGTTTAGTTGATCATGTTTTATGGACTATTGTTATTTTTGTTAATTTCTTTTTTATTATTTTTATAAATTAATAAAAATAAAAGGAAAACATATTGATTGATGTACAGCAATTTGACGTAAATACTTTTTGGTATTTTTGGAAATTTTGTAGTCAGCAACACATAATAAATATAGGGAGAGTGCTGGTTTTCTATATTAACTTCTTTGTCTTGTAAAAGACCTCATTACACGATATGTTTTTTTAACATCTGACTTTTCAGCTTTGTGATTCGTATGTAATTCTGCATGTCTGTCAAAGATGTTGTTTTACAGACGATTTGCAATATTTCTACATGTAGAATAGCTTCTGACATCACCCCTCCCTTTTTTGTTTACAACAGCTGATCTCTTACTTCGCCTTTTTCACTGCACTGATATCCAAAATGACACAGAAGTACTGTTTGTTTTTTACTCTAAATGTGATTAAATAATTACACAAGATTATGTGTGCGCGAAGGTAAATACGTCGAGTTAAATACAAAAAATATAGCATGCGATAAAAAAGTTGTCCTATACATTTAGATCATATTCTGCATAGATTTTCGAAGTTTTTCTTCACAATTATGGTTACTGTGCTCAAACACTTCTATCTCAGAAAGTCAAACCTGGTGGAAAATTATGACAATAGATCACACTAACAAATATAGCATGTGATAAAAAAGTTTTCCCATACATTTAGCACGTATCCCGCAATGATTTTCGGTTTTTTCTTAAAGAAATATGGTTACTGCTTCCAAACCTCTTCATCTCAAGGAATCAAATCCAGTGGAATAGGAAGACAATAGATCATACTAACAAACTGTGTTCACACTTTTTTCAAATTGAATTTGAGAAAATCTTTTGAAATTTCATGAAAATGTGACTGGTGAAAATTGCTAGCATATGACTTTTCTGAGAGAAATACCTACTGTGTCTAAACCCTTCCAGCTCAGGGAATTGAACCTGATGGAAAAGGAGGACAATAGATCATACTAACAAAGTGTGTTCACCCTTTTTTTCCAATAGTATTTGTGAACATTTTTATAATATTTTGAAAATGTGACTTAGTGAAAATTTCTAGTATATGAGTTTTCTGACGGAAATAGCCACTGTGTCCAAACCCTTACATCTCAGGGAATCAAACCGATACGAATAGGAAGATAATAGATCATAATAATAAACTGTGTTCACACTTTTTTTCCAAAAGTATTTGTGAACATTTTTATAACATTTTTAAAATGTGACTTAGTGAAAATTTCTAGTATATGAGTTCTCTGACGGAAATAGCCACTGCGTTCAAACCCTTACATCTCAGGGAATCAAACCGGTACGAATAGGAAGATAATAGATCATACTAATGCTTGGTTTTCATTATGTCATATGAACTGTCAACAAAAACTGCCTCAAATGAATTGTCGTCATTTTGCGTCAAATACGTTTTCACTGCATTTTAAGAACTGACAAAAAGTCGGTAAAGACAAACAAAAAAGTTGACAACTTGTTGTCAAATCTACTTTAAGAAAAAAATGATGACATATCTGCTGACAAACTAAAATTTGGCGTTTTCACTTATTTGTCATTTAAGATGGCAGTTGGTGTGCATAACTGACTGCAAACATAGATGGCACCATATGACAATCCGTTTTCATACAATTGCCAACAATTTGGGCAATTTGACAACAAAAATGACATAGTGAAAACCAAGCATAACAAACTGTGTTCACACTTTTTTCAAAAATTATTTGTGAACATTTGTATAACATTTTGAAAATGTGACTTAGTGAAAATTTCTAGTATATGACTTTCCAGAGAGAAATACCCACTGTGATCAAAACCCTTCCATCTCAGGGAATTAAACCTGGTAAAAAAGAAGACAATAGATTAAACTAACAAACTGTGTTCATATTTTAACCAAATTGTATCTATACAAATTTTTAATAAATTTTAAAATTATGACTTAGTGGTGAGTAAATGAAAACTGTATATACAGAATGACAAACATTTCCACCCTTGGTGAAGGGCATAATGAACAATAAAATTTCTAAGCACGTACCAACGAACCACAGTATATTGTTTAAATACTTGAAGCTTTTTTGTTTTTGTTTTTAAAAACTTGTTTGCATATTTTTTTTCTATTTATTTCTCTATTGTTTTTGTTGCTCACAATTAAATAAGTTGTGAACAATAATGTTGTTGTTGTCAGCTTTTTATAAGCTTATGCAGATTATTAAGTTTGTCACATAGTCACGTGATTCCAACAAACATTTTAATTTCATGTTAAATGTGTGTTAAATAAAAGCAATACTGACCTTAACCAAATTTTTTTTTCAAATTGGTGCGCTGTGTTTGAAATAATCAAAAATTATTTATTTTGCAAAAAGTACTTGATTGGTACTTTTAGTAGAATTTGTTGCCTAAATGAAGTAGAAAAATTCCTATTGTTATAGATGATGTTTACAAAAAGTCTTAGTAAATTAAATAACCTTTAAGTAAAATTTGGAGTTTCTATTTAGTCTAAAATAAATCTTAGTATTTTTTTTTTTAATTAAAAAAACATTTTCCAAAATTTTGCAAAAAAATATTTTCTAAAAAATTATTATACATAAATACGTTACATGACACAGTTGTAAGCAACCAATTAAAAATGAAGTAGTTTTTGTAAAAAAAAAATATATTTTTTTTAAAGTAGTAGAAAAAGTACTTTTTGAGGGTTTCGTATCCAAAGCGTAAAATGTAACCCTATTTCCTCCTATCTTTGGAACGTAATATGTAGGTTCTTTAAGTCGTAGAAGAAAAGTACGTTTTTAAGGTTCCAAACCGAAAGAGTAAAAATGTAAACCTATGTTCTCCTATCTTTGAAACGTAATATGTAGGCTCTCGAAATTTTCACAATACTATGGTAATATTTGTACCCTAAGATAATATTTATGTATATGGCCTTGTTTTTGGAACTTAAAATTTACTAAAAATATTTAATTTTTTTTTTTTTTTTGCTATATTAACAGGTAAAAAAATAAAATTTAGAGCTTTCTGTATAGGACAAGTATTTTTTTAAATAGTAGTAAAAAAAGTACTTTTTATAGAAGTGATATTTAAAGATTTCTTTAATTTTTACTTAAATTTTTTAAAAGTTTACAAGTTAACTGGAAGAAAAAATGATTTTAAAAATTGTAGTAAAAAAGTACTCTTTGTAAAAAATTCAAGACTTTATTACAGAAAATCTTCCAGAATAGACTTTAAATGCTGGACTTTTAGTTTTTATTATTTTTTTTTTTTTGAGTAAACAACAATATTTTTCCAAAAAGGAGTATAAAAAGTATTTTCTTAAATTAATAGTGCAAAATATTTGCACTATTGAGAAGTTACTATATTGGAAAACAACTGCCCATCTAAATTTAAAAATTTAGCGTTGACTGTACATAAATAGTTTTTATTAAAAATTAATTATTTTTGAAAGGTAGTAAAAAAAATACTTTTTCAAAAATTCATATCAAATAAATTTTGTATAATTTAATAATTATGTAACGAGTGATTTTTTAAGAGCTTGAGAACTTTTTTTAAAAAAAAAACGCATAAAATTTGCAAAATCTCATCGGTTCTTTATTTGAAACGTTAGATTGGTCCATGACATTTACTTTTTGAAGATAATTTCATTTAAATGTTGACCGCGGCTGCGTCTTAGGTGGTCCATTCGGAAAGTCCAATTTTGGGCAACTTTTTCGAGCATTTCGGCCGGAATAGCCCGAATTTCTTCAGAAATGTTGTCTTCCAAAGCTGGAATAGTTGCTGGCTTATTTCTGTAGACTTTAGACTTGACGTAGCCCCACAAAAAATAGTCTAAAGGCGTCAAATCGCATGATCTCGGTGGCCAACTTACCGGTCCATTTCTTGAGATGAATTGTTCTCCGAAGTTTTCCCTCAAAATGGCCATAGAATCGCGAGCTGTGTGGCATGTAGCGCCATCTTGTTGAAACCACATGTCAACCAAGTTCAGTTGTTCCATTTTTGGCAACAAAAAGTTTGTTAGCATCGAACGATAGCGATCGCCATTCACCGTAACGTTGCGTCCAACAGCATCTTTGAAAAAATACGGTCCAATGATTCCACCAGCGTACAAACCACACCAAACAGTGCATTTTTCGGGATGCATGGGCAGTTCTTGAACGGCTTCTGGTTGCTCTTCACTCCAAATGCGGCAATTTTGCTTATTTACGTAGCCATTCAACCAGAAATGAGCCTCATCGCTGAACAAAATTTGTCACATTTGAACATTTCGAACCGAACACTGATTTTGGTAATAAAATTCAATGATTTGCAAGCGTTGCTCGTTAGTAAGTCTATTCATGATGAAATGTCAAAGCATACTGAGCATCTTTCTCTTTGGCACCATGTCTGAAATCTCACGTGATCTGTCAAATACTAATGCATGAAAATCCTAACCTCAAAAAAATCACCCATTATAAAAATTAACAAATGGTAAAAAACTTTCAAATTTTGGCAAAGCAAAATAGTAGTGTTTTAATAGTAGTGAAAGGGTACTTTTTATCATTTTCTAAAAAATTTAAAATTTATTTTAGTTAAAGGTTTTGTTTTAGTTCAAATAAATTAACGTAAAATATAATGTAAACGTAATATCAAAAACTATTTTAACTGATTTTTCTAGACGGAAAAAGTAGCAGAAAAAGTAAATACTTTATTATAGTTTTAAAAATTTTAAGTTACTTAAAAAAAATTCCACCAATATTTTTAAATTTGGTGATTTTTCTACAAGAAACATAATTATTTTTTAAAAAAAGTAGTAAAAAATATTTTTCCAAAAAGGAGTAAAAAGAATACTTTCTTAAATTAATAGTGCAAAATATTTGAACTATTACTATATTACAAAACAACAGTCCATCCAAATTTTAAAATTTGTCGTTATCTGCACATAAATGGATTTTAAGAAAAAGTAATTGCTTTTAAAAGGTAGTAAAAAAATCATTTTTAAAAAATTCATATTTAAATATATTTTGTATAATTTAATAATTATGTACAAAAATTAACAAATGGTAAAAAGTTTTCAACTTTTAGCGCAAGAAAAGTATTTGTTTTAAATAGTAGTAGAAAAAGTATTTTTTTTTATTCTTTTCTGAAAAATTTTTAATTTATTTGAGTTAAAGGTTTTGTTTTAATTCAACTAAATTAAAAACGTAAAATATGACAAAAAACAGTTAAAAATGTCTTTTATAAACGGAAAAAAAGTACCAGAAAAAGTAAGTACTTTATTATAGTTTTAAAAATTTTAAGTTATTTTAAAAAATTTCCAATAGCATTTTGAAATTTGGTGCTTATTGTTTAAGAAATTTATTTATTAAAAAAAAGTAGTAAAAAAGAGCCTTTTTTCAATAGTGGTAATTTAAGAATTTAATGATACTTTAACACAATAATTCCGTAATGAATTAACGAATGTTAAAAATTATACACTTGTTGACCAAAAAATTAGGTTTGAAAATATGTAGTAGAAAAAGTACTCTGTAAATAGTAGTTTTTAAAAATCTTTAGTAATTTAAAAAACAATTTCCAGCTAACTTTTAATATTTATAAGCTTTTTGTACAACCAACGTTGATTTTTTTAAAAAGTAGTAAAAAATTACCCTTTTTAAAAGTGGTTTTTCGAGTATTTTTTTTTTTTTTTTTTTTTGTAATTTAATGACTTTAATCTATGTGGAATTAATGGAAGGCTAAAATTTATTAACTTTTCCAGCAAGAAAAGAACTATTTGTTCAAATACAAATATGTAGTAGAAAAAGCACCAGTTTTCTTTTAAGTCCATTTTGTAAAAAAAGTTATTCATTATTAAATGATATTGTTTATTAAGTTAATAATTTAAATGGAAAAGTTAACCCGAATATTTTTTTCAATTTAGTACTTTTTGTATAAGAAAAGTACTTTTTAATTAAAGAATTTAATAGAAATTTAAGAAGATAAGTCTGTTATGAATTAAAGAATGCTAAAAATTATACACTTGTTGACCAAAAAATTATGTTTGAAAATATGTAGTAGAAAAAGTACTCTGTAAATAGTAGTTTTTAAAAATTTTTAGTAATTTAAAAAAAACAATTTACAGCCAAGTTTTAATATTTTTATCTTTTTGTACAACCAACGTTGAAATTTTTAAAAAGTAGTAAAAAAGTAATTTTTTTAATTGTGGTGTTTTAAGATTTTTTTGTAATTTAATAACTTTATTCTATGTGAAATTAATGAAATGCTAAATTGTTTAACTTTTTAGGCAGGAAAAGAACTATTTCTTCAAATACAAATATTTAGTAGAGAAAGGACCAGTTTTCTTTTAAGTCCACTTTGTAAAAAAAGGTTATGCATTATTAAGTTAATAAATTAAATGGAAAAGTAACCCCGAATATTTTTTTTTTTTAATTTAGTACTTTTTGTAAAAAAATGTACTTTTTCAAGTGGCATTTAAAACTCTCATAAATAAATTATTAAAGTCTTATATAATCATTTAAACAAATTTTACCTCTTTCAAAAGAAAAGTACTTTTTGAAAAGAAAATTTATTAAAAGTACTTTTTTTTCTTTTTGAAATGTTAAGAATTTTTAAAAATTAATAAATATCTGCCCTTTTATGACACAATTAATTTTTTTAATAAATAATTTAAATTTGTTTTCCTTTTTTCCATAAATATAAGGTACCTTTAGTTATACCCTTCACCCCTGTTTTTTTATAGAAATTAAAAAAAAACTTACATCTTCCGACTGCACAGCTGTGGTACGACCACTTTCAGCCGCACTCTCATCCGTTGTATTGTACTGTTTCTTTGGCACCGACGAACTACTTGTCTTTGCATCTGTCGTCTCAGTGCTACGTTGCGAATGCGACGAACGTTTAATCCACACTTCATCCAAATGACGGTACTCTCGATCAGGTCTCTTATTAAACAGCTCAGTGGCTGATGTTGTTCTAGTCGTGGGACTTGTATTAATACTATTATCACAGCTATTCCTAGGATATGAGGCTACATCTGAATTATTTGAATTTAGCGATGATGCGCTGCCGCCGGTCGATGTACGTATCTCGACGAGAGAAGAATCAAAGAATTTTTTCGATAAATGCGGTGTAACTGGAGAATATTTATGACTGCCGTAACGTTGGGAGAACAAGCCTTGGACCGACGAATAGCCACCAAAACTGCTGGGAAAACTAATGGTGTGAGCGTTGGTAGAAGCATCTAAATCTTTAAGCTTATCAACCTCCGGACGCAGTTGGGGTGGTAGTTCAGGACTTTCGGGGGCTTTTGTCACCGTGAATTTTCCCTTGATTATTAGCGTTTCAGGGCTGGGAGAACGGGGTTGCGGATTGCGGCTGCTAATGGGGCTAGTCCCTATTTGTGAACAGAAGGATTTTTGTGCAGCATTTGAAGATTTAGCCGATTCGAGCAGATTGATTAAGGCTGGTGGCAATATGGTCGGTGGTATGGGAGGAGGTGGTGGCGGTGTAGACATTTCGGGGGTTACAGTTACCGTTTTTATATCCTCCACATTGTTGGTATTAATGCTATCAATTTTATGCATAAATTGTTGCCTTAATCTTTCCAAATGTTTAAATTTTTCCGCCGAGGCTTTATCTTTTGCTGGCGGTGGCGGTGGTGGCGTAGGTTTAGCTTTCACCTCAAACTTGGGCGATTGATCTGTGGCCTGCGGTTGTGGTGATTTATCAGCCTCATCTTCGTCCTCTTCCTCTTTGCACTGAGACAAGCGTCGGCGCTCCATGAAGGGCATTAGATAAGGACGCATTTGAAATATATCGGCATTATAGAATTTGGGTGACATATTTATGGCGGAATAAACAACCTGTCCCATGCCATTTGCATCATCTTCGGAATCTGAACTGCTACTTTCATATTCAAAAGAATTAGACTTGGGAAAGGTTTTTAAGGCAGCCGAACCCAAACCTGTAGAACAGGTCAAATTCTCACTATTAATGCTGTGTAGCTCTTTAAAGGGTGGTTCTTGATCCTGATCACCCCCTATCGAAGTCTCTGAATCACTTTCATAACCATCAGCAATGCCATGCTCCAAGTCTTCCATTGATTTGTCAAAGGCTTCTTCAAACGCACAATCTCCCATAGATGGCACTAGAGGCAGTTTGCCATTGATGGGCAATTTCTTGGATTTTTGTAAACCACCGCCCACAATACTGCCACTGCTGCCCACCTCTGAGGATGTATCCGAAAATGAGGATTTGCTGTGTGACTTTTCATTACTATCCTGTTTCTCCTCTTGCGTCATACTCGATACGGAGGCCGAATTTGAAATGGTGGTACATTTTTGATCATTCAAATTCTCCTCTATGTAGTCACAATTTGTGGCCATTGATTTGAATTATTTGTAACACAAAGCGGGAAAAGGAATTTCGATTTGTACTATTTTTTTCGAAAGAATTTATTTTTCGGTTTTTTCTTTATTTTTTTTACACTTAAACAAAAAATATTTAATTACACTCAGACAAAATATATGATTGATTAAACAAATATTATCTTCTTTTGAACGACATTTGTATTATTTGTTCCTGTTTGCTATTTGTTATTAACTTTCGGAATAGTTGTTGATGATTTAATGTATCTTTACTTTCAAAACATTTTATTATTTTTTTTTAATTTTTAAATTTTTTTTTTTCAAATTCTTCTTGTCTTTTAGAGTGTCTGTTACTGTTTTGAAATATTTGTTTTTTAAATTTCTGTTTAGGCTTAGAATGTGTTTCATTTATTATTCAAGTTATCTGTAAAGTGAAAAAGAAAATAATAAAATTAAATTTATTTTTTTTATATTTTTTTTGTCACTGTGTTTGTCATGGAATCTCTGTTTAACACTTTTAGCAAGCCGCCATAACTAAATTTTTAATTGAATGTTAATAAAAAAAGTAAATTTATATTTTAGAAATTATCAATTCAGAATCCAAAATATTTCCAGTTTTTATAACAATATAATTCATCACCCCTAAGTTTTCATACATAGAATTCCTCAAATAAATTCTGATTTCCTAAATGAAAAGGTTACCTCCAACGAAGGTTGTGAAATAGACGTAAAGGCCTATTCATCCTTTCAATGATAAAAACCATCTTAACACTAATGTAACTCGATATGACAAGTGTGTTAGTTTTTGACTCTGTGACACTAGTCATCCTTGTAATGTTAACTTTTAAATCAAATGGTCGTTTTGCCACGAATAGCACAATGGAATCACAATTCTGGCATCATTGCAGTGATGAACTGACATCAATGCAACGACAAGTACCTTCGTTTTTGATCCAGTGACACTTTGTCATCCTTGTGATGTTCGCTTTTAAAACAGTTGGTCGTTTTGTCATTAATGGCACAATTCTGTCAGCAATGCAATGAAATACTGACATCAATGCTATGACAAGTGTTTTCGTTTATAACCCCGTGACCCTTATTATCCTTGTGATGTTCACTTTTAAAACAGTTGGTAGTTTTGTCATTAATGGCACAATTCTGTCACCAATGCAATGACATACTGACATCAATGCTATGACAAGTGTTTTCGTTTTTAATCCCCTGACCCTTATCATCCTTGTGATGTTCACTTTGGTCATTTTATAATCAATGGCAACGATCACAATTCCGAAAGCAATGTCAGAAAAGTATATTTTTTTTTTACCCCATGACACTTGTCATTATTGAGATTTTTACTTTTAGATCTGTTGCTCGTTTTGTCATCAATGGCAAACGATCACACTTCTGTCATCAATGCAATGACACACAGCCATTAATGCTATGACAAGTGCCTTCGTTTCAGACCCCCTGACACTTGTTATTCTTGTGATGTTAACAGTTATATATATGTATATTTATATATACATACGTATATTCCTGCATCTTATTTATTTAAATAGATTTATTCCCACAAGAGTTTAAAACAATATTATTTATACTTTATAATAAGAAACTTTGTTTGTTAAAATATGTAATATAAAATATACCTTTGCTTTTTAATTTAAAATATTTTGTGAAAAATAGAAAATAAGTTTAGTTTTTGAATTGGTTTTGGTTTGTGAACGTTTATTTAAATAAAATCGTTTTTTATAAAAATAAAATTAGTTTTAAAAAAAATTAAAACTAAAACTGGCGCAGTCGGTAGGATACCCGAGTATCCTTTTGAAATGGTATAAGCGGAAATTATACTAAAAAAAAAAAAAAAAAAAAAAAAAAAGGATATCAGACATTTTAATGTCTTAAAGGGTATTCGAAAGTAAAAAAAAAAAAACGAAATAAACATTATAGTAATTCAAATAATTTATCCTGCGAATCCTACGGGACCCTCCAGGATATAACTGAAAAAAAACTAAATAAAAGAGTGAACTTGTGAACTGTGACCAATCAAAAATCAAAACTCAAAAATAAATTAAACCAAGACATTTAAACAAAACATTTAAACAAAACATTTAAAAAAAATTAAATAAAATTAAATAAAATTTTGACATATAAAATTTTTGAAAAAATTGAAATAAGAGAAAAAATTAAATAAAATTTTAATATACAAAATTTTCAAAAAAAATTGAAATAAAAAAAATTTTAAAAGGAAAGACTTATTTTACAATGAATGAAAAATATTTTGAAAACTGAATTTAGAACATTGATGTTGCTGAAAAAATTTAACACAGAAGAAGTGAAAAAAAATTAAATTTTTATATTAAAAATTAAATAAAGTTAAATAAAAAATAAACAGTGAGTGAAAAATATTTTGAAATCAATGAATGAAAAATATTTTGAAAACTGAATTTAAAACATTGTCGTTGCTGAAAAAAATTTAACACAGAAGAAGTGAGGTGAGATGCTTTTAATCTTGACATTCAAATTGTAAGCTAACCCAATGGATTTATGAAAGTGAATAATTTAATTTAAAAATTGGCAAGATAGAAAATAAAATATAAACATAAAAATAAAAAGACAAGTTAAAATAAAATTTTAAGAAAAATTAACTTAAAAAATTTTAATAAAAACTGTAATAATAATAATAGTGGTTAAATTAAAGACGATAAAAGAAAAATTAAGATTGGTATGTGCATGTGTATGCGAAAAAATAAGTAAATTAAATTAAAAAGGATTAAATTTAATTAAAGCAATTAGAATAAATAATCCTGCGATTTCTACGGGACCCTCCAGGATACATTTATAAAAAATTACAAAAATCCAAAAAACTCAAATTAATTAAAAAAAGAAAATTTTTGTGAGTCCTTTTACTTTTAATGAAAAAGGCTTAAAAATATAAAAACAATGTAAAAAAGATATAAAAAACAATATAAAAATATAAAAAAACAATATAAATAAAATTTTAAAGGATAATATAAAAATATATAATTTGAAAAAGAGAAACATTACAAAAGGAAAGGATATTAAGAAGAAGAATTTTTTTTAAGGTTTAAAGAAAATTTTACAAAAAACTTAAATAAATAAAATCAACTTCAAGTAGCCAAAGAGAAGAAATTGGATAACGAATGAATTGCCTAGAGAATTTATTGAGTTTAAGGAGTTAAAGGAGCAGCTACGAGTACAAACTTACTTTAAGTATTATTATTTTTATTATCTTTTAAATAAATTAATGTTAGCAATTAATCTTATTAATTAAATTTTTATTATCTTTTAATTAAATTATTTAATTAAATAAAATAATTAATAATTTATTAAATTACAATATTTGATAATTATATACTTTATATTTTGTGTTAAATTTGTGCTAAAAAAAATAATTCTTAAAATATGATGTTATTAAATAATTTTTATTTATAAACAAATAATTGTATAAATACACAAATTTGTGCCTTTTTTGACTTCGTTAAAGAATTATTTTTGCGTTTGAAGAATATTACATCCTTTTAAAAAATGGCTCAAGAAGGTATTGCATTAAATATTTTATCTTTAAGTCCGATTGAATTAATTGGGAAATTACCTGAATTTTCTGGCGACAAAAAAGATTTGTATACCTTTATCTCATTAGTTGATAGAATAAACCCACTTTTCGTTCAATATGATGAACAATCGCAACTTTTCTTTATAGATTTGATTAAAAATAAATGTAAGGGCAAAGCCAAAGAGGCTATTGAAATTAATTTTCATGTACAAACGTGGAATGATATCAAGAATATCTTATGCAATTATTTTGGGGAATATCAGAGCGTGGAGAAGCTTTTTGATAATCTTCGTTCTGTAAGTTTTAGAACAAATGTCATTGACTTTTACAATGAAATAAAGGATAAACTTCGTAGTTTAAGTAATAAAACAGTCTTGGAGTTAGGAATAAATTCAGATAGTGAGCAGATTGGTAGAAACAATATGAAAACTGCTCTTGATATTTTTAAAGCAAAAATTCCTGAACCTATGAAAACGGTATTAGCGTGTAGGAATCCAGTAAGCCTAGAGGATGCAATGAACATTCTTTTTACATCTGGGTATGGAAATTATGGAGATAATGGCAGGAATAATAGTTATAATAAAAATTTGAATCGATCTACAGTAGATAGAAATTTGAATAAATTTGGGAATATTAATAATAATGGAAATTTTAACGGGTATAAAGGTAAATATAACACTTACCGGAATAGTAATTACGTTCCGAATAATAATTACAATCAGAATTACAGACACGCATCTTCAAATATAAATCAAACTTCTTTTTCTAATCAATCTATTCCAGAACCAATGGATATTAATATGATACGGAAAAATAATTTTAATAATTTTTCAAATACTTCAGTTGTAAAAAATGGGAGGAATTTCAATTCGTGTTACCAAAATCCTCCTCGTAAATTATCAAGACCACAGCCTAGGAGAAATGTTAAGTCCGAAAATAATTTGTATAACGTCGGAAAAAGTTCGTGTGAATCAAGTATTGGTGACGTTCAAAACCGTTTTCAAGATTCACATCATTTAAACGTTTCGGCTGATAATAATTTATTACAAAATTTTCGTTTTCAAGCCTCTCCCGACAATTACCTCATATAGTATTAAAAAAACGTCTTAAATTTATAATTGATACAGGGGCCACCCACTCAATAGTAAATCCAGGCTTATGCAATCCAAAATGGAGAATTAATTCTACAAATTTAATGTTAAAAACTCTCCAAAATGAAGTTTTGGCAAATACTGTTTATAAAGTGCCAATGTTTTCTGAATTGGGTGATGAAAATGAGAGTATTTATTTAATAGAATGTAAATTCCATGACAATTACGATGGAATCATTGGAAACGATATACTGCGAAAATATAAAGCCGTTGTAGATTATGAAAGAAATGAACTCAATGTAAATGGTAAAATTTTACCGTTGTTGTTTTTAGGGTTTCGAAAGATATTGTTGATCACTAATGTTGAGTGTGGACTTGTTCATATAGCGGAACAGCGAGATGATATTGGCGAGTCTATTGTTACAGAAGGTATTTACAATGCAAAAAATTTTAAAGTTGAAGTAGAAACTTCAGCTAAATGTCCTAACATTATTTATCTAACTGAGTATAATTCGTGGCCAGTTACGCGCGATAATTATCATTTAGTTGATACTAATTTGTTAAAGGAAAATTTTTGTGAGGCAGCTTTATTGGAAAAAGTGAGAATTAATCATTTAAATGCAGAGGAAAAACTCAACTTAAAAACCATTTTAAATGATTATGAAGAACTTTTTCACGTAACAAATTCAAACTTAAGTTTTACAAATGCAATAAAGCATAGAATAATTACCAGAGATGAAATACCCGTATTTTCAAAAAATTATAGATATCCTTACGTTCATAGGGATGAAGTTAAAAAACAAATCCAGGAAATGTTGACTAGTAAGATAATACGACCGTCGAATTCCCCTTATTCCGCTCCTATATGGATAGTTCCAAAGAAAGATGATGCTAGTGGAATTAAGAAATGGCGGCTTGTTGTGGATTATAGGAAACTTAATGAGAAGACAATAGATGATCGATTTCCTATACCAAATATTGATGAGATTCTCGATAAGCTGGGAAGAAGTATGTATTTTACTACATTAGACTTGGCTAAAGGATTCCACCAAGTGGAAATTGACGAGAAAGATATTCATAAGACGGCATTCTCTGTCGAAGGAGGCCATTATGAGTTTACTAGAATGCCTTTTGGGCTTAAAACGGCCCCAGCCACATTTCAAAGGCTAATGAATAGTGTTCTTGGAGATTTAGTTAATAAAGTTTGCTTAGTATATATGGATGATATAATTGTTTATTCAACTTCTCTTCAAGAGCATATAAACTCACTGCGTCTTGTATTTAACAAATTAAAAGCTGCAAATTTGAAGATCCAAGTCGACAAGTGCGAATTTTTGAAGAGAGCGACGGAATTCTTGGGCCATGTTGTAACGGAAAAAGGTATAAAACCCAATGCAAAGAAAGTGGAGTGTGTAACAAATTATCCTTTGCCAAAAACTCAAAAAGAAATAAAGCAATTCTTGGGTCTTAGTGGCTATTATCGTAAATTTATAAAAGACTATTCAAGAATAGCAAAACCCATGACCAAATATTTAAAAAAGAATGTTAAGATAGATACGAGTGACTTTGAATATTTGGAGAGTTTTAAAACGTTGAAATTGCTTTTAACTAATGATCCAGTTTTGGCTTATCCTAATTTTAACAAGAAATTCGTTTTAAACACTGATGCAAGTAATTTTGCTCTAGGGGCGGTACTTTCGCAAGACAACCACCCTATTTGTTATGCAAGTAGAACATTGAATCAGCATGAAGTTAATTATAGTACAGTTGAGAAAGAACTGTTGGCAGTAGTGTGGGCTGTAACATATTTTCGTCCATACCTGTTTGGAAGAAAGTTTATAATACAGACAGATCACCAGCCATTGCAATGGCTTGTCTCTATTAAAGAACCAAATTCGAAGTTGGTAAGATGGAGATTAAAACTAGAGGAATATGATTATGAAATTATGTACAAACGAGGTGCAGATAATAAAAATGCGGATGCATTATCCAGAATACAACCACAGATTAATATTTTACAAAAATCAAATTTAATTTCTACTAGCAGTTCTCCCCTCAATATTTACAAAAATCAGTTCGTTTTTAAAAAATCAAATTCTGTTTCGCTTAAAATAGAAAATAAAGTAATTTTTAAAAATAATAGGAAAATTATAAGTATAAATAATTTCAATGAAAATATAATGATAAAACTCATTAAAGATCATTTTCATCCTAAAAGAGTAAATGCAATTTTTATTGAGGATGGTTTAACCTATGAACTTTTCAAAGAGACTGTTTGCAAGTATTTTAAACAAAATTCTGTTTTAAAAATAGCAAAATGCTGCATTTGTCTTAATGATGTTTCAGATGAAAATGTCCTAAGTGAAGTTATTAAGCAAGAGCATGAAAGAAATAATCATCGTGGCATTAATGAAAATTTTGAACAACTTAAAGGAAGAATATATCATCCAAAACTCAAGGTGAGAATACAACAATTTATAAACAGTTGTCATATCTGTAATTTGGAAAAATATGATCGCAATCCAGTAAAACAAAAATTCAAAATTACTGAAACTCCTGACAAGCCTGGTCAGGTTGTTCACGTAGATGTTTTTTATTGTTTAGATAAAACTTTATTTCTAACAGTTATTGATAAGTTCTCGAAATTCGCTCAAGCAATAAAGATACAGAATAGGACTTGGGTGGAATTCAAGAGGGCATTAATTCGGTATAAGAGTATTGTAGGCACCATTGGGAAAATCGTAACTGACAATGAGTTAGGTTTCAAAGCGTTGCCATTGAATGAATTCTTAAAGGAAAATAATATTGAAATTCATTTTATTTCGAATAATAATCACACATCTAATTCAGATGTGGAACGCCTTCATAATACTATGAATGAACACATTCGTTTACTTAGACATGACCCGAATAGAGATAGTGATAGTGTTGAAGAAAAAATTTACAAAGTAATTACCTTTTACAATAACACGATTCATTCAACCACAGGTTGCAGACCTATTGATTTTCAAAACGGTTCCATAGGGGCACAAGAATATCCAAGAATAAAACAAAAAATTATAGCATTAAAGGAAAAATCGATTTCAAAGCTAAATCGCTTCCGTAAAGAAAGTGAAATTCAAACTGGTCAAATTTATATAAAGAGTGATAGAGGGGGAAAAAATCATGCAAAATTTAGGAAGATTTCTGTAGACCGTTTTGATAATGATCATGTAATAAGTCGAACAGGGCACAAATATTATAAATCTCATATAAAAAGAAAAAAGAAATATATTTCTTGTGTGGAATAAGTTTGGAAGATAATGTTTTATGTTTAACAAAATAATAACATTTTGAATATAAAGTTCCTCGGAGCGTCAATTTAATAATGGGGGAGTTATATATATGTATATTTATATATACATACGTATATTCCTGCATCTTATTTATTTAAATAGATTTATTCCCAAGACAAGAGTTTAAAACAATATTATTTATACTTTATAATAAGAAACTTTGTTTGTTAAAATATGTAATATAAAATATACCTTTGCTTTTTAATTTAAAATATTTTGTGAAAAATAGAAAATAAGTTTAGTTTTTGAATTGGTTTTGGTTTGTGAACGTTTATTTAAATAAAATCGTTTTTTATAAAAATAAAATTAGTTTTAAAAAAAATTAAAACTAAAACTGTTAACCTCTACATCAATAGCAACGATCACAATTCTGTCAGCAATGTTACGAAGACATCAGTGATATGAAAAGTATCCTCGTTTTTGCTCCTATGACACTTGTTATTATTGTGATTTTTACTTTTACATTAGTCGGTCGTTTCGTCATCAATGGCAGAAGATCCCAATTCTGTCATCAAAGCAATGACGCACAGACATCAATGCTATGACTTTGTTTTTGACCCCGTGACACTTGTCTTTCTTGTGATGTTCACTTTTATATCGTTTTGTCATCAATTGTAAAAGATTAAAATTTTGTCATCAATGAAATGTCACACAGTTATTAATGCTACTACAAGTGTCTTTCTTTTAGACTCTGTGTCATTAGACATCCTTTTACACCAGTTGATCGTTGTATCATTAATTTCAAACGATAAAGGTTCTATCATCAATGCAATGTCACACATCAATCAAGAAAATGAAAATTAAGTGCCTTCGTTTTTCACCGCGTGACACTTGTCATTCTTGTGATGTTAACATTAACATGAAACCGTTATTTTGTTATCATTGGCAAACGTTCACAATGTTGTCATCAATGCAATGACACATAGACATTAAATAAATGAAAAATTACAAATCAATATAATGACAAGTTGTCATCAATGTAATAAATATTTGATAATCAATAAACGAATTTGTTTTTGTTTTCAAGAGAAGAAATACTCAGACAATTATTTCCTACTAATCAATAGCGGTGTTACCTTCTTTGGAAAGGGTTAGAGAGTAGAGAAGCCAGGTGTTTATAAGGTTAGGTAAGCTTCACAGATTTGCTGTGCCTCTGGTGCTAAGTAGATTGAAGATGATTCAGTCCTCATTTATTGCTGACGACATATGTGATGACTAAATGTCATCAACAAGAAGACAAGGCGTATAAAGAGTGACTTCTATATATATTACATATAGCTCGACAAATACAGCTTGACATATTTAACATTACACAACATATAACCCTATACAGTGGGACAGAATAAATATACTGTGGAAATAATTCAGCCATTTGTAATGGGTTGATCGGATTGATTCAAAATTTGACATGCGCATAGCAGCGCTTAAGCTTTGGCGCTAGGCATTATCCACTTACGACGGGCGACGCTATGTAGTCTCAAAGTTTGGTGCCTCGCACCTTAATTTTTTTTTACATTTTCACATTATCAATCGATATATAAAATACAAAACACCAATTTTGGGATTTTTTGTCTGTCTGTATGAGTTCGCATCCCATAAAAACCATTTGATGAATTTATATAAAATTTTGTGAGAAGGTAACTTGGTGTCACGGTTCATTTTTAGGATACTTTTTTCCATAAAAATATCTCACTTCCAAGAGTAAATAGAGATAAAATAGTGAAATTACGCAATTTTACCAAATTATTGGTACTGAAAACTTGGCAGCACCTTTTATATTTGTAAACGGAAAATTTTACTCTCTATTTACACAACTCTTCAATAATTATAGAATTTTATAAAAATTTTTTGGAATGGTTTTTCAAAAATGCTAAAATATGAAGGAAATTAAAATTTAAAAAATTTTCTAAAATGTCTGATTTAACATGGAATGTCCCATATATACATATAATAAAATTGTAACAAAATTCTTTTGAAAATTTTATAGCTGGTGGAGATATATCATTGATATTTATAGAATTTTATTTAAAATTTATTTATTAACATCGTGAGTAAAAATTCAGGGATGGGAACCTCTCTATAAAGTAAATACTTCAACCATATCCGCAGCACTATAAAATTTAGAGTCTTAAAATTTTATGCAGATTAATTTTAAAGGAAAATCGAACAAAATATTGACGACGCACAGTGGGGTATTTTGCCAATCTAGCCGGACATTAGGCCAAAAATTAATATCGAGTAATAATAAGATTTAAGTACGTAGCTCGATAGACAACAAAATTATGCATCGTATAGTGATTTTTTAAGGCTTTTGATTGAGATTTGTCGTTTTGGGACTGTGTTAAAATCAGGAAATTTGAGTAAATCGCATACGTTTTTATTGGCTTTATACGATTTCGAGAGGTTTGCAATATATATTTTTTTGTGGCTAAACGTATAAAGATTTTGTAATGATTTTATTTTCTGAGAAAGGCTATATTAGCAGCTATTTATATTAATTTTTAGAAAAATTTTATTTTGAATTTTTATTAAAAAATTTATTTTTCGAAATTAAAAAAAGGATTTTTTTTATTTACTTTATTTGTCAAAAAAAAAAATTAAAAGGTTTTTGAGACTGAGGGCCATAGCGATCCTAAAAATGTTATATATCACTATAAAATTTTCGATATCTACTTTTATAATCTAGAAAAAAAATGTTTTTGAGCCATTTTTTTTATATTTTTTCCAAATTTCCCCTTTTTTCTGTTTTTGCTTATCTTGCATTGGGTAGACACGAGTAAGGAACCTTTTTATTGGTCATAAAATGCGTTTGGTTTCTAAGTTGTTTTAAATAAATTAATTGTTATTATTTTAAATAAAATTTATTGTTTGTAGTGTAAATTTATTTATTACACAGTGCGACACGGAAAAAACTAACCATATACGGACACCACTACGTGATAAAAGACCAAAAAAAAGACCCCTGTCTCCCAGTTTTGCCCAAAGTCCTCCAGGTTTTTTTTTATGGGCCCTCAAAGATGTGGGGCCTCGATGTCATTTTTGCAAAAAAATGATCATTTACTCAAGCTCATATTTTGCAAACCGTTTGGAATTTTGATATACTCTCTGAGGCAAAGTTGTAGCTCTTGTCATAAAGAACAAAAACTGTGAACATATAAAATCAAAAAAACTTCATCTTCAAGGTCAAAATCGCACAATCAATTTTATTACTTTTTTTCCCCTGTTCAGCTCCATAGGTAGCAAACCGTTCAAAATTCAAGGAAACAATCAACTACAAAAATGAACCTAAGATCTCAATAAACAACTTTCTAGAACATATGAACTTCCTAGGAAAAAAATTTTTCACTTTTGCGGCTACCTAAGCGCTACCTAAACGGTGTTAAGAATCATTCCTAGGAAGTTCATATGTTCTTTTTTTGGTCTTTTATCACGTAGTGTTGTCCGTATATGGTTATTTTGCCATTACTTAAAAAATTACACAGTACACATATAAAAAATCTGTGTTTTTCTGCCTGTCTGTCTGTTTGTGTTCACATCACGTAAAAACTACTGAATGAATTATAATAAAATTTTATGAAGAGTTACCTTAGTATCGTGTTTCAAGTATAGGATATTTTGTTCCCGTAAAAATATCCTATATCCTATATATCCTATTCGCTTGGACATAAAAGCTTAAAAATGAATATATTTTGGAAATTAGCAAATAAAATAAAAAAATTTTATAAAAATTACATGAACGTTTCAGGTGGCGAAAAATGGCATTTTAGAATCTTCAGGATCCAAATTTAGGTTTTTGAACATTCGCTGACTATAAAAGTTGCATTTTCTAAACCAAAGCATGGGAAAACTTACAATAAAATTAAATTTTTCAGAGGTAGCATTAGTTCTTCGAAGGGGAACTTTTTTATCCTTAATCCGATTTCTCATTTTTTAGCTTTAAGAGTCTATGACCATAATGAAATTTTTCTGCCAAGTTTCATTAATTTAGGGGCACTCTGTAAATTTTCAGAACCAATATAAGCTAAAAAAACAGTATGTCCGGCTAGATTGGTAAAATACCCCTATGTGCGAAGTGGCGAACACTGCTAACTCTAAATATAAAGCACTTCAAATACGACATATATTAAATTAAAATTTTCTAAATTAATTTTCTTATTGAAAAGTACACAACAAACAATCAAAAAAAAGTGACAAACTTAAGTCTCGATTGAATTTAAATTTTCAATTATATTTACAAACAATGATATTTGTAAAAACCAATAAGTATTGCGGTCAAACTATCTTAAATGATTTTAATGATTTTTATTGTAGCAGAAGAAAAATTATAATAAATAAATTAGTCAAGTGCGAGTTAGACTCACACACTTAGGGTTCCGTACTATGTTTAGTACAACTTTAAAAATTCAAGTTGTTAATTTTTTCATGTCTTATGAGTCATAATTGCATCACTGTTGGAACACCCTTTAAATTTTAGCAATTTTTTTATAACGGCCATGGTTATACACTATCTATAGAAATATATATGCGCCTACCTATTGCGGTTCAAAAAATAAGGTAATATACGTGAAAAATATTTCACTGATGGAACACCCTTTAGATATTAGTAATTGTTACAGCGGCCGAAGAACAACATCTACTGTAAACATTTAAAGAGTCTACCTATTACGGTTCAAAAAATAAGGCTATTTACGTACAAATCATGTCTCTGTCGGAACACCCTTTAGTTTTGTTATTTGCTATGGCGGCCACGGCAATTCTCTTTCTATGAATATATCAAGAGTCTACCTATTACTATTAAAAAAATAAGTTACTATACGTGAAAAACATGTCACTGTCAAAACACCCTTTAATTTTTAGTAGTTGTCATAACGGCCATGGCAACACATCTTCTATACAAACTGGAAATAGTCTACTTATTACGGTTCAAAAAATATGTCGTTATACATGCAAAACACGTCACTGTAAAAACTTCAAGAGTCTACCTATTATCATTCAAAACCTGTGCCATATACATACAAATCACATCACTAACCGTTATTAACACCCGTTATTTTTAGGTTTAATATTGTATACTTGCTTATAACGCGAACATAAATCACTGCAAATTTTAAGTGGTTGCTTCCTATAGCTCAAGAAATAAAGATATAAAGGTAAACAACACGTAACTTTCGGAACACCCTATAAGTTTTAGTATTTGCTGCTATAGTGGCCATAGTTATACGCCATCTGTGAAAATTTCAAGAGTCTACCTATTATGGTTCAAAACTTAGGTCTTATACATGCAAATCACACCACTATCGGAACACCCTTTAATTTTTAGGTTTATTTTTTTAGACTTGTTTATAATGCGAACTATGTTTTAATTACTGTTTGTAAATTTTTAGTGTATGCCTCCTACCGTTCAAGGTATAAACACATATTCGTGAATAACACCTCTATATCGGAACACCCTATAAGTTTTAATTTTTGTTGCTATAGCGGTCACAGCTCTACACCTTCTGTGAAAATTTCATCCATCTATGTATTATGGTTCAAAACTTAGGCCTTATACATGTAAATCACACCACTATCGGAACACCCTTTAATTTTTAGTTTTATTTTTTTATAGTTGTTTGTATAGTGAACTAAGTTTTAATTACTGTTTGTGAATTTCAAGTCTATCCCAACTACAGTTCACGAAATATATTCACATATTCGTGAATAACACCTCTCTATCGGAACACCCTATAAGTTTTAGTATTTGTTGCTATAGCGGCAACAGCTATACATCATCTGTGAAAATTTCAAGAGTCTACCTATTACGGTTCCAGAGATAAAAGGCGCTGACAGACGGACAGACATTGTAGCGAAAACAATAGGGTTACGTTTTTACACTTTGTGTACGGAACCCTAAAAAAGAATAATATATTTTTCCGACGAAAACCCAAACAAAAGGAAGAGTGATGAAAAAAAAACAAATAATTAAAAACAATTAATCGTCAATTGAACTGAACTAATAATGCCTGGGATGAGACGACGGCAAATGTGATATGGTTTGGTTTTGGTTTTGGTTTTCCATTCAATATTCTAGTCATATTGTATGCATTTCAAATATTTAAATACTTGTAGTTTACAAACACAATACAACTCAATACAACAACTCAATACAATATACACTTCAAGTTTATATTACAACCAAATGTATCTACTTGTGTATATATCAGTTTTTTATTATTATTATTTTTTTCTCCCTCTCTCTCTCTCTCTCTCTCTCGCTCTTTAAAAGAGGAATTAAATAAACATTTTTTATTGTCTTAGAAATATAAACTGTCACACTTACAATGCAAATGTAATTGTAGATAATTATATTTATCCATATTATTATGGCATTATGAAGGGAGATAGATACTTTTTGCAATGAAAGTGGTAATGTTGGCTGCAAAAGTAAGTTGGTAACGCCAACCAAAAGTTGATCAATGTGGTAGCATTGTTAGCGAGCAAAGCCATGGGTTACCACCCGTCTACATTAGATATAAATTGATAAACATTAATACTAACTTTATGTTAGTTTTAACTGTAGACATGGCCAGTTAATGTTTTTCCACGTCCTAACATGGTTGTTAAAACATTTGTTATAACAGCTGTTTTATAACATGACAATGTTGTTGTTATATTTTAATTTGACAGTTTTATTTTCAAGCAGCGCCATCTGTTGCTCCACCGTACCACTACTATCTGTTGTGCAATTAAGGATTCAAACAAGATTGTTGGAAAACAGAAAATTATGTTCAAACAGTTAATGACATAATCATGGCCGATGTTGAATATGAACCACTCCTAAACGTCTAGTTTTTTTAATTTGACATTTCTCAATTTTAGACTAACTTAATTTGAACCGTGTAAAGATACACAACCGAGCAACGCGTTAAAGTTATTCCGGCTTATTATGAAAAAGGGCGTTCAATTCAAAATGCATATCGAGCACTTTGTGATTTTTTCAGTAAATTTAATCGTCCAAATGTGCGTACAATCGGAAAAATCGTGTAAAAATTTGAGCAAACCGGGACTGTAGGAAATGTAAAAACACCAGTGCATGCTCGTACAGCTCGTTCGAACATTATGCATAAAGACTTGCATTTACACGATTACAAGGTGCCATTGACACAAGAACTAAAGCCACTTGATCATTCCAATCGTCGTCAATGGTCAGAATGGTGGCAAGAAATGGCAATAGTGGATGATCAATTTTTGAAGAAAATCATCTTCAGTGATGAGGCACATTTTCATCTCAGTGGATTCGTCAGCCGCATTTGAGCGAATGATAATCCAAAAGTGATTGTCGAAAAACCAATGCACCCACAAAGAGTGACTGTTTGGTGCGGTTTATGGGCTGGCAGCATCATCGGGCCGTATTTTTTCCAAAATGAGGCCGGTCAGGCAGTTACTGTGAATGGTGTTCGCTATCGTGAGATCGCAACGAAGTTTTTATGGTCCGAATTGGAAGATATGGATGTGAACCATATGTGGTTTCAACAGGACGGTGCCACTTGCCACACAGCTAACGAAACAATGGCTCTTTTGCGCGACAAATTCAATGGCCGTGTTATCTCACGTGGTGGCAATGTCAATTGGCCGCCAAGATCATGTGATTTGACACCGTTGAACTTTTTTCTTTGGGATTATTTGAAAGAAAAGGTGTCGGTCCATAAGCCAGCAACAATTCAAGAGGTAAAGGATGAGATATTTCGGCACATTAACGGCATAGAACCTCAATTATGACTCAGCGTCATCGAAAATTTGCGGCATCGGATGGAGGTGTGGCACCGAGGTCGCGGCGGCCATTTGGCCGATATTTTGTTCCACGCATAATTGAACCATAGCAATATTATCAAAATAAAAAGAAATGACAATAATTTCCTTAATAATTTATGTTTTATTAAAAATCAACATCGGTCCTTAAAAATTTAACCACCCTTTATAACAACATGTACAATTTGATGCCGTTGGTCTGCCGGCGTCATGCTAATGTTTTGTTCAAATTGATGGCTAGTTTAGACGGGCTTTTAAGGACATTATGCTTCTTCACATTATATGGAAAGATAAATATGACGACCTAAGTACGCTTTTGAAAAATGGTGTAGCATGCGAGATAAAAGTTCTCTCAAACATTTAGTACATATTTTACACCGATTTTCAAAATATTTTTTCCAAAATATGATTACTGTGTCCAAACCCTTCCATGTTAGGGAGTACGCTTTTGAAAAAAGTGTAGCATGCGAGATAAGTTTTCCTAAACGTACATTTTTAAAAAAAGGTATACCATGCGAGATAAAAGTTTCCTCAAATATTTAGTACATTTTTTTCACTGATTTTCGAAATATTTTTTCCGAAATAGGATTACTGTGTCCCAACTCTTCCATGTCAGGGAATCAAACCGAGTTGTAAAGGAAAACAAACTGTGGTCACCAAGGCCGTCTTTTGGAAGACGGCCTTGGGTACACAAGAATTTTGGACATTAATTTCATATCTCCCTTAGTAGAATATTTTCTTTTTCGTTGACATTTAACTATTAAATGTATGTGCCGCATATGGGACATAAATTGGTTTTTTCTGATGAAAAGAATACTTTCGAGCAATATTTAATGCATTATTGGAACCATGTCTGCGAAATTTTTTTCTAGTCCAAATGCAATTTAGAAAAAGTTTGAACACAGTTTGTTAGTATGATACCGTGTCTTTTCTTTCCACCAGGTTTGATTCACTGCCATGGAAGGATTTGGCCACAGTAATCATATTACTAAAATAGTTCAAAAATGATTGCTATGTGCTATGGGACAACTTTTATCTCGCATGCTATATATTTTTTTTTCAAAAACGTATTAAACTTTTCATATTTACTTATCATATGTCTTTAAAAACTCCGAATATCTATGCAGAATAGGTACTTAAGGCATGGAAAAATTTTCTTATCGCATGCAATATTTTTTAAAAAACGTATTTAACTTTTTCTTAAATTTAATAAAAATTTTCTCCACTTCAATTTGGAAAAAGTGTGAATAAAAGTTTGTTAGTATAATATTTTGTCTTCTCTTTCCACCCAGGTTTAATACCCTGACATGGAAGGCCATAGTAATCATATTTCTAAAAAATATAGTTCGAAAATTATTGCAGAATATGTACTTTTATCTCGCATGCTATATACATTTTCAAAAACGTATTTAACTCGTCATATTTATCGACCATGTTTCATTAATTCCGCAAACCTGTCTGGAAAAAATTTTTATCGCATGCTATATTTTTTTTACAGAAGGTATTTAACTCGATTTACTTATCTTTATGATGACATTTAATATTACATTTGCCTCAAACTGTGTTAATCATGTAATTTCAACAACTTTTCAAGTCATTATCAGAATAATGATGTAAAATGATGATTGCAACTTTATTCAAAGAAATATATTAAAAAAATTGTGTAGTAGTATAAAAAGTCGTTACAAGTGTTTAACTTACATCATTTAAGTACTCGTACTCGTACTTGCACTTCAGCACAATACACTCACTCTATTAATTAAAAATACAAAAGGGTGTGCGGGTGGGTGTGTGTGTGTGTGTGTGTGTGTGTGTTATAAAAAATTATAAAAAAATTACTTAAAGCGAGTATAATATTTTACAAGCTAAAATATATCAAATGTGTCGTTGGAAAATTGAATGTGAAACTACTTTGTATTATTTATAAGATCATAATATTGTAGAAGTTTAACATCATCGTATGGTGTTACAGAATTGTAAAATGATACACAACAGGGTGCAGCAAAATATGAATAATAAATAAATTAGGCGAATAAATTCCGCTTGCGGCGAATTATAAAGACCCTTAACCTTATGTAAGTTATATGCTTAATAACAAATACTTTGTAAAAAAAAATGTTTTCTTTGTCTGTTGTATTGGGATTTAGGTAATTATTTCCTCCAGTGATAGGACAGTATAAAGTGGTAAAAAAAAATCTGATATGGATTTTACATAAAGAATATAAGTTCAAAGTATATTCAAATCGAAAAATTAATTATTTTCGGTTTTATGTGTTAGGTAAACTACCCCTTGCCCCTTCCCGATTATGCCCAAAATTTATAAAGCTTTTCATATCCATACTTAATTTCACTTTGATATGTCATACGGTATGACCCGTAGAGCGTTTACAAAATTTGGGGGTAAGGAAACTACCCCTTGCTCCCTCCCGATTATGCCCAAAATTTATAAAGCTCTTCATATCCATACTTAATTTTACTTTGATATGTCATACGGTATGACCCGTAGAGCGTTTACAAAATTTGGGGGTAAGGAAATTACCCCTTGCCCCCTCTCGATTATTCCCAAAAACTATACAGCTCTTCAACTCGATATACCAACAGCACATTAGTATATTTCAATTTCATTTTGATATTTCAAACAGTATGACCTGTACAAACTTCACAAAAATAGTGGCATGCATAAACACCCACCCACAGACATCATCGCGAAAATAGCCAAAATGGCTTCAGGACACCTCAAAACGTATAAATCCGTCGAAATCTCGATTTTTTTCGTGATTACTTATAGCAAAAACTGTTTATAATTTTGATAATTCAAGGGTGTCCCCATACAACATACATTATTATGATTTTGTAGGGGGGATACCGAAGCAGACCAGTAACTTCTTGGGTCCCTTTTCGACCCCCTTCGTTCCTCAATGATTTCTGGTATCCGACTAGAAATTTACAAGTACCTTACTTTCATTGCGTCTGGTGCTGTCACTATCATTTTACTCTCGACTGTAGTGATTTCAGACTGGCAACTGATACATGTCGACATTCTTTCTCACCACAAAGTCTATCATAATTGCAAGCCTTAGACTAAGTAAGGTCTTCACAGCATCTCCTTTTAATATGTCTCTATAAGTGGTCCAAAGCCATTTTTATGTTAGCCTTTTTCCAGGAACAACATAAAAGTATCGCCTTACTCCGATTTTTAACTTGACCAGATAATACTTAACAGTCCATGACCTATCACTGACGCAGTTAACCATTTGTAGGCACCCAGATTATATCCAAGCTTCTTTTTGGTCTTCCTGCCAACTTGTAGTGAAAATATCCAGAGTTTTTGGTGGGATATGAACCTACAACCCCAGATTGATAAACTAAAACGTTACCTACTAGCCCACTGAGGCACCCATACATAACATACATATGTATATCCCCATAGATCCAAATAACTAAAAGTAATAAAAAGGTAAAATTGATAATTAAAGGGTGTCCCCATAAGTAACGTAATTTAATTTATATGGAAACGTAATTTGATTTAAATTGAATCGTTATAGACAAACACTTGAAATTTAGACAGAATGTGTATATCCCAAATTTATAAACAACACAAACATTTTTTAAAATTTGAAATTAAAATTAAAGAGTGTCCCCACAGTTGACGTCCCCCTTAGTTGATTATGTATATGGGGGGGTTAAACTTTTGAAACTTTATTGACAGACAATTAAAGTTTACACAGAGTGTGTATTGCCACCTCCACAATAACAAGAAAAATAAAAAAAAAAATTAACGTTAAAGGGTATGCCCATAGGCGACTTAATTTCACATATATGACCATATCTTTTGAGCCATTATAGATAGACTTTTGAAATTGATACAGCAGCATATGGATTGTTCTATCCACTAACAAGAAGTATAAAATTTAAAATTATAAGTTAGAGGGTGTCCCTATAGGTGATATTATTTATGTTATATATGTTATAACGGTATTTTAAACCGTTTAAGTTTTGAAATTTTAACAAAGCTTGTATCTATTACAATGCCCACATTAATAAGTATAACAAAATTAAAGAGTCTCCGTGTATGTGACGCAATTTTACGTAACTATATGGTGTTACATTTTAAACCTTTGTAGAGATACGTTTGCAATTTATACAGAATCCATATTATTATATCCGTAATAACAAAAAAATTAAATTTTAACTAAAAAGGGTACCCCCTTGGGTGACTTAATTTGATGATTATGATTATAATTATCTTTTCAACCTTTTAAAGTTCTATACTCAACATAGCAAGGAACCCTACATTTGAAAAGCTGGCTCACTAGACTGATTAAACAATACCATCGCACATAGCGCTATTTTGCCAATCTAGCCGGACATTACTTTTTTTAAGCTTATATTGCCCCTAGATTAATAAAACTTGGCAGTAAAAAGTTTCCCTTAGAAGAACTAATCCTTCCTCTAAAAAATAAATTTTTTTTTTATGTTTTCTTATATTTTTGTTTAGCAAACTTAGGCCCTGTAGATTCTAAAATGCCATTTATCGCCCCTCCCCCTTTTCTCGGCGGTGACATAAAATATTATTTGCAAAATTAATGTAATTATTAAAGGAAATAGATAATATACGCCTTAATACCACAAAAATAAAATTTTTAAAGTTTTTGTGGACAGGGGGAGGTATTCCTCCAATCACACCCTCCGAAACGTTCATTTTTAAACTTTCTTTTTTGCTAATTTCCAAAAATATTCATTTTTAAGCTTTTATGTCGAAGAGAAGAATATTAATAAAAGTCATTTTTGTTATTTATTACTTTATAGTATTTAATATAGAGTATTTGATTTATTCATAACTAGATTTGCCCGCCACTTCGTCAACGTCCTTATTTTGCTTTGAAAGTAATCCAATTTAAGACTCTTAATTTTATTGGGCTTCAAATATGTTTTATGTAATTACTTTTTATAAAGGTACCCCCCAACCCCGGGGTAAATACTCAGAAACATAGGCTTTATATAAAAATCTAAAATTTGTATAAAATTACAAAATTATTGTAGAGTACTTTAAATAGTGTTTTAAATTGCATGCTGAAAAATAAAAGTTGCTGCCAGGTGTGCAGTACCATTGAATTTGTAGAATTGCGTACTTTTGCTACTTGTTCTCCCTCTTTCTTGGTAATGACATATTTTTACGGGAAAGGAATATCCTATGTTTGGACCACGATACTAAGCCACCTCTCCATAAAATTGTATTATAATTTATTTAGTAGTTTTTGGGTGATGCGAACACAAACACACAGGCAGGCAGGCAGGTAGGCGGGCAGAAAATCACAGTTTTATTAGATGTATGCATAATTAATAATTTACATTAGTAACAATAAATTTTATTTAAAATAATAACAATTAAATTATTTAAAATAACTTAGAAACCAAAAACATTTTATGACCGACAAAAAGTTTTCTTACTCCTATCTACCCATGCAAGATGAGCAAAAACAGAAAAAAGGGGAAATTTGGAAAAAATTCGCGAAAAAAATGGCGCAAAAACGTGAAAGTTTTTTTTACAGTATACAAGTAGAGATCGTAAATTTTATAGTGACATATAAGATTTTTAAGATGGCGATGGCCTTCACTCTCAAAAACCTTTTCACTTTTTTTTTTTGGAAAAAAATGAACAAAAAAAATTATTTTTTTTAATTTCGAAAGAAATTTTTTTCATAAAAATTTAAAATAAAATTTTTCTAAAAATGAATATAAGTAGCTGTTGATATAGCCTTTCACAGAAAAAAAAAATCAATACAAAATCTTTATTCGTTTAGCCACAAAAAAATATATTGTAAACCTCTCGAAATCGTATAAAGTCAATAAAAACGTATGCGATTTACTCAACTTTCCTGATTTTAACACGGTCCCAAAACGACAAATCTCAAGCCAAAGCCTTGAAAATTCTCTATACGATGCAGGATTTTGTTGTCTGTCGAGCTGCTTACTTAAATTTTAATATTTCTCAAAATCGATTTTTGGCCTAATGTCCGGCTAGATTGGCAAAATACCCCTCTCTGTGCATCGCTTACACTGTGTGGTATGATTCGGGTTATACAGAACCAATGTTTCATTTGCTATAATTCATTTAAGTTCAAAGTAATATAATAATTAAAAACTATTAAATATTTTTACTGTTTGTTATAATTACTTATAATTAGATATACAGTCAGTACCTCCTCCTGGTCTACAAATATTATTTTCCTAGAAATATATTTTTATTTACTAACGATTAAATTTAAACTTAAAACAAATACTCTCGCAATAAAGGTAATTAAAAAACAAAACCTAATTAATTAAATAATTTACTGCAAATTACCAGAAAATTACAAAATTACAAACAGCAATTTTAATTTATAACAAAATTTTGTATTTGTCATAAAATCATAAAACCAGTGGCATTTTGCAAATAAAAGTTCGTTATTTTAAAACCAGCAGTAAGAAACAAACAAAAAAATTGTTGACAAATTAACAACAACAATAAAATCAACCGCGTCTGACTTTTGCTTTAAGGAAACATTTGTATTTTCGTTATTAAATTATTGAATTTAAAAAATAAATGAACAAATTTTCGTTTGATTTATTTTCTTCCAATTAGTTTTATTTGTAATGAAATGTTAATTTATTATAAATATTTTTCCGGTGTAACATAAGAATGACATTGATTTGACAAGCTGGCGATAGTGTAGTGTGAAAATAAGTAAAGTTAAACAAAAATGCAATATATTCGGCCGTATCTTATCTTACATACCCATAGTGTTCATTATACTGATATGATAGTAGATAGTGTGCTAGTCTATCAGTCCAGGGTTGTGGGTTCAATTCCCTCCAAAGACTGTGGTACTTTTCACTACAAGTTGGCAGGAAGACCAAGAAGGAGCTTGAATGTAATGTGGGTACCTACAAATGTTTCAACTGCGTTAGCGACAGGTCACGGACTCTCAAGTATTATCTGGCCAAGTTAAAAAAATCGAGTTAAGACGATACTTGGAGACTGGGCCTGGAAAAAGGCTAACCACGGGCAGACACATATTAAATGGAGATGCTGTGGAGACCTTAGCCTTAAGCAAATTTTAGCAATTACCATAGACTCTGTGATGAGGAAGAATGTCGAATCATTTGCCACTCTGAAACCCACTACAGTCGAGAGTCAAATACTAGTGGCAGCACGAGACTCCATGAAAGTAAGGTATTCGTAAATTTCCAGTCGGATACCAGCAATCATTGAGGAACGAAGGTGGTCGAAAAGGGAAAGTTAGTGATCTGCTTCGGTATCTCCCCTACAATATAATAATAGGGAACAAAATAGGGAACTTTAAAATGTGTACTTAAAATGAAAGGGACATTTTTAGAGTTAAATCGTGGTGGTGTAGCACGTGGAGGACGGTTAACCCCCATACAAAGGAATTATTCTTAGTTATTCTCTATCTAGAAAACTACAATAGTTACATTCTCAAAATTTTACAAAGGTTACTCTAAGAATAATGCACTTTTCGACTTAAAGTTTGGTCATAATACTAAGGGGTGAGCCATTTCGAGGTTCCCTACTTTTTTAAAGAAAAAAAAAAAAACACAGAAAATTCAAATTTAATGGAGAATGTTTATTATCATTTGAAAGAACATTCTATATGTATATCAAATGTTGGTGAAGATAAATACGTATTTAACTAGCAGAGACAAAAACCATTTTTTTTAAATATATCATGCGATAAAAAAGTTTTCCCATGCATTTAGTACGTATTCTGCACAGATTTTCGGACTTTTTTAAGAAATATTGTTACTGTTTCTAAACCCTTCCTTCTCAGGGAATCAAACAGGTACTATTAGGAAGGTAATAGATCATATTAACAAACTGTGTTCACACTTTTTTCCAAAAGTATTTGTGAACAGTTTGTTAGTATGATCTATTATCTTCCTATTCGTACCGGTTAGATTCCCTGAGATGGAAGGGTTTGGACACAGTGGCCATTTCCGTCAGAGAACTCATATACTAGAAATTTTCACTAAGTCACATTTTCAAAATGTTATAAAAATGTTCACAAATACTTTTGGAAAAAAGTGTGAACACAGTTTGTTAGTATGATCTATTATCTTCCTAATCGTACCGGTTTTATTCCCTGAGAAGGAAGGGTTTGGAAACAGTAACAATATTTCTTAAAAAAGTCCGAAAATCTGTGCAGAATACGTACTAAATGTATGGGAAAACTTTTTTATCGCATGATATATTTTTTCAATAAAAAAAAATGGTTTTTGTCTCTGCTACGTAAATACGTATTTATCTTTAAACACATCGCAGATGCTCCATCCGTTAAGTCCAATTTTCATTGACTGGTTCGAGCATTTTGACTGGTAACTGGCGAATGACACGCGTGATGTTTTCCTCCAAGGCCTAAATCGAAGCGGGTTTGTCCGCATAAACTTTAGACTTTACATATCCCCACAGGAAAAATTCTAATGGTGTGATATCACACGATCTTGGTGGCCAATCGAAAGGTCCAAAT
Source organism: Phasia obesa (assembly GCA_949628195.1). Classification (NCBI taxonomy): domain Eukaryota; kingdom Metazoa; phylum Arthropoda; class Insecta; order Diptera; family Tachinidae; genus Phasia; species Phasia obesa. Next base: position 197,195,125 of record OX451215.1, read on the forward strand.
CGTGAAATTATGGGCTCACCGAAATGTTCTCTCAATAAATCCATTGATTGATCCGATGTGTGGGAAGTGGCGCCGCGCTGTCTTGCTGAAACCAAATGTCGCCGAGATAACGAGCTTCAATTTCAGACATCAAATAGTCGATTATCATGGCACGATAACGATCGCCATTGACGGTTACGTTCGCAACGCCATCATTTTTAAAGAAATATGGACCAATGATTCCACCGACCCACAAACCGCACCAAACGGTTTTTTTCTGGATCAAGTGGCAGCTCTTGAATCTCTTCAGGTAGCTCTTCATCCCAAATGCGGCAATTTTGTTTGTTTACATACCCATTGAGCCAGAAATGGGCCTCATCGCAAAATAAAATTTGCCTCGAAAACGTCGGATCTTCTTGGAACTTTTCAAGAGCCCATAGAGCGAAGCGATTCAGGCGTAAGTCTTTCATTATGAAATGCCAAACAATACTAAACGAAAATAACATGACAGCATGACAAGACTCACACGTGATCTGTGAAAAAAAAGCTATTGAAAAAAGTACCTCGAAATGGATCACCTTTTTTTATCACTTAAAAATATTTGTTTTACTTTTTGTTGCTGGTGGTGGGGACGAAGCTCACGGGATATGGCTAATAATATATAAAAAAAATTTTATATACAAAATGAATTAACATTAAAATTAAATATGTATTTTTTCTTAAATTTTCGATTTTTGATGGATTTGAAATTTTTAAAAGTGAATTTTGATTTATCGGCGAAATTTCGATTTTTTTTTTTAAATTTTGATTTTATTATAAAATTTCGATTTCATTATAACTTCGTGATTTTTATTATTAGTATTTTTTTCCAATTTATATATGTATATTTTTGAAATTAATATGTTTTGGTGAAATTTTGATTTTTTGGTGAAAAATCCATTTTTGGTGAAATTTATATTTTTTTTTTTTTTATAAATTTTTCATTTAATGCTAATGGCAAAGTTTTATTTTCAAATTATCGATTTAAGTTTAAATTTCAGTTTTTGTTGTAATTTTAAAGTGTTTAGGCAAAAGCAGAAATGAATAGTCCAGCGATATCAGTCTTCTTTTAAACCATTGGTCTATGTCAAACAAAGCTCATAATAACCCGTGTCAGTACTTTAATTTAGCTTGCGTTTTGCCTTAGTCATTGATAATTAGAACTTTCGGATAAATGACAAACAGTTGCGGCGGCCATTTGTGGTATATCAGTTGCTTTTCTGCCTGCCTTGAGTGTAAAATCTGTAAATCTTTTTTTTCTCCGTGTACTTAAACAGCAAAAACATGTCTACAGAAAATAAGAAATTATTTATTTAATTAGATTTTTATTTTAGAATTTTAATATGTGAGACTTCGTATCGCAACCATCTGATACTCATACGAATACACGTTTACGTAACGACTACTTGAAAATGCGAGTAAAATTCAATATTCTCGAGAATATTCCCTTTCAAGTATTTGTTAATAATTTATTGTTGCTGTAATATTATTTGCATTGTTATTGTTGTTATTATTGAAAAAAAAAAATAAAATATGCAACTGTAGTGGAAAATATTAATTGTGTCATACGAGAAATGTGTAAAGAAATCTAAATCTATACTACACATAATAAAACAGTAACTCATTTCCCGGCTGTCTGTCTTTCCCTTTGTGTTTGCATCACATAAAGTCTACTGAATGGATTTTAATAAAATTTTATGAGGAGGTACCTTAGTATCCTGATTTCAATATAGGATTATTTTTTATCGAAGCAGACTACTTCCATAATGGGTCCCTTTTCGACCCCCTTCCGTCCTCTATGATTACAGGCAACCGAAATGTAAATTACAGCAAAATATTTACATTGAATCACCTGCTACAACCAGCCTTCAGTCTTGACTTTAGTGATTTCAGACTGTCGACTCATCAGGCAGCCTCTAGGGTCTTGCCAGCATTTGGCTCAGGTCACACATGGCATCCACATTTAACAGGCTTCTACCAGTGGTCCTGAGTCTTATGCTAGGGAGCGCGCTGGACATTAAACACACAATGTGCACTGCCGTCTCAGCCTCTCTCCTTTCCCCGTCTCCTCTTCTGCCTGTGTCTCTAACTTTTAGGCGAGCTGTAGAGACTCCGTCCGACTCGACGTTGAAAGAACGTTTTAAGGTGTCTGCTTCCGAAAAGGATTTACCTAAGCCCACAGGGCTAGGTGCGTCCAATTCATCCATATTTACCTCCATAGCCGCAGAGGTATCTTCAGAGACGGACCAACCAGTCCACCCCTTGTGAAGCACTATAAAATTAAGAGTCTTACAATTGGTGTGGATTACTTTCAAAACATAATCAAACAAAATATTGTCGGGACGCACACAACGCGTGAGGGCACAGCTAGTTTAAATATAAATTAATCTTTTTACAAGAAAAAAAAATATATATATACGGTGTACTCGTATTTTGAAGAGTTAGGAAGAGAACTTAGCAGCAAAAGAGTGTTATTTTATATTCGCTGCTAAAGAGTTGTTTGTTTAAAATACAAACAGACAAACATATGAAAAATATGAAATCATTTAACAAAGTAATTCTTATTCATGATTCATCTATTGAAAATAGAAATTATGTAAAGTAATGAAATTAATTTTAATATAGTTTATTTGACCTTTTTAATAATTTGTATTTAATTATTATTATTTTCAAGCTTTAGGTCGTTAATTATTTTTATTTTTATTCTCGATATTTCGCTACTCCTTTGTGTAGCATCATCAAAATGACGAGATTAACAAATAGAGATAAATATGTTTTAGATAAGGTAAAAGAAGCTGAAAGATTTTTAAAAAGGAATAAAGATATACTTATATTAAAAGCTTCTGTAGCTATATATAAACAGGATTATAACATACGTATTGATAATATTTTAGAAGATTGTACAAATTATCAACTATTAAATAAAGACCCCACGAATAAGTTACAAAAAAATAAATAACGATTTTGTTGAAGAACTCTTTAGATTAAAAATTATTACAACTTTAGACAGAATTAAATTAAAAACAAATATTTCTAATGCACCTAGGTTATATGGACTACCCAAAATTCATAAAGACGGATTTCCTTTAAGACCAATTTGTTCTTGGTAAATACTCCTTCTTATAAATTATGCAAATATAATACAAATATTTTAAAAAAGATTACGGAACATTCAAAATATCATATAAAGAACTCTTTAGAGTTTAAAGATAAAATAAAAAATCAAAAAATAAAAGATGATGAAAAATTGATTTCATTAGATGTAGTGTCATTATTTCCAAGTATACCTGTTGACTTAGCAATTAATGGGTGATTTTTTGAGGTTAGGATTTGCATACATTAGTATTTGACAGATCACGTGAGATTTCAGACATGGTGCCAAAGAGAAAGATGCTCAGTATGCTTTGACATTTCATCATGAATAGACTTACTAACGAGCAACGCTTGCAAATCATTGAATTTTATTACCAAAATCAGTGTTCGGTTCGAAATGTGTTTTTATCGACAAATTTTGTTCAGCGATGAGGCTCATTTCTGGTTGAATGGCTACGTAAATAAGCAAAATTGCCGCATTTGGAGTGAAGAGCAACCAGAAGCCGTTCAAGAACTGCCCATGCATCCCGAAAAATGCACTGTTTGGTTGGTTTGTACGCTGGTGGAATCATTGGACCGTATTTTTTCAAAGATGCTGTTGGACGCAACGTTACGGTGAATGGCGATCGCTATCGTTCGATGCTAACAAACTTTTTGTTGCCAAAAATGGAACAACTGAACTTGGTTGACATGTGGTTTCAACAAGATGGCGCTACATGCCACACAGCTCGCGATTCTATGGCCATTTTGAGGGAAAACTTCGGAGAACAATTCATCTCAAGAAATGGACCGGTAAGTTGGCCACCAAGATCATGCGATTTGACGCCTTTAGACTATTTTTTGTGGGGCTACGTCAAGTCTAAAGTCTACAGAAATAAGCCAGCAACTATTCCAGCTTTGGAAGACAACATTTCCGAAGAAATTCGGGCTATTCCGGCCGAAATGCTCGAAAAAGTTGCCCGTTTCAAATAAAGAACCGATGAGATTTTGCAAATTTTATGCGTTTTTTTTTTTAAAAAAGTTCTCAGGCTCTTAAAAAATCACTCGTTAGTACGATAGAAGAAAAATGGAATATTATAGAAAGACACACAAGTATAGAAAAGAGTTTGTTTTTACGTATCTTAACATTTTGTATTGAAGATAGCAGATATTTTCAATATAACAGTAAAATTTATAAACAACAAAAAGGACTACTGATGGGATCTCCAGCTTCTCCTATTGTAGCAGATATTGTTATGGAGAAATTACTAGACATAAGTATTGAAAAATTAATTGTTAAACCGATAATATTGACAAAATATGTAGATGATGTGTTCTGTATAATATCCGATAGGGTCATTGACAGTTTACTAACGACATTTAATGAGTTTAATCCTAACATTAAATTTACAGTTGAGATAGAGACTGATTTGAAACTCCCATATTTAGATACTTTACTCATTAGGAGTGGTAATGACTTATTAATTATCTTCCTAAACGTACCGATTTGATTTCCTGAGAAGGAAGGGTTTGGAAACAGTAACAATATTTCTTAAAAAAGTCCGAAAATCTGTGCAGAATACGAACTAAATGTATGGGAAAACTTTTTTATCGCATGATATATTTTTTCAATAAAAAAAAATGGTTTTTGTATCTGCTAGTTAAATACGTATTTATCTTCACACACATACACAATTTTGTGGAAATCCATTCAGTAGTTTTTACGTGATGCGAACACAAAAAATGAAGGACAGACAGACAGGAAATGAGTTACTATTTTATTATATGTATAGATCAGCGATTTTCTTACATTAATTTTCTTACCCAAAAATTTCGCTAACTGTAATTTATGAAGAAAAATAAACTTTCACAAAAATCTGAACTTAAAAATAAACTCTTTGTTTGTACGAGTATTTTTGCATAACTACAATAGATTTTGCACGATTTCATTGTGGTAAATTAATAAAAATAAGAATTCAAGTGTGCATTTGTTTTGCACAAAAAAAATCGTCATATTTTATCGGATTACATTGCTAATAGTTTTGATAATTAGCAAACACATGTTTATTTTTATCTCTACTTAATAATTTTATTTTATGCATTTGCAGCACCAGACGACAACTATGATTTGGCGAGAAAAAAAATGTTTTTAAAGGGGAATTAACACACTACGACTGCTAAACAAACAAACAGTCGTCATTTAAAAAAAAAAACATTCGGTAAAAAAAATAAAAAACATTAAAAAATAATAAAAAACATAAAAAAATAACACAAAACATAAATAAAAGTAGCAGCATTATTCATACGGGTAGAGGAAATCGCTATAGTACTAAGAGATTCCCAATAGAAACGAGTAGATTTGTAAGACCATGACGGTTAAGCTGTTTTGTATACCGTGCAAATTTTTTCCTCCAGATAAAGACACATTTTTATGACAAGTTACGAAACTAATAGGTCGTTCGGAAAGTGATTTCGTTTTTTTTTTAGAGAAATGTAAAATTTGTCTGAAGTAGGTTAGATTAGGTTAACCGAGCCACTCGCATGAAGCGGGTTCACTCGGAGACTATTAAGAGGTTCGAAGGACCACAGATCTCTTTTAGAACATTTTTATGAGAAGTTACGAAACTATTAGGTCGTTCGGAAAGTAATTTCGTTTTTTTTTTTTTTTTCAGAAAGATGTAGAATTTTTCTGAAGTAGGTTAGATTAGGTTAAGCGTTAAGTGGCTCGAAGGACCACAGATCCCTCTAGAATATTCAATATCCCCAGTACGTAAGAATCACCTAGAGCTTCTCTTCAGAACCTATCAGGATAGTCAGAGTCGCATCGCTAAGACAGTCCAGATCCTAAAAAAATCTTTAAACCAAATATTTCAGCCTGGACATACATCCATTTAGACAGTTCCAGGCAGTCGCAAAGAAGGTGTTGTACAAACTTTTCCTCCAACTCACCACCTACTAGAAGTAATATCGAATTTTTTCACTGGGACAGTAGTATTTCTTTCTCGAGTAAGGCCTAAGGTACTTTCGAGAATCTGTAAGGGGTTGTCCTAGATCACCTGCAAGCTGTTTTTTTTACCGCACATTCCCGTAACGTGTTAGAAAATTTGGGCAGGGGTATTGATGTCCTCCAGTGCACTTACAACGTCTAGGTTCAAACAGTTTTTTTTTTGGATTCATCGGCCAATCCATTTTCACGAATAACTTCATTCCTAGGGCCCAAAATTATCTTTAGACAGTGTTGTTCAAGTAGGGCCAGATATTTAATGTACGCCAGTTTACTTCTCGACATTATCACCTTCGAATCCAGAGCCTAAATGGCGGCTAGACTGTTTACAAAATTGTCGGCAGCAGTTACTAATATGGCATTTATATTCTGTCTTAAAGTTCGTCTTGAAGCCCTTTATAAAACCCTACAGTGTTGAGGTACGGAATTCTCCAACCGTTTAGCCCTGATCAACATTTAAACAACAAAAGATATGTCATAGTCCATACCCGATGGAGTCAAATAACCTACTCCCCTAATATTTTCCACCTACCTGTCGTGGAATGGCGCCTTATCCAACACGATTATGCCTTCGTTTCGTCTCGGCACCATCTCGTGAAGCCCAATGAAGCCAAGATAAAAATCCCATCGCTTTTTTCCGTAGACTTAAAGTCATTTAATATTTTTTGTTTAAATAAGAGACAGACTACGACACTCATTTATGCAGCGTGTGAACTTTCCCGGTCAGACTCGATACGATTATTAACGCTAAAGATCGCTACATCGAACAATAAGAAGAGTTTTCAAATATTCAATATATTGAAAAAAACAATTTTCGAATAATTCGAAAATTTTCAGTTTTAAATAACCTGCATTTTCGTATTTTTCTATTAAAACCGGTTTGAATAACCGGTTTTTCGGTCTTTTTAAGAACCCTGTTAAAAAAACGGAAGATACCTGAAATCCAGTTTTAAAATTTTAAAACCGGAAAAATTGGAAACCCGGTTTTAGAGTTTTTAACCCGGTTTTAGAATTTTAGAACCGGTTACAGAATTTCAGAATCGGTTTTCGCCTTCCTGTTCAAAAAACGGAAGATATGGGAAACTCTGTTCTAAAAACAGTTTTAAAATTTTAGAACCCCAAAAATTGGAAAACCGGTTTTAAAGTTTTAAGCCCGGTTTTAAAATTTTAGAACCCGTTACAGAATTTCAGAATCGGTTTTAGCCTTTTTAAGAACCCTGTTCAAAGAACGGAAGATATGTGAAACCCCGTTCTAAAAACGGTTTTAAAATTTTAGAACCGCAAAAATTGGAAAACCGGTTTTAAAGTTTTTTTAAGGCCGGTTTTAAAATTTTAGAACCGGTTACAGAATTTTAGAATGGGGTTTTAAATTTTAAAACTGTATTTAGAATCGGTTTTAGAATTTTAGAACCGGTTTTAGAATTTTTAAACCGGTTTCCCTAGTTTTTCTTTTAACAAGGTTTTTTAAAAAGGTAAAAAAACCGCTTATTTTCACCGGATTTAAAGAAAATTCCGAAAACCAGATTATTTAAAAAACCACAAACTTCGAAAATTTGTTTTATAAAAACCGGTTTAATAACTCTAAACAATAACATATTTTTCTCAAAATTTTAAGCGTTAACGAAATACCAGCATTTTCAGTTGGAAACCCTTCTACCGCCTACCCCTATACAATCGAATTAGTTGGCACTTGTTTCACCAATGCTTCAAATTCAAAAGGTTCTGGATATAACAAAAACCTGTTGCATTAACTTGACATTTTTATTGCCTCTGGGGAAGTCTCTGACATATCACCCTGGTTTTAAAGCAAGAAAAAAGAATAATAATAATTAAAATTCGGTTTAAAGTATTAAGATCAAAATTAAATAATTAATTGCCTACCAAATTTAAAAATAAAATGCCGAAATGTAATGAATTTGTACTTGTGAATTTTGTATTCATATTCTGTTTTCATTCAACAAAATGAAAAAAGCAGTTGACAATAAAACAAAACGAATTAATTAATAAAAGTAATAATTTTAAATTCATTTCATTAAATTTTTTGCATCATTTGCATATTTTTTCAATATCAAGTGTCATGGAGGCCGGTTTAGCAACGATTTGTATTACAAACATAAACAAATAAATAATAATACAGGTTTTTCATTTAAATGACTTTAAATCAGCTTTAATTTTTTTAGCCAACTTTTGCTAATATGCAATTTTTTATATATAAATATTTTTTTTTATTTAAAACAATTATGAATTTGGGTGGGATGTGTTGATTTATTTTGTTTAATAATTATTAATTTTTGCAAAACTAAACTTATATTAACAAAAAATTCTTCTCAAATGAATTTAAAACTCCTGTACTACCAACACACATTCCAAAGTTGAGAAAGCACTGTCGACACCGTAACGATCAATGGTTCCCGGTATAAAGCGATGTTAACCGACCTTCAGTGGCAAGAGTTCGACTATATCGAAACATCACGACGTTGTTGTTTTATTTAACTTTCTTTTCCTATCGGTCTTATCTGGTCAATGCTTTCACTGGATTTAAGTACGGGATATCAGTGGCTATTGTGGTAAAAAATGTAGTTTCAAGAAATCTCCCAAATAATATAATGTTCCTAAATATAAACCCAGAGTCTTAAAACAATTTATTTCAAACCAAAATGTTCGTCTTCTTAATTGGCCACCATATTAATAGTAATTATTATTAAATTATATTCGGCCATTTTATTATACTATATTCACCATAGTAATGTTAAATATTCCCTTACTATGTTGCAAGTTTCCCAATTTCACAATAATATACATTCGGTTATTACTTTTATGGTTTTCAACTTTATTATTGCAAATGTAATATAAAGATAGACATTTTTTGTAAAAATTTTATCGAAAATTTATTGGAACAACTTTATCGCAAAATTTTTGTAAAGATTTTATCAAAAACTTTTTGGAAAAATTTTATCAAAAATTTTGTGTTAAAAACTTTATAGAAAATTTTTTGTAAAAATTATATAGAAAATTTTTTGTAACATTTTATAGAAAAATTTTTTGTAAAAATTTTCTAGATAAATTTTTTGTAAAAATTTTATAGATAAATTGTTTGTAAAAATTTTATAGATAACTTTTATCAAAAATTTTTTTGTAAAAATTTTAAGATAAATTTTATCAAAAATTTTATGTAAAAATTTTATAGATTTTATCGAATTTTTTTTTGTAAAAATTTTATCGAAAATATTTGTAAAAATTTTATCAAAAATTTTTATAAAAATTTTATCGAAATTTTTGTAAAAATTTTATCGATATTTTTGTAAAAATTTTATCGAAAATTTTTGTAAAAATTTTATCGAAATTTTTTTTAAAAAAATTTTATCGAAAATTTTTTTTTAAATTTTATCGATTTTTTTTTTTAAATTTTATCGAAAATTTTTTGTCAAAATTTTATAGAAAAATTTTTTGTCAAAATTTTATAGATAAATTTTTTGTCAAAATTTTATAGATAAATTTGTTGTAAAAATTTGATCGAAAATTATTTGTAAAAATTTTATCGAAAATTTCTATAAAGGCTTAAATACAAATCTAAGCAGAAAAAACCTGCCAAAAAAATCGGGCCTCGAAGGGCGCTATGGATGCGCCTAAATCAATATGCACTCCATGCATAGATCTACTGATCGTGGTCTAATATTTACAACCGAATACAAAATACAAAAATAAAAACAACGTGAAAAAATATACGTGGGCGTGGTGCTGATGTTGCTGAATTGCATTAGCGAAATTTTCGTAACTATGCCTGGGAGATTGTTGGGCTTAAATTTTCTGTATCTTTTCTCGTGCCTGGGCAAAGTTGATTTCAACTCGAACGCAGACGGACATCGCTCAATCAACTTCTTTGTGCATAAGGATCCAAAATAAATATACTTTATGGGGTCGGAAATGTATACATATTGTAGAAACTACACACGCAATGACAATCTTCTACTTTCCTCCTCTGCTGAAGAGTATAAAAAGGCTTTTAATTATTAACGCAAAAGTTTTAAAATTTTTGCCTTTTTCTCGAAAACGGACTTTCAGATACTGTTGAAATAAACTTTATTTTTCGTCGTTGATATTTGTTGTAATCATTAGAAGGGGATAGTAAAATTTTAGCTGACGAAATTTAATAAGATATAGCCCGCCAACTAAAATCAAAAATTTAAGTGGTTCTAATCATATGACCGAGAGTGTACACATTAAAATTTAAATAAATTTAAATAAAAAAATAAAAATAGATATATGTATATTATCTTAGTTTACAACTAACTCTTCTATTATTTCAACTAATATTTTTTAAACATTTTGTATCTTATGCGTTAAATAAAATACAACAAACTAAAATGCAATTAAAGCAATTAAAGTGTCAATTGTCGTTGCAGAAATTCGTGGGCTATTAAATTAATAATTGATAGTGTAGTGTAACATATACTTTTTCTAATTGTTAGTAAGGAGGAGAGTTTTCTAATAAAAGTATTTTTAGAGTTGAATAATATAACTTTTTTTTTTATTCGCTTGTTGTAAGTTTAGAATACCCGTGTAGTATTCAGTGTTGCCATATTTTGACGATTTTAGGGGTTAAAAAAATTATTTTAAAGGTGAACAACCTAAAGGAAATATTTGCGAACTTGTTGTCCTAGCATTCGGTGAAGACCGTCGTCATACTTTATATTATAAAGTTCTAGGATGATAGAAGACAAGGTTACGCCATCCCTGAAAAATAAAATTGAAATTTTCTGCACATGTAGGCCTAATGACGTCACGAAAATGTCTTCCTATTGGCTAATAATAATGACAGATAGTATAACTATAAATTAAAAGAGTTTTTTATATAAATGTTGAGAGTTTATTTGCAGGGTTGCCAATTTTGCCTATTATTTAGATTTATTTGTACGTACTTATTTGAAACTATTTGTTGATTACAGACTTGGCAAGCTTACAATGGCCGAAAAACGTCATCGAACGGGAAAACATGCGCATGGCGCAATCTTGTCTTCTAACATTTAAAGTTTATGATTAACTTTAGTCCGCCCTGCGTAATATAGAATCACCCCTATCGAGAATAATTATTATTCCCATTAAAAAAATTCCCAAATTTTCTATTGTAAATGATTTCTGCCGTACAATACAAGTAAATTTGTTATTGGAGTCATTTACAATAGAAAATTTGGGAGTATTTTTTCAAGGCTATAATTATTCGCAAAAGGGGTGAATAATTTCTTGTGGAAAAAGTTCTCACTAGAGAAACGACGCATAGAGCTGTTTTAAGATTGAAAAAAATTTTAATATTTATAAAGTGAAATTTTACATTGATCATTTTTTGACGTTTCGAAAAAAATAATTTTAACGATTTCCGCCTAAAATATTGACGTTTTAAATTAAAAATAATATGGCAACTATGTGCGTACGTTAATCTGATGACGTATAAGGAAAAATATTGCTCAGTTAAATATACTTTTTGTGTGATTTTTTCTTTTAAAAATTGTACAAGTACATTATTCTATTTGCTAAAATAATTATGGAATATTGAGCAGGTGTAAATTATATGAATTTTTCATCAGCATTTACGCAAAACATTTTTATTCAAAACAAGAAAATTGAAGAAAAATTAAAAGAAAAAAAAACAATATTTAATTGTATAGTTTGTTTTATTTATTTCACAGAATTAAATAGGAAGTATTTAGCATTGAAATAAAAATTATTGTTAATGAAGGTGTAAAATAACAAAAAATCACTTACACGATTAACGCCACCACCCAGTAAATAAGACAGGTGGAAGAGTGATAGAAAATCGTAATTTTCAAAAACTTTGTTATTGCCAACATTGATTTGAGGCACCTGAAAATCGTAGGTCATGCATAAAAGATATGCAACGCGTCGTAAATACGTCGAGTTAAATACGTTTTTGAAAAAATATATCATGCGATAAAAAGGTTTTTTTCAAACATTTTCACATTTTCAAAATGTTATAAAAATTTTGACAAATACTTTTGGAAAAAGTGTGAACACAGTTTGCTAGTATGATCTAGTATATTCCTAATCGTAGCGGTTTAATATCCTGAGATGGAAGGGTTTGGACACAGTGGCTATTTCCGTCAGAGAACTCATATACTAGAAATTTTCACTAAGTCACATTTTCAAGATGTTATAAAAATGTTCGCAAATACTTTTGGGGAAGTGTGAACACAGTTTGTTAGTATGATCTATTATCTTCCTAATCGTAGCGGTTTGATACCCTGAGATGGAAGGGTTTGGACACAGTGGCTATTTCCGTCAGAGAACTCATATACTAGAAATTTTCACTAAGTCGCATTTTAAAAATGTTATAAAAATATTCACAAATACTTTTAGAAAAAGTGTGAACACAGTTTGTTAGTATAATCTATTATCTTCCTAATCGTACCGGTTTGATTCCCTGAGATGGAGGGGTTTGGAAACAGTAGCAATGTTTCTTAAAAAAGTCCGAAAATCTGTGCAGAATACGTACTAAATGTATGGGAAAACTTTTTTATCGCATGATATATTTTCGCAATAAAACAAAAATGGTTTTTGTCTCTGTTAGTTAATACGTATTTATCTTCACATACATTCCATGTCAGGGAAACTGTATTCAGTTGTGCAGGATACGTACTAAATGTATGGGAAAATTTTTTTCTCGCATGATATATTTGTTATTTCAAAAACTTATTTAACTTGACGTATTTATCTTCACACACATGTAACGCCGTTATCACTTAAGCAACAGCACTTAAAAACAAACAGTGTTGCAGCATAACAAGGCCCTAAAAACAAGCTTTTGTTTCTATGATGACCTCCTCCTCTTCAGTTTGACCCATATCCATTACAAACCAGCAATTTTTCAAAATTGAAAACAGGAAAGAATCAAAAGGGACTTAATTTGGATATTTTGCTGGATGTGGTAGGAATTCGGAGCGCAATTTTTGTATTTTTGCAATAGTGACTACACACGACTAAACCAAGGCATTATCGTGATAGCGGCACCCGACCTGCGAACAGATTTTTACCATCGAAATATATTCATGGAAAAAGTAATTTTAAGCGTTCAGTTCAGAACCCTGCATTCTCACCAACCTCATCTAAGTAGCAAAAGGATATGAATTTCTGTGGAAATCGGAATCACTGGGAAATGCCCTACAGAAATGGCCTACCTACAATGGACTCATGAACTCATTAAACCTTAAAAGGTGGATGGAGGCTACGTTTAGACAGGTTCGTATGGTTCCCAAAGAGCCCCATGGCACAAGGGTCAAAAAGGTACTCAGATATAATAAAAGTACAAGATGAAAATCGAAGAAGAAGATACTTGCAGACTGTGTCGGGAAACACAAAATGTACGAAATAAATCACTTCCGAAAAAATTGTTCGATTTCGAATTACCGAACAGGCTGTTTAATTAATTAACACTTACTTTTCTGAGTTGCCAAGAGTGGAATCTTTGGTGCTGTCAATATTGGGCTATTAAACGCCCCCTCGTTTGGTCTATAGAAATATAGTGTTGATCAACAGATGGCGCTGTTTTAACAATCATGTTAAAACTTGGAAAAAAACATTAAGATGGGCAGGCTACACTTAATGATGTTTATCATTTTATGCCTAATGTAGACTGGGGGTAAGGTCTGTGGCTTTCCGTTCTACCCTGTTGTTAAACAACCCTGTTAAATATGTTTTGGCTTCACAGACATTGACAGTATGCAATTACAAATAATTAAAAGTTCTAAGAAAGTCACGGTCATTACAGAACTTTTCCCTTTGGTTGGTGTGAATTTTTGCACATATAAAAAGAAAATATTTCTTAAGGCAAATAAAATGCTTGAAAAATAAGAGTGGGGGGGGAAATGTTTACTTTAAATGAAAATAAAACTTTATGTCACAATTAAACTAAACGACAAAAAGATTTGGTTTGCACTGAGAAAAATTAAATGCAACAAGGAGTGCTTAAATCATCACTCGCTGGTAAGCATTTAATGCACCTAAAAATTTTTAAATTAAGGTTAGGTTGAATAAATCCCATGTAAGCTAAATGTATGGGATTAATAAAAAATAATGTTTATGCACTCATAACGAAATGGTATTTGGATTTCTTTAATTATTTTCAGAGACTTGACGTTTGCCGAAATTCGATAAGAATGGCAAAACACACCCTTTGCTGTAATGGCGGCAAAAGCTTTGTTTTGTTTTTAGAAATTAAATGTCGAACCCAGAGGGCGAAGCCGACTTGAAATTACGATCGGCGGCGGCGGCTAAAAGTCGACTAAAAGCTGAATACATATCAAAAAGCGGTGGCTAAGCAAATATAACCGCGTCTAGGGCAGAAACTAACTTACAAATTTGCATTTTTTTTGTCCTTTAATCTCCCCCCGGGGGCACTAATTGTCATTGCAATCTACCGTTTTACCCCTTTGAGGCAGTGCTTCCAAGGAATATGGGTGAAACACTCCAGGGTTCCTAGAACCTGTATCTGGAAGAACAGATCTACACTTATAAGTCTTTCGAGGCCCGACCAGAGTCCTAACGACTGGTACTACGGGAACTCGTAGCCCACCTCTGTGCACGTGATCTTCGGGGGTTGGTGAATGGTTTGTCAAGTGTGCTGTTGGTGCAGAAGGCACAAATAGTGTCAGGAGTTAGATGATCTCCAAAATACCCCCCAACAAAGGGTTAGAACATGGGTCCAGGCTTTCAATGTTCTTTAACTTGCTACTTATTTTACAATACTTGTATTGTACAATGAGGGCTCTAGTCTATGCCAAAATTTTACTCAGTGGTAACATCAGGTTAGGCAGTCATGGCAGCAACTGACGCTAAATCATAATCAGACACCGCATCGGACCTATTCCAGTGAACTTACGCCTTTTTAAAATTTAAAATTAAACATTGCAGCATTTTTCCAAATTAGCTGACAGAGCCAACTATGATCTACTTTTGTTATCTACAAACCAGTTGGCATCTCTGATTTACATGACAGTTTATAAGTTGCAGATAATTTATTTAGAGTTGCCAACTAGGATCACCTTTTTTATCCTCAAGAAGTTGGCAATAATGATGTGTTTGAAAGTTGTTAAATTGCCGATAATTTATTCAGAATTGCCAACTAGGATCATTTTTTGCTATCCCCAAGCAACACTGATATGTTATTAAATTGCCGATAATTTATTTAGATTTTCCAACTAGGATCAACTGTTGTTTATCCTCATAAAGTTGGCAACAATGATTTGTTTGACAGTTGTTAAATTGTCTATAGTTTATTTAGAGTCGCCAACTAGAATCATCTTTTGTTATCACCCAAGCAGTTGGCAACACTGATATGTTTGACAGTTGTTACCACCCGTCTCCGTTAGACATTAACATGCCTTACAAAAGTCAAACTTCATAGAAAAAAAAACATTTTTTTTAATATTGTTTTTTAAGACATTTTGATAGCAAATGAAGACGGGGGTTTAAATTGCCGATAATTTATTCAGAATTGCCAACTAGGATCATCTGTTATCACCCAAACAGTTGGCAACACTGATTTGTTTGACAGTTGTTAAATTGCCTATAATTTATTTAAATTTTCCAACTAGGATTTATTTGGATTTGCCAACCGGCATTAACTTTTGTTATTCCCCAAGAAGTTAGAAACACTGATACGTTTGTAAATCGCTATTCAGTGATGCCATATGTTTTATTTTTTATTTTCGATGTATTTGAACGTACAGTAATACTTAAAAAGGTTTGTCATCAGTAAACTCGATGTGTGGACACGGTTCATAGTGGATATACTGAGTGTTTATTGGTCGAAACACTCAGTGTGTTATTTTGTTTAGCAGTTGTGTAGAACTTTTGGATAAAAAATATGAAAAATAAAAAGCCTATTCAGTGTTTTTTGTTTGTACATTCGAACTGTGATTCGTGTTTCACTCAAAGCATAAAACTGCTTTAACTCGCCCATGTTCATTGTTATTATGTTCAACATTTACTCATATTTATTAAAACTTGCTTATGGAAATTCTGCAAGCTCATCGCATTTAGCTCGTTGGTCTTTGCTGTTTATTATTGTCCACTCATCGTTAGTCGCGTGCAATGAGCAGACATTAATTCAAATGAAATATTATAGTGAGCTTCCTATGAGCTTCGTTTTTTGTGCTCATGCAGTGCTTTAGTCTATGATAAGTATTAAATGGGTTCCTAGGGTTGAAAACAAAAAGATGCCAACATTTTCAACTGTTTATGCCAACAGATTTCTCATACGCATTGTTTTATATAAATATTTAACGAAACTAATTTAAAAACAATTTTCGTTGAAATTCGTTGAGAAATTAACACCTATTTTTACACATGACCTCAAAATGTTTAATTGTTTTCATGAAAATTTTATTATTTCTTGGTGACTTTCCTTTAATCTCTGTGTATTTCTGGACTCAATGAGGCATATCAATATCAAGAGTAATTGTTATATACAAAAAATAAAAATTAAAAAAGTGACCCTGTGACATTTACTGAAGCTAGAAGGAGACAGCGATATTGTGTTAAAAATGCAACAAATTACTTTAAAACAACACGACGACATTTGTAGATATAATAACGCATAGAAACAATAAAAATTATATATAGAAATTAATTAAATATACAATAAACAGTACGTAACAAAAGTTATTTTTAGTTTAGTTTAGAGCTTAAAACTAAAAAGAATAAGTTTTAGTAAAAAGAGAAATAAGCTGATGTCAACTGTTTAAGTAAGTGGTAATTTACTGATAGCCGCTTAGCCTTATATCACTTTCACATCTGGCTTAGTTCTAGAATGTTTCCAACCTCTGCAACTCTAATATGCTATGAATAAAGTGACTTTGTACTAGAATCTAACTGGAACATAATAGGGCGTTTGAAAACTTCAGCCCTATACTTTTCAAAGGCGGCCTCTGCCATGTCTTTGTCAAGTTCCGAGAAATTTTCCGGAGGAAAAGTTGCGTAAAGTCTGCATTCTATATGAATGCGCAGCTCTTTATACGAAAAAAAAAAGTGATCACTACAAAAAAACTTACAGGGATCATTTCGATCCTAAGAAAATAAGAACTAATGCTACATCTTTTGTAGGATAATTATAATAAGTAGTCGCTTGCAGCCGAATTACAGTCTATTGTATTTGATCTTACCCTACTAACAATGGTCCATTTATAGATACGAAATATATTTCAGTTTGTGGTTCTAACATTGAATAGTCAATGTCGACAATCAGATACTGATTTTCAGACAACATTGAGATTGTTTAGCATTGGCTGACATTAGACCAAGGCAGATACAAATTAAATATTGATACCATGAGAGGACCTTAGCTTAAAGATAGCGATAACCCAGGCCAGAATTTACTAAAGCGACAGTAGCTGCTTATGACTACTCAGCAATGAGCGAGAAGGTCGACAACTAACAGTGATAAAAGAAGTACCTTAAGCTGGATAAGTGCATTAGTGACAGGTTATGAAAACTTCAAGTATCATCTAGCCAAGATCAAAATCAAAGAAGAGAAACAAGCCGAGCGGCTAAATTTAGCCGCTGCCGCTTTTATCCGCTTGTTTCGCTGTTTTTGTCGGCTTATATCGACGTAATCACCCAATTTATACAGTTAAATAATAGCGCGCTAGTCTATCAGTGTTGGGGTTGCGGGTTCGATTTCTGCCAAAGACTCTGGGTGCTTTCTGCAGACAAGCAAAAAGCATCGCAGGTTGTGTTGTCTTAAACAAAAATAAAAATTCAAACAAAAACACAAAAAAAATCAAGCAGAAAATTCAGACGTTTTCATTGAATAAAAGCCACCGCCTCGACGCCGCTTTATAATTACACATACGCCGCCGCCGAAATTTTTCGCACTGCCTGTTTCTCCAAGGCACATTGTGAGTGAATGTCCAGCACTGGGTAGTGTAAGACTTGTGACCACGGACAGAAACTTGTTAAATGTGAAAGCCATAGGGGATCTAAGCCTTGGCCAAATGCTAGTAACTACTAGAGATTTCATGATAAGACAGTCGACAGTTTGAAATCACTTAAGTCAAGAGTAAAGGCTGATGGTAGAGCGTAACTCAATGAGATTAAGCTTACCGTACATTGATAATAATAACCATGAAGAACCAATATCAACAAGGAAGAAGAGTTTCTGTCTAAGAAGCCCTAATGAGAAAAAAAGACAGTTTTTAGTCGACAGTCTGAAATCACTAAAGTCACTTGCCTCAATGAGAGAAAGGTTGCCGTAAATTTCAAAACGTTTCCCAATAATCAATTAGGACTGAAGCAGGTCGAATAGAGCGCCATTAAGAAAGCGATCTGCTTCGATACGCCTTCCACATTGATAATAATAACCGTGAAGAACCGAAATCAAGAAGGAAGAAGACGTTTTGTCTTAGCATCCGTAATGAGAAGGAAGGCCAACAGTTACCAGTCGACAGTCTGAAATCACTAGTCACGAGTAAAGGCTGGAGGTAGCACGTGATTTAATGGAAGTAAGGTTGCCGTAAATTAGAAAACGGTTGCCTATAATCATCGAGGGTGGAAGGGGGATCGGATCCATTAAGGTAGCGGTTTGCTTTGATTTCCCTCTACTTTAATAAAGGGCCGATGTTGATTTTGAATAAAACATAAATTATTTAGGAAATTATTGTCATTTCTTTTTATTTTGATAATATTGGTTTGGTTCAATTATTTATGGAACAAAATATCGGTCATATGGCCGCCGCCACACTTCCATCCGACGCTCCAAATTTTCAATGACGCAGAGGCATAATTAAGGATCAATGTGTCAAATCACATGATTTTGGCGGCCAATTGACATCGCTACCACGTGAGATAACACGGCCATTGAATTTGTCGCGCAAAAGTGCCATTGTTTAACTGTGTGGCAAGTGGCAGCGTCCTGTTGAGACCACATTTCGTCCACATCCATATCTTTCAGTTCGTTGTCATCTCATGATAGCGAACACCATTCACAGTAACTGCCTGACAGGCCTCATTTTGGATAAAATACGGCCCGATGATGCCGCCAGCCCATAAACCCCACCAAACAGTCACTCTTTGTGGGTGCATTGATTTTTCGACAATCACTCTTGGATTATCATTCGCCCAAATGCGGAAATTCTGCTTATTGATGAATCCACTGAGGTGAAAATCATCACTGAAGATGATTTTCTTCGAAAATTGATCGTCCATTTCTGACCATTGACGACGTTTGGAATGATCAAGAGGCTTTAGTTCTTGAGTCAATTGCACCTTGTTCATCAACGACGAGCGTGAGAGGTGCAATTGTTGGGCACGACGACGAGTTGAGGTGGAAGGCTCTTCAGCCACACTATCGCGAAAAGCAGCAATAATTTCTGGAGTACGAGCTGTACGAGCAAGCACTGGTGTTTTAACATCTCCTACAGACCCGTTTTGCTCAAATTTTTGCACGATTTTTCCGATTCTACTCACATTTGGACTATTAAATTGACCTAAAAAAATCACGAAGTGCTCGATATGCATTTTGATTTGAACGCCCATTTTCATAATAAGCCTGAATATCTGCAGCGCGTTGGTCGATTGTGTATCTTTCCACGGTTCAAATTGAGTTAGTCTGAAATTGAGAAATGTCAAATTAAATGCAGAAAAAAACTTGACGTTTAGGTGTGGTTCACATTCAACATCGGCTCTTAAAATTTAACCACCCGATAATAACAGTGAAGAACCGAAACTGACAAGGAAGAAAAGGTTTTGTCCTAGAAACCCCTAATCTAATCTTCTGATTACTTTGATGTTTAACACAAAACAAAATTAAAGTAGTGTTGCCAAACTTCGTCTATCACCAGCTCACAACCCTCACAGTTTTAATAACACGCCAGCATATAATTGATATGAGAAACTTAAATAATATTCATTTATTAAGTTTTTTTTTTCCTTCAATCATTTTTCAAGTTCTCAAATAGAATTTTCCCTTTGCATATGTAAAGATAATTTCGTATTAAAAAAAAAAATAAAAAAAAAATCAAATCAGAACGTTTTGTTTTCGACTGCAAAAGTTCGCACGTAGCAATAAAACGTTGAAAGGACGGACAGAAAGTAGTTAGACAAAAATGATGTTGCAAAAAATGGTGGCATACATTTTTCTAATTGACTTCATTTAGTTGTAACAAGTTTAGCAAACAAAACGGTTGGATTCGAATTGTTAAGAAAAAATTCGAAATTAAACGCCCAAAAAGAAAAACTTGATTTTAAGTGAATAAATCTCAATCGTTGTACCCTCAACAACAAATTGGCTCCCTTAAGCGATTATTTGATTAAAAAATTAATTTTAATTCTGAATTTTTATGAAATTTTAAGAAATTTCCTCAAGTCATCACCACCCTTTTTCAAAATGCAAATTAATCGCAATAAACTGTTAATAATCTCGGGCAGTGTATTTGTCTTTGCCATCATGAATGGCTGGTTGATATTTCCGAAAATTCTGAAATTCATTTTAAAGAAACAGGTGAATTTAAAGCCCGGTTCGGATATACGCGAATTGTGGGAAAATACACCGTTTCCCTTGCACTTTTATTTCTATGTTTTCAATCTCACCAATCCGCATGAATTTTTGAATGGTGCCAAACCTAATTTGCAGGAAATTGGCCCATTTGTGTTTGAGTAGGTTTTAGAGAAAATTTTATAAGACAGAAAGAAAAAAATATTAAAATAAAAATTGCATTTTTCTTTTGCTGTCCAGCGAATGGAAATCAAAATATGATTTAGTGGATGATGATGTTGAGGATACGGTAACTTATCATATGAGAAATACATTTATTTTTAATGAAAAAGCATCAGCTCCTCTTACCGGCGAAGAGGTGATCACAATGATACATCCCCTAATAGCGGTAAGTGGTCGTGAAACTGAAAATCGTTGAATTTGCCTCGTTGGTTAAGTGCGAGTCGAAATCCATACAATATTTAATTTTGCATTTAAAATAACATAAAATATTTTTCTATTGAAAATTTACGCTGATTAAGAGTTTTGAAAAACTTCTAAAGATTTTAGCGATTTTTGATGATTTTTAATTGATGATTTTGTACATCTGGCAACTACAACTAGGAATTTGTGTTATTCAAAGCATACTTTTAGGAGTTATGAAAATAGTATTTAAAAAAAATAGCGGTAGGTATAATTTCATCTATTGAAATGACAATGAGCAAAATGCTGAGAGAGGGAGACGCTCTAATTGAACTTTAAGTCGTAAAATCTAACGATATTTACAGTTATTAAATACTAGCTCTAGGCGTACTGACGTCGCACATATGGGTATTTTGCCCATCTAACCGGACATTGCTTTTTTTAATTTATCTTGGCGCTAAAAATTCACTGAGTGCCTCGAGATTCATGCAACTTTACGGAAAAATCTCTTGTTGTCAAAGGCTGTTAAAGCTATAAAATAAAAAAAATCGGACTAAGGAGAAAAATAGTTCCTCCTAGAAGAGCTACTATCACCTCTGAAAAATTCAATTTTTTTTAACTTTTCCCATACTTTTGTTTAGTAAATGCAACTTTTATGGTCAGCAAATGTTCAAAAACCTAAACTTAAAATGCCATTTTTCGCCCCGCCCTCTTTTGTGGGCGGTGATATAAAATATTATTTGCAAAAATAATATTATTATTAAAAGAAACGGATTGCATAAAACACTTTATGACCGACAAAAAGTTTTCTTACTCGTATCTATCTCTGCAAGATGAGCAAGAACAGAAAGAAGGTGAAAATTAGAAAAAAACGCAAAAAATAAAAATGGCGCAAAAACGCGCATCATTTTTTTCTACAGTATAAAAGTAGTGATATATAAAATTTTTAGGATTGCGATTGCCTCCCTCTCTCAAAAATTTTTTTCACTTTTTTTTTTGGAAAAAAATAAACCAAAAAAATAATTTTTTTTTAATTTTGAAAGAAATTTTTTTCATAAAAATTTAAAATAAAATTTTTCTAAAAATTAATATAAGTAGCTGTTAGTATAGCCTTTTACAGAAAAAAAAATCAATACAAAATCTTTATTCGTTTAGCCACAAACAAATATATTGCAAACCTCTCGAAATCGTATAAAGTCAATAAAAACGTATGCGATTTATTCAACTTTTCTGATTTTAACACAGTCCCAAAACTACAAATCTCAAGCAAAACCCTTGAAAATTCACTATACGAAGCAGAATTTTGTTGTCTGTCGAGCTGTGTACTTTTATTTTTTTCATTTCTCGAAATTAATTTTTGGCCTAATGTCCGGCTAGATTGGCAAAATACCCCTCTGTGTTACGCTATTTCAGCCTTAACAAATGACACGTTTAGATCTTGGCTAATGTTCGCGCAACATTGATCATTAGTAGAATTTTATTTTGGCTCATTTGAATTTATTCTAAATGTATTCTAAAAGGCAGTCCCGCGCCCCATAATTCAATTCTACAATCGAGATATTTTACTTCTCAGAGTTGTGATATCATTTGGTCACATTTCCAATTTTGAGCATGAGCCCATACATATGCAATGTAAACGTTATGTGAGTACCTTTTTAGTCATTCACCTTTATTCTCCATGTCCAAAGCATGTTCAAAGTATAAATTAAGCACAAAATGGATCCCAATATATTACCTTGGGGAACGAACTCTGACTTTAATTGGTTGTGGAGAGCCTAAAAAGACTCATTCTTCCAGTAAGAATTTTTGATCATTTAAATAACTTTATATTTTACTTGCAGAAGTTTCAATTTAAGCCAATTTCAGCTTTAGCCTACGTACATGTATGACAAACCTTCATATCATACCCTTTAGAATGCTTGTGAAAACTCGATAAAAAGCACAGAGCAGTATTTTCATTCTTCAAATATCGTTCTATCAACATTTTTCTATAGACTTAATTCTAAATGGTAGAATCTAATGGTATAGGATTAGGTCAAAATCCCGAGAGCTTAGATGTGAAATAACTCTTGATATTGTCTTGATTATCTTCTAAAACATAGTGTACCATTTAATTTTTCTACCCAAAAATAAATTAAGTTGACTCAGAATTTTGGTAATTCATTGCAAAAAATAAAAATATATTTTCCGCTTCGAATGCAAAAAAATTCCAGTCGAATACAACGACAATTTATTGCGAGGTCATTACGATGTCTAACTTTGCGAGGGGTTGGAGGGATACTATATTGAATAATTTACCGAAAAATATACCTGTTGCGCAATGTAAACTCTTATTGACTTCCCTT
Source organism: Phasia obesa (assembly GCA_949628195.1). Taxonomy (NCBI): domain Eukaryota; kingdom Metazoa; phylum Arthropoda; class Insecta; order Diptera; family Tachinidae; genus Phasia; species Phasia obesa. The sequence goes on from OX451215.1 coordinate 197,218,469, forward strand.
CATATATAATTATTATTTTAGCCATATTGAGGTACCGTTGATTTGCCCACAAACCAAAAAGTCAAACGTTTGAAATAAGATGGAGTTTTCACTTGATATCAAGTGTAATTCTCGAACCTTTTTCAAGGTTAGACTTAAAATTAATATTTAAATTAAACTTGTTGTTTATTAAAAAAAAATTTTTTTTTTGCTCAATTCGATATCAAATGTTATTTTCAAGTCATTTAAAATAAAAATAAAAAGTTGGATCTGATAAAGGTTAAACTTATTAAAAAAAAAAATATTATTTTTTATAATTTGCTAATAAAAATTAGTTGATTGTGAATAAAGGGTTTCTCAAGCCTTAAATAATGTATTAACTTAAAGTAAAATGTGATTTTTCTCAATTTGAGATTAAGTTGAACTTTAAACAAATTTTCAAGGATCATCAATTCTAGATATTAAATTTTAAGAAAATCAAAATTAAACAAATTAAAAAAAAAACCTTTAATATAAATAAATTAAAAATAAATTCCCACCTGAAAAACATGTGAGAAAAATGTTTGAGAATTAGTTGATAACAAGCCTGTGTCTAAATTTGAGAAAAATTTGCTCTATATGTTGAGAAAACTTTTATCTATAATTTATTCCATTCAATTTCCAGCGCTTTAAGAAAATAATTAATTTTTAATAATTCTCAATTTGAGATCACGCTTGAGTTTATTGCTGGGTTATTTTCGCATTTAATATCTTGTAGTTATTTCATAGAATTTTCTCTAATAATTAAGGCTTTCAAAGAGTCTTTCTCAAACAGGTATAAAAACATTTTGTTACAGAAAAAAAATAACTGCTTTTAAACGCAAATTGTTGATAATTTTGCTAATGAACGAAAAAAAAAATTATTTGTTAAACGTTTGTGAATTGCTTATCAAAGATAATTGCCACAAATTACTTTATTACTCGTACCTTGAATAACTTGGACAGCAATGTGTTGAGGCAAATTTTTTTATTTCGTGTTTAAACAATTATAACCAGCAAACATTTTCATTTTACAATTTCTGTTTCTTACTCAAGCCCATTGCTGTGGTGGTGTTACGAGAAAGGGCCGCTATGATGGAGTTAATTGCCAAGGCAATTGAAATAGTGTTTCGGGATCAAAAAGGTGTTATCACAGCTCCTTTTATGGATATATTCTTTCGTGGCCTAAATGTGGACTGTTCGTCGGAGGAGTTTGCCTCAAAGGCTTTGTGTTCGGCCTTCTATACGGGTGAAATAAAACAGGCGAAACAAGTGAATGACACCCATTTTCTATTTTCATTTATGCAGGCGGTAAGTAGCGGTTGAGGTTTTGAAAGTGAATGTTTTTTTTTTTTTTTTTTGTTGTTTTGTTATTGTTCTAGGCCAATCATTCAGATGCTGGCAAATTTACGGCCTGCAGAGGTGTTAAAAATGTTCATAAAATGGGTCAAATTATATTGTTTCAAGACGAACCGGAACAGGAAATTTGGCCAGGAGATGCCTGCAATCAGTTCATTGGTACCGATTCCACAGTATTTCCACCATTTCTACACAAAGATGAGGGCATATGGGCGTTTGCTCCGGACTTGTGCCGATCATTGGGTGCCTACTATGTACGCAAGACAGCATATGCTGGTTTGCCGGCTAGCTATTATACCTTGGATTTTGGTGATATAAGGGTAAGGAAAAAGTATACGAGAATTATATTAAATTTTATTTTTTCTTAATTTATTGACTTTTATTTGTCTTTTGTTGTGTCAAGAACACTCCCGAATTGCATTGTTTTTGTGATGATCCTGAAGATTTGGATACTTGCCCGCCGAGGGGTACCATGAGTTTACAGGCTTGTACTGGCGCTCCACTTTTAGCCTCTTTGCCACATTTCTATAATGCTGATCCCAAGCTGGTGGAGGGTGTTAACGGTTTGAATCCCAATGAACATGATCATGCCATCTATATAAATTTTGAACTGGTACTTTTTCTTTTTAGAAAAACAAATACAAAAATTCCTATTAATTTTTTTTAAACTATCAAAAAATATTGTTTAGATGTCTGGTACACCCTTTTCGGCAGCAAAACGTCTACAATTTAGCATGGATCTAGAGCCCGTAGAAGCCGTAGAGCAGGTTAGCAAAATTCCTCGAGTAGTGCTGCCCATGTTTTGGGTTGAGGAAGGGGCAGCTCTTAATAAAACCTATACGAATATGCTGAAATATACTTTGTTTTTGTAAGTTGACCTTGTCACTACCTTTAATATTTCATCATTTATTTTTTTTTTTTTTTTGAAAACCCTAGGGGTCTACGCTTCAATGCCGGCTTACGTTGGACCCTTATAACATTGTCGTTATTGGGTCTTATGGGTGGCGGCTATTTGTATATGAAAAAGGAGGATAGTTTGGATATCACCATACCACCCAAGGATAATAAAGTGTCAAATATTAAACCCCTCTCAGCCAAAACATCGGCAGCATTTAATAAACCGCCATCTTTGGCACAAGCCGATTTGACAAATCAAAAAGTAGAAAAATTTTGAAAGTAATAGCATTTTAAGAAAATCATGTATTTTTTTTTTTAAGCACAATTTTAACATGTGAATATAAATTGGGATAAGAGCACGTACATACGTTAAAAATATTCTTATTTTAAATTGAAAAGGATCTGTGGCATAAAACTTTTAGAAACTTTTACAATCACCCCTATCGCGAATAATTATTCCCTTGAAAAAACTCCCAAATTTTTCTATCGTGAATGATTCCAATAACAATTTACTTGTATTTTACGGTAGAAATCATTCACGATAGACATTTTAGACAAAAATGTATGAAAAACGTATATAAAATGTCGCTATGTAACAACAAAAAATTACAAGATTTGGTGCCTCTTCAGGAGAACTCTAGTGAGTAAATATCTAGCCACAGACAAAGGACTTGATCTATCGTCAAAATTTTATGAAATTAATTTATGAGCGATATATACTTTCAAAAGAATAACACTATGTGCAATGCATTTGATATCATAATGAAAATTAATCAATGGAGTACCCACTACTCTTTAATGTTGCATAATTAAAATTAAAATAATTATAACAAGTTTGTGGCACTTTTTCATTTTTGGACGCCCACCGTAAGCAGTAAATGTGATACGATACAGCTTCTAACAGAATAACACTATGTTCTAAGCATCTTATACCACACTGAACATTACTCTATGGAGTACCCGTTACTCTTTGATGTTGCTTATTTAATATAACAATTATTATAAGAAATTTGTGGCAATTGGACCCTAATATTCATCTCAAATAACTAATTCTCTTTGTAATGCGAAGTGCATCATCCAATAGTAAAAACTAAAAATGGATAGGCTCTTAATAAAAACGTATTTCAGGCCACCACATGCGAGTATCGGGATTACGTTGCCAGATTTTATTCGAATACATTTCCTTTTATTAACTATAAAATCGCCAAACATATTCCACATAGCGTTGATGTTTGAGTGGGTGGAAACCCTACTATCAATACTACCAATAATTTTTTTCGCCCTCATCTTCTCTTTCTAAAGCAGACTTTGATGTACCGTCTCATACATTGGAGTTTTATTCATCAGATGAAGTGAAATTCTGCAAGAAACATTTATCAATGGAGTACCCAATACTCTTTAATGTTGCATATTTAAGATTAAAATGTTATAATAATTTGTGGCCCTTTTTCATTTTTGGACGCCCTCCGTAAATGTGATACGATACAACTTCTAACAGTACAACACTATGTGCTAAGATTCTTATACCACACTGAACATTACTCTATGGAGTACCCCTTACTCTTTGATGTTGCTTATTTAATATAACAATTATTATAAGAAATGAGTGCCATTTGAACTCTACTTTTCATCTAAAATAACTAAGTCTCTTTGCAATGCGAAGTGTATCATCCACTAGTAAGAACACTAAAAATGGAAAAAGGCCACCACAAATAAAATAGCCAAACAGATACCACATAGCGTTGATGTTATAGTGCGTCCAAACACTACCCCCACCAATAAATTTCCTCGCCCTAGCGATCAAGTAGCTCTAAAGAAGACTTTGATGCACCGTCCCCTACATTGGAGTTTTATTCCATTTAGGGCTGAACTTAAGATGAAGTGAATTATCTATTATACTGTGTCAAAAAACCGAGCCACTTGCAAGCTCAAAAGATGAGACTTGAAAATATCTTTAGACCATTAAACATCGTTCTGGATTTTCAGGACATGAAAATTGTAAGATTGCAATTCGCTTCGACATATAGAAGACGCCATAACCACAAGTAAAACCATGAATTTAAATAGCACACCTTTGCGGACATTAATATAAGATGTGTGTGAAGATAAATACGTATTTAACTAGCAGAGACAAAAACCATTTTTTTATTGAAAAAATATATCATGGGATAAAAAAGTTTTCCCATACATTTGGTACGTATTCTGCACAGATTTTCGAACTTTTTTGAGAAATATTGTTACTGTTTCCAAACCCTTCCATCTCAGGGAATCAAACCGGTACTATTAGGAAGATAATAGATCATACTAACAAACTGTGTTCACACTTTTTTCCAAAAGTATTTGTGAAAATTTTTATAACATTTTGAAAATGTGACAATTTGTCTTTCCGAGAGGAAAGCTGCAAAAAGTCCCCTACGGCCAACTGCTAAGCAAAACGTTTGAGTCGAAATAGTTTACAGCACAAAATAATTCTTGCAAAAAAAAACCGACTTCAAAACAGATAGAAGGGCACCAATTCTAAACTAAAAATGTAAGAAGTAATCTTCGAGAATTAGATTTGAACCAAATAAAAGATGCGGCAAAATTAGAGGGAAAAAAGTAAAGACTATGTGAATGTCAAGCTTCTCCCTGTTACTGTTCAAAAGTTAAGCTATTTTCACCAGCATCCGTCTTTTTGGGGACACCATTTTAACCTCTGTATATAACGGTTTTAAAGATATGGTTACATAGATCAAATAGCATCACCTATTGGCACACCATTTAATTTACAATTTTTGAATTAGAGACCTGTTGTTATAGAGGACTTGGCTAAAAAGATTCTTTGTAAATTTCAACTATCTGTCTATAACTGTTCAAAAGTTTGGCCATATATATCAAATTATATGAACTATTGGGACACCCTTTACATTATAATTCCAAATATTTATACTTGTTATTATACCAGAGAAAGTAGTGGACATTCTGCCTAATTTTCAACTGTTTGTGTTTAACGGTTTAAAAGATAGGGCCATATAGATCAAATTACATAACTTATAGGGACACCCTTTAATTTTTAAATTCAAATTGTGTACTTGCTATAGTGGACTTTGCAATACAGATTCCTTGCAGCTGACTATCTATAACAGTTCAAAAGTTTGACCACATACATAGAATTACATTAACTATTAGGACACCCTTTTATTTGCAAACTCAATTTTTATACTTTTTTGTTATAGCGGACTTAGCAATACAGGTTCTTTGTAAATTTCAGCGGTCTGTGTACAACTGTTCAAAAATATGACCATATACATCAAATTAAATGAACTATTGGAGCACCCTTTAATTTAAAATTTTGAATATTTTTACATTTTATTATAACGGTCATAGTAATCGACATCCCGTCAAATTGTCAAGGTTTTGTCTATAACGGTTCAAAAGACAGGCCCATATAGGTCAAATTACGTCACCTTTGGGATACCCTTTAAATTTTAAATTTAATTTCTGCTGTTGGCAGCTATAGCGACACGCAAATTTCAATTTGGTGCCCTTTACGGTTCTTAATACACGTAAAAAACATGTATGTTCTATGGGGACACCCTTTAATTTTTTAATATAATAAACTGTTTTTAAAAGGGACCAAACTGAAAGCATACACGTCGTTCTTTTTTCATTTTATACAGACGAATTGATAACCTCCTTCTTTTTTGAAGTCAGTTAAAAAAACTAGAAGTTGGCGTTATTATTTACGAATTTAGTTTTTCGTTATAAAATCGCTTCTGATTAATTGAAAAAGATTTATAGTTAACCACAAAGATGACGGACATTATTATGCTTAAACCATTAATTACTTTGGTCTTTTTGTCACTTAAAGGAGTGCTTTCTTTATAATTATTAATTACTAGTATTTGTTTCCTAAAAAATAAAATGTATGAAATAGATAAGATTATACACTTTTGATATATTATTTACCCAGATAATGAATTATATTTAATAAAGCTAGTAATAAAAAAAAAATAAATTAGTCAAATTCCAGTCAGACTCACTTTTAAAGACTTTTCACAAAAAAGAGTTCCAGAGTTATTTATAAACCGAAATTGAATATGACAAACCCCAGATATAAATATGTTCGTCTGGCATGGGCAGCATAAAACAACTAATGAAAGTTAAATATTGTTATGTGTGTGAAGATAAATAGGTACGTCGAGTTAAATAGGTTTTTGAAAAAATATAGCATGCAATAAAAAAGTTTTCGAAATATTATAAAAATGTTTACAAATATCGGGTGGCTTAATTTTAAGGGCCGATGTTAAATGTACATATGTGAACCACACCTAAACGTCAAATTTTGTTCTGCATTTGATTTGACGATTCATGGTTAAATTATAGACCAAACCAAGGCGAATTCATAACAGGTGGGATTATTTTTTGCTCTGCCTTTTTTTTTGGCTAATGTCATACATTGTTTTTTTTTATATAAGCTAGTAGAATGTCAAAGTTGTTGTTTTGGTTGGTGTTGTTGTAGTGCTCTCACCTTGTATGAATTCGCCTTGGACCAAACTGAACATGTTTAACACTGACATGTTACATGGAAACGTGACATCAGGCATATCGAAAGTCCAATTTCTAGCCGACCATTTGTTGAGATTTGAGTTGAGTAGCTTTTGCTTTAGTAAACTAGATTTGTTAAAAATTTTGTTTTTTTAATTATGTTTTACTCTATTCCTATTAAACCCCTAAACTATCTGAATTTTTGGGTTAGAAACACTCTCCCGCTAAATTGACGTCAGTCAAACTCGAATCTTGTATACAAATTCGTTAAGACTCAACGTTTATGACCACTTGAGTCTTTCAACAGCTTTCTTACTTTTCCCCTGCCTAACTCTTTCCTACTCTTTCACCAAACTTTATATGTCTCGTTAAGTCATATGGTCGTAAACAAATAAAAAAGCGATAAAAACCAACAGCAATATTAAGTTCCTATGCCTAAATGAAGTCATGCATATTCAATTGAAAATCAATTATAATTTCGAAATGAATGACAAACGAATTGTTTGATCGGAGAGTACAAAAACAACAGCAGCAACAAGTAAATAAATTAATTAAATCAATTAAATCAATTAAGCAAAAAAAAAAAAAATACCTCTAAAGAATTTAAACTGAAGCAAAGCTTTTTTCTATATTTATTTATTTTTTTTTTTCAATTTCAAAAAATACATAATTGTAATTTACAGATAAGTATCTGTAATTAAAAATGTTGTAAATAAAGAATATAATCTCTGCGAAGAATTTTTAAACAATTATTTTAGCACCGGGCTTCACTTCCGAACAGAATTGAAGTGCATTACAATAAATAATAAATTAATTAAAATAAAATGATCATCGATGACAAAATTTAATATTAATTAATATAATTAAAAGATTTTTTTGTTTTACTTTTTAAATATTTTATTTCAACCACAAAACTGTTCACATAAAATTAGGAGCAATGAATGTGACAAAAGAGAATTTAATTATGAATGAAAATTTTATAAACGAATATTATGTTCACACACATAATATTGTTTTACAAATAAATACATGCAGTTAAATTAACGTTTTTGAAAAAATATAGCATGCGATAAAAAAGTTATCCCAGACATTTAGTACCTATTCTGCACACATTTTAGAACTTTTTTTTTAAGAAATATGGTTACTGCTTCCAAACCGTTTCATCTCAGGGAATCAAACCTGGTGGGAAATGAAGACAATAGATCATACGAACAAACTGCGTTCACACTTTTTTATCAAAAGTAAAGGATGGTTAAATTTTAAGGGCCGATGTTGATTTTGAATAAAACATAAATTATTTAGGAAATTATTGTCATTTCTTTTTATTTTTGTAATACTGGTATGGTTTAATTATGTGTGGAAAAAATATCGGCGAATAGGCCGCCGCGACTTCGGCGGCACACCTCCAATTGAGTTAGTCTGAAATTAAAATTTTATTATCAAAATTCTTGCTCGGTTAAAAAAGTACATCGTGCTCTTCTTCGACTTTATGGTCAGTTTGGGACACTATCTAAGTCGGCTATTCGGAATCTTGTGACTAAATTTCTTACTAAATTTACATTAGTGAACATTAAACCACCAACACGCATACATACGTAGAGTGAGTGCAGACAGAGCAAAATATCCCAGCTGTATACACCAGCTCACTGTTGGTGACGGTGAATTATCGATTTGATGCCGTTCGCAGCCATTTGAAGTTTATTTCAATTAAAAATTGTACACCTTAAAAAAAACACCCTTTTATTTGCTTGTTGTTATCTGTAGATAAACTAAAGCAAATATTATAAAATCAATTTTCACGTGTTCTAGTTGCAGAATTAGCCAAAATATCACGTTATTTAAGGTGTGTTTAGATTGAGTGTACAAGTCATATGGAATGTCAAATTTTCTATATGTAAAACTATACATATAGTGTAAACCTCTTGAAACATAACATATGTTATTTACCTATGTGCAATAACATGTGTTAGTTTTTTATTTAAAGCACGCTCTATTTGATGTGTAAAACTATATGACAACAGCTGTTTTCAGTGATGTTCACTTTTATTTTCAAAAATTCCGCTCATACATTTTTATCATGAATTTAAGGAGTTTAAAATTAACCAATATCTTTATTTTAACTTTTGTTAGTAATTTCATGTTCGCAGATTTATATCGATACCTCATAGCTGATATTAATAATAAAGTTATGTAATCTAATGTTGATACATATATTATATATATATTTGCAAGTTTGATTATTTGTACGTCAATCACGGCCAAATCGAATTTAATGATATTTAAAACATAGACAGATCTTTATTTTTTGTGGGTCCATTGGGATATGTCTGTTTTCAAAACTAGGGCCAGCACGGTATAAGGGACATTTATACGAATGACTCAATTTTAATAAAAGTTGAGAACACAATTTCATAAATGTATAGGCAAGGTGTGCTTATCTATATTACCGGTACTAAGAAAGACTGAATTAAAATTTTACTTTACTATGGTGCATTATTTTTTAAATCTTTTTTAAGGCGGTAACTGTGTAAACTGTAATATTACCTAATTAACAACTTTGGACTGTAGGACAAAAAAATGCTATTGAGGTATTGTGGGTATCGAAACTGCTGCAAATCACTTAATTGAGCCGTTGCTTTTGAAAATGAGAGAACTCCATTTTGCAAAAAAAAAAATAAAATGAATAAAACCTAAATCTTATTACAAATTAACAAAATTTTATGTTTTTAATCCATGTTGAATGGTTCTATTTTGTATATTGCAATATATACATATATTAAGAAGCAATCATCATTTTTCGATTTTGATAGTTTCATTATCAGAATTTAGCAATCATACTGCAACTATGGGGAAAAATATACGCTATGTAACCTAGGAAATAGAAGTATTGTAATTTCTTTCTTTCTTTTTCCACTTTTTACTTTAAAATTTAATTATTTAATTTTAGTTTTTTTTGGTTTTTTGTTTTGCTGTACCAAAGAAGAATGAAATGATATTGAAATAAAATATGTATATATGTAAGTAAATAAACTATTAAATTTGTTGGTATTATAATTACATTCCAGTAAAAGAATATCAAATTTTTTCATCAAACATTGCCTTTGAAAATGAGACAACTACATTGGCGCATACCAAAACCTTATTAAACTTACATGCAATAAGACTACAAAATAATAAGTCTATTACGGCTTGTGATTTTTTAACGCCATTTAAATGCAAATCATTAAATAAAATAAAATGGAGTTCTTTCTTTCATTTTCAAAAGCAACGGCTTCTTAAAGAAATTTATTTCTTTTCTATTGTGATAACAATTAGGATAAAAAATATTTTATTCCTAATAAAAAAGAGCAAAAATAAACTGACATTAACATCAACAAAATTATTAATTTAATTGTTGCTGATATAGTTCAAATGATATTAATTAATACTTATTGTATTATTTATTATAATTATTTTTTATTTTTATATAATTTCTTTCTTAAAAATTGATTTCTGTACTGTTGTAGAAGCTCCCAAATGATAACACAAAATGGTAGTTCTTTGCATAGTTGACATCACTAGCGGGTTTCTAAGTCGCAATTTACATTAGACAGAAAAATGGGCAGACAGACGAGATTTGTAGGCAAGGGGTTGAAAAGGTAGAGTGTGTATTTCATGACTAGTGTACTGGACATTTTTTCGTTTCTCTTGTCTGCTTTTCGCTTTTTTCTTTGTTGCTTCACTTTATATTTCTCAAGTCGGCCTCATTTTAATGAGTTTCTAGTAGAATGTGCATGTGCGGAAAATGGAATTTCCACACATTAGGTATATTTTTCAAGAATATAACACAGAAAATAAAATGTGCAAAAATCTGTCTGTCTTGTTTATGTCCAATGTAAATTGTTTAAGCAAGAGCAAAAGAGAATTCAAAAAATGTCTGCCCTGTTTCTGTCCTATGTAAATTGCGACTAATAAAATGAAATGACGGCAAAAATATGCAAAATTGGCTAATAACTTATTACAACAACTCCCAATAAAGCTATTATTAGTTTTATTATATAGCCTAATAATTTAAAAAAATAATTCATCTATACCACACTTTGAAGACCAGGTGTTTTAAAGATTTGATTTTTGTTTTCAACAACAGGAGGTTATGTCATATGTACGTAACATGTGTACGTTTGAACACAAAAATTATAAACCATATGTAAAACACTGATTTTGACATACACATGAAATTCCATATGGATAGCAATTTTGACAGTACATATGACTTGTACACTCAATGTAAACACACCTTTAGATTATTTTGTTGGGTTTAATTATTTATTCAAATAAACAATTTTTTGTTTGTGTCGTAAAATGTTTACAATATTTGCTTATCAAAGTTAGCTTATCTTAAAAATAATTAAATTACGTTAATGATGTTTTTCCTAAAGATTTAGAGTTCATTATAAAAAGGCACAACTTGCTTAATCGTTGGAAATAGTTCTGTATAAATGCCACAATTTTTTATAAAAATTTTCGAAAAAATTTGTATATAAAATTTTCGAAATAATTTGTAAAAAAAAAATTTCGATAAAACTGTAAAAAAAATTCGATAAAATTTAAAAAAAAATTCGATAAAATTTTTATAAAAAATTTTCGATAATTTTTATAAAAAATTCATATGTACATATGTACTATAATTAGTTCGACTAATAAAATATCAAATTTAGAAAAAAAATTTCGTTAAAATTTTAACAAAAAAATTTCGATAAAATATAAAAAAAAAATGATAAAATTTTAACAAAAAAATTATAATAAAATTTTTACAAAAAATTTTCGATAAAATTTACAAAAAAAATTAGAGAAAACTCGAATAAATTTTTAAAAAAAAATTTTCATAAAATTTTTATAACAAATTTTCGATAATTTTTTAACTTTAATAATTTTAAAATTTAAAAAACTTTTAAAATTTTAATAAAAATTATAACAAAAAAATTTTTATAAAAAACTTTTTATTAAATTTTTAGAAAAAAAAGTCGAATAAATTTTTAGAAAAAAATTTCGATAAAATTTTTATACTAAAAAATATTTTTATAAAAATTTCTAGAAAAAAAATTTCGACAATCTTATAAAAAAATTTTGATAAAATTTTAACAAATAAAATTTCAATAAAATTTTTACAAAAAAATTTCGATAAAATTTTTACAAAAAAAATTTCGATAAAATTTTTACAAAAAAATTTTGATAAAACCTTTACAAAAAATGTTGGATAAAATTTAAAAAAAATGTTCGATAACATTTTTATAAAAAATTTTCGATAACATTTTTATAAAAAAATTTCGATAACATTTTTATAAAAAATTTTCGATAACATTTTTACAAAAAATTTTCGATAAAATTTTTATAAAAAATTTTCGATAAAATTTTTATAAAAAATTTTCGATAAAATTTTTATAAAAAATTTTCGATAAAATTTTTATAAAAAATTTTCGATAAAATTTTTATAAAAAATTTTCGATAAAATTTTTATAAAAAATTTTCGATAAAATTTTTATAAAAAATTTTCGATAAAATTTTTATAAAAAATTTTCGATAAAATTTTTATAAAAAATTTTCGATAAAATTTTTATAAAAAATTTTCGATAAAATTTTTATAAAAAATTTTCGATAATTTTTATAAAAAAAAAATATAAAAAAATTTAATAAAAAAAACTATAAAAAATTTTATAAAAAAAAAATTTTATAAATATTTTTATATTTAAAAAAAAAACGATAAAATTTTAATAAAAAATTTTCGTTAAAATTTTTATAAAATTTTAATGTTTACAAAAAAATTTTTATAAAATTTTTCCAAAAAAATTTCGTTAAAATTTCAACAAAAAAATTTTGATAAAATTTTAATAAAAAATTTAAGATAAATTTGAAAAAAATCGATATAATTTTTTAGCAAATTTTATAATAAAATTTTTAGAAAAAATCTTCAATAAAATTTTTATAAAAAATTTTAGATAAATTTGAAAAAGAAATCGATATAATTTTTATAAAAAATTTTGATAATTAAAATAAAAAAATTTATAAAAATTTCTAATAAAATTTTCGACAAAATATTTTCAAAAAAATTCAATAAAATTTAAAAAAAAAATTTTGATAAAATTTTACAAAAACTACTACTATGTAACTGACTATTTGCCTCAGTGAACTCATATACTAGAAATTTTTCTAAAGTAACATTTTCAAAAAATTTTAAGCAATACTTTTAGAAAAAGGTATAAACACAGTTAGTTAGTATGATCTATTGTCTTCCCATTGCATCAGGTCTGATTCCCTTAGATGGTAGGATTTAGAAACAGAAACCATATTTTTTTAAAGTCTGTAAATGTATGGGAAAAAGTTTTTGTCGCATGCTATATTTTTTTAAAAACGTATTTATCATCATTACACATAGCATATTCGAATAGAAAAATTATTTATTTTCGGTTTGGGGTGTTAAGTAAACTACCCCTCGCCCCTTCCCGATTATGCCCTAAATTTATAGAGCACTTCATCCCATATACCAAAGACACATACTGAATTTCATTTTGATATGTCATACGGTAGAGCGTTTACAAAATTTGGGAGTAAGTAAACTACCCCTTGCGCCTTCCCGATCATGCCCAAAAGTTATTCAGCTCTTCATCTCCATAAACCAAAGGCACATACTTAATTTCGTTTTAATATGTCATACGGTATGAACGGGGGTAAGGAAACTATCCCCTTCAACTCTCCCGATTATGCCCAAAAACTATACAGCTTTTCACCTCCGTATACCAGAGGCACACACTAAAATAAAAAGTAAAAAGTAATCTACGACACAAACATACCTCTGTCGATAGCATTTACACTGATTCTACTTTTTTGACACGACGCGTATAAAGCGTGTACGGGCTGATCGCGTGATATGGACTTTGAACTTTAGTTGTTTAACATAAAAATAGGTTTTTTTGTTGTCACGCAAAAATAAAAAAAAAATTAACTCAATTTCATCTGGCATCATTTTTTTTTTTTTTTTGTTTGCTACATACATTTATTTTCAATACCGTTGTTTATGTTTTTTTGTTTTGTTTAACAACCATTTCGGCACCGTTATTTGTAGTTCGTACGTCGTGTGTTTTTCCAATAATTTTTATTTACATTAAAGAGCATGTCTAGTAATGTTTTTTAGTGTTCAAAAATGTAATTTTAAATAAAAATTTACATAAAGTATTCAACGTTAAAATAAATTAACATTAGTTTTGTTTCCTAGAAACATACATACATACAGTGTTGTGCAAAACAAAGGCAGCAAATCGCACTACAAACTAAAATATTTTGATAGAAGGACTCTTTACTTTATCTTTTGGATGCACTTAGCCTTTTAGTCGCATTCCATACTTATATCTTTCTTTACTTAGGTTGTCATTGCGGTGCAGGCCTTCAACTCTCGCTATTGCCGCTAAGCATTACAGAAGGTCTTCGGAAAATTGTTTGGTAGAAGGCTTTCAGTTTAATGCCTTAGAAGGCTTTTAGCAGCAAAAACTAAGAAAAACTATTTGACAAGACTATTAAAATTAAAATTAATTTTTTTTTAAATATTTTTGGGAATCGAACCTACGCCCCCAAACTGATAGACTAACGCATTACCAATAAGTCTATCGAGGCATTTAAATGACAAGCACCCAACTCTATTCGATAGAGGACATTTAAATGAATCATTTCCCTTCTAAGAGATTAAAACTACATGTGCTTCTAAAGAGATTTCGTAAATAAATATTGATCTACCCTCAGAGGGATAAAAAAAGATAAACATAAAAATTATATAATTAAACCTGGTGCAATGGGAAGACAATAGATCATACTAACAAACTGTGTTATGAACATAAAATAAAATTATTGTTTAAAATTTTTTGAAAATGTTACTATGGTAAAATTTCTAGTATTAATATGTGAGTTCTCTGAGGAAAATAGTCACTGTGTCCATACCCTTTTGGAAAATTGTTTGTAAAATTTTATCAATATTTTTTTTTTAATTATGTATATCGAATTTTTTTTTGTAAATAGAAATTTCTATAAATTTTGTACAAAATTTTTTTATAAAAATTTAATCGATTTTTTTTCAAATTTATCTAAAAATTTTTATAAAAATTTTATTGGAAATTTTTTATAAAAATTTGATCAAAAATTATATCGATTTTTTTTCAAATTTAACTATAATTTTTTATAAAAATTTTATCAAAAATTTTTTGTAAAAATTTTATCAACATTTTTTTGTAAAAATTTTATCAACATTTTTTTGATAAAATTTTAACGAAAATTTTTTTTTAAAAATTTTATCGAATTTTTTTTTTAAATTTGTGTAAAATTTTTTTATAAATTTTACTAAATTTTTATAAATTTTTTTTAATAAAAATTATCGAAAATTTTCAATAATTTTTTTATAAAAATTTTATCGAAAACTTTTTTTTTAAATTTTATCGAAAATTTTTTGTAAAAGTTATAAAAACTAATTTTGCTGCACCTAAACTCTGATTTTACACTGTATCAAACGGGAAAAAACACATAAAATGTGTAAAATTAAAACAAAAATTTGTCGCAATTTTATTTATTTTTCTTTACCTTTTTTACGATTTACGATTTTTTTTCAAATTTATCTAAAAATTTTATTGGAAATTTTTTATAAAAATTTGATCAAAAATTATATCGATTTTTTTTTTCAAATTTAACTAAAATTTTTTATAAAAATTTTATCAATTTTTTTTTGTAAAAATTTTATCATAATTTTTTTGTAAAAATTTGATCAACATTTTTTTTGATAAAATTTTATTGAAAATTTTTTATTCAAATTTTATCGAAAAATTTTTTTTTAAAAATTTTTATAAAATTTTTTTATAAATTTTACTAAATTTTTATAAAATTTTTTTTATAAAAATTATCGAAAATTTGTTATAAAAAATTTATTGAAAATTTATTTTTTTTAAATTTTATCGAAAATTTTTTTTTTAAAAATTTTATCGAAAATTTTTTGTAAAAGTTATAGAAATTAATTTTGCTGCACTTAAACTCTGATTTTACACTGTATCAAACGGAAAAAAAACACATAAAATGTATAAAAACTAAAACAAAAATTTGTCACAATTTTATTTATTTTTCTTTACCTTTTGTCATCGTTTGGCAATAAATCAAAACAATTTTATTTACATTTCAGCAAAAAAAAAAATAATAAAGAAAACGACGACGAGAACAATATAATTTCACTTTCATGTCACTTTTATGTTTTACAAAAAAAAAAAAAATACATTTTTATTATCGAAAATTGTAATACAAAGAGAAAATATAAAATTATCAAAACAATTCTGTGGCAAAAAGTAAAAAGTGATTAAGTCGATTTAAGCTCTTAAGTTTTGTTAAACTGGCCAAGGTACAAAAATATATCAAAAAAAGGGAAAAATTAAACACTCATCCTTACTTAGATGAGGGAAAATGGAACCACAACCAACCAAAGGACAATACATGATGTAAACAACATAATGGAAAAACGAGTTGACCTTAGCAGTTAGTTAAATAAAATCACCACAACTACCGATAAACTCATTTATCCGGGCTTCAGGAATGGTTTTGCACTAGACCAAGTGTGCATATGCAGGAACCTGAAGGTTTTTCCTGCTCATCCCTATTTGAGGCGTCACAAAGGGACCACAAGAACTTAACCTGAGCAACCTAATCTAACCTAAAATTGCAAAAATACTCCATTGCAAGAAACTCAGGAGATGTTGGTTACATTGATGACATTTTTTTAGTTTAATGACATACATTTTATCCCCTTAAACAGAACTTTGTTAAAAAATTATTTTTGCCCCACCGTTACACATATGTAAATTTTAAATTTGGGCTTTTAAAGGAAAAATTTGGATTTGGAATGTTGTGATTCTTAAAAGAAAATAATTAAACTTTTCTATTTATTTTTTTTTTTTTAACAAATGAAAACCTCTTTTAATTTACCCGTTTTCAGGCTATACTCAGGAAAGTTGTTGTTGTTTTTTTTATTATGAACCTATACTGACGTCTTTTTAGCAGGTTTATGGTTAAAAAAAAAAAACTAGCAAATGTAACATTATACTTGAGCTAAATTCTTTTTAATTTCTTAAAAGGTGTCGTCATAATATGAGAGATTTGTAATTCAATACTGAAATGAACAACAAATGCATTTAAATGAGAGTGTAACTTGAAATCCATTATTTACTAGAATTTGTATTTGATATCAAATAAACAAATTGTCTTCTAAACATTTCATAATGCCACGCAAGCATTTTTTAGAACGACCGAAAATTTTTTGGTTGGCAGATCTCATTTGAAAACTGCTTATAAAGGGGCAGGGTCGAAAAGTTTCTTCAGTTGTGTAGAAAAATGTTGTCAATCAGATAAAAAAAAATTTGATTTGTTTAAAATTAAGTTTTCCAATTGAATTTTCTCAATTTCATTTTAAATATAGTGTGATAGCGAAAGCTTCGGACACAGCGTCTATTTTCCTCAAATTCAATCTAAAACAAGTAAGGGTGCTATATTTGGCCATGCCTAATCTTATATACCCTTCACCATAGTAATGCTAGATATTGTGTTTCTTTGATAATTTTTATTGAATTTTTGAAAAAAAATTTTTTTGAATTTTTAAAAATTTTTTTTTTGAATTTTTAAAAAAATTTTTTTTTTAAATTCTGTTTAATTTTTTGTTAATACTTTTTGGAAAATATTTTTGAAATTTTTTTTTTTCACATTTTTATTTTTTAATTTTTTGTAAACTTTTTTGTCAAATTTTTTTAACATTTTTTGAAAAATTTTTTTTTAAATTTTTTGTAAAATTTTTTGAAAATTTTTATAAATTTGTTTGTAAAAGATTTTTTGAAAATTTGTTTGTAAAAGATTTTTTGAAAATTTGTTTGTAAAAGATTTTTTGTAAAAATAAGGAGCTTCCTGCAATCTATATTGCGTTAGAATGGTCAGACTAAAGGAAAAAAAATCCTTTAAAAAAATTTGCTCATATTTAAACGCCAAGCTAATGGGCCTCTTGACTGCTCCTGGTTACCAGAGGGCACCCTGTGGGTCTACCTCTATATGTATTGCTTTCTATAAAGCCCTTAAAAACAAATCAAAGCAAAAAATCTAAATCTAAAAACAAACACAAAAACGGCTCTTGCGAGAGGGGGTTATTGATCCCTCGAGATCTGTATGCACTCCTTGCAATCTACCTATCACGGTTTAATATTTATTTGACAAAAAAAAGCCAGACAAAATCATTAAAGCCGAATAAAATGAAAAAAAAAACGTGAAATGATATGGGTGGGCGTGGTTTTTTGCCTGCAGCCTCCGAACTAATGATCCGATGTTGTTGAATTGCAATCCCAAAATTTTCGAAACTATTCCTGGCAGATTGGTGGGTTTAGATCTTCTGTATTTCGTCTGGTGCCTTGGCAAATTACAGTACTACCCGAACACGGACATTGCTTAATCAACTTCTCTATGTATAAGGATCCAGAATATATATACTATATGGGGTTGGAAATGAATCTTGTAGAAATTACACACGGAATAAACATGTGAACATAGTTTGTTAGCATGATATTATTGTCTTCCTATTTCACCAGGTTTAATTCCCTGTGTTTCCCTCTGAGAACTCATATACCAGAAATTTTCACTAAAACACATATTCAAAATATTATAAAAAGTTTCTTAAATTCAATTTGGATAAAGTGCGAACACACAGTTTGTTAGCATGTCTAACCTATTCCATCAGGTTTGATTCTCTGAAATGAAGGAGTTTGGAAACAGTAACCATATTACGTAAAAAAGTCCGAAAACCTTTGTAGAATATGTACTAAATGTATGAAAAAACTTTTTTATCGCATGCTATATTTTTTTCAAAAACGTATTAAACTCAACGTATTTATCGTCACACACATAAAATTTTCTCAAATTAAAATTTGGAAAAAGTGTAAAGTGTGTTCACTTTTGTTCATTTTGTTAGTATACTCTATCCTCCCTCTTTTTCCACTAGGTTTGATTCCCTGAGATTGATGGGTTTGGACATAGTGGGTATTTCTCTGTGAGAACTTATATTCTCAGCAAGTCACATTTTCGAAATATTTTAAAAATTGCCTCAAATTCAAATCGGTCAAAATGTGACTACAGTTTGTTATAATGATCTCTTGTCTTCTTTTCCCACCAGGATTGATTATCTGAAATGAAGGGGCTTAAAACCAGTAACAATATTTCTTAAAGCTCGGAAAATCTGAGCAGATATGTACTTAATGTATGGGAAAACTTTTTTATCGCATGCTATATTTTTTCAAAAACTTATTTAACTCGACGGATTTATCCGTTCTTTTACTTTTTTTATTAAATATTAAATTATAGAAATCCTTAATGCATCCAGATTTCAAAGGAACCGTGCCGTTTTTAATTTTTTTTCTTTGTTCTAAATCATTCTACCATTTTTAATTTAAATTTCTTTTGTCAAATGCTATTTTTACGATGACAAAAGAATTTATTTATCTAACATGTGAGCTTTATTTTTATTTTTGTTTTTATATTTTTTTTATATTTTTTTTATTTTTAAATATAACAGGTAAATGAGCTTTTTTTAGTTTTAAAATTTTAAATGAAAAATAATTTTTTTTCTTTTGGTTTTGGGTTTTTTTCTGCGCCATCATTAGTTGTTAATTATTTTGTTTAAAGCAATTCTTTGAAAACAAAAATAATATAAAACAATTATTTTTTTTCTCTTTTGGCCGATTAATCACGGTGCCAAGTTGTCTGTCATTGTTTACAGCAACAGCAACGTAAACTAGAAAATAATATGGCAACAAAAATGTACAGTAACTGGGATAATATATAAGGAAGGATGTTAAAATTTTAATATTTTACCAAAACGAAAAATCAAATAAAATTTACAAAACAATTTAAAAAAAGTAATTTGTTTATTTTTTTACAAATCTAAAAATTATATTTAAAAAAAAAATTGTTACAATTTTTTAGCTCATTCTATTATCAGGCTAAAAGAAAAGTTTTTCTCTTGTCTACACTGTATTTCTGAAACGGGTATTTGTCATTTAATATTTATTATTAAAGTAATTGTTTATTGTGTTTTGTTATAATATTAATTTCAAAACACCCATAACGACGTTGTATTCACTGTAAATGGTTATACTTAATGACTTAATCACTTATTATTTTAATTGAATTTAATTGTCAATTAAATTCTTTCGAGTAAAAGGGTGGAGTTCAGTCCCTGTCTTTGTAGACTTTTTTATTTACATATTTATATAAATCATTTTTATACCCTTCACCACAGCTGTAAAGGGTGTGTAATTCCGGGTGTAATTTCTACAATATTCATTTCCGACCCCATAAAGTATATATATTCTGGATCCTTATATATATAGAAAAGTTGATTCAGCAATGTCCGTCTTTTCGTGTTCGGGTATTAATGTCAAGATACAGAAGATTTAAGCCCACCAATCTGCCAGACATAGTTAAGAAAATTTTGGGATTGCACTGCAGCAACATCAGATCATTCCTTTAGAGGCTGCGGACAAAAAAACCACGCCTACCTATATTTTTTCACTTTTCTTTATTTTTTTTTATCGGTTTAAATGATTTTCGCGACAGGTAGATCGCAAAGAGTGCATACAGATCTTGGGGTGATCAATAACCCCCCCTGCGAGGGTCGATTTTGTGTTTATTTTTAGGTTGGTAAGATTTTTATGTTTTGATTTGTATTGGGAACAAGAATCAATCAAGAGGCCCTTGAGGGGAGCCAATATGAGGATTTTTTTTGCTTTAGTCTGACCATTTTTACGCAATATACATAGATTGCAGGAGGTTCTTAATTTTTACAAAAAAAAAAAAAATTACAAAAAATTTAAGTATTGTTTTAAAAAAATTTCAACAAAATTTTTTCAAAAAATTTCTCAATATTTTTACAACAAATTTCAAATAAATTTTTACAACAAATTTCAAATAAATTTTTACAACAAATTCTAAAAAATTTTTACAAAAACTTTTCAAAAAAATTTTACAAATAATATTTACAAGAAATTTTCAAAAAATATTTTTACCAAAAAATTTTACCTTGAAAAATAGAGGATAACATTAACATCATGGCGAAAGGTCAAGCAGCTATCACCCCCTGGGGGAAAAAAGAAAGACGATAGGAATTAAAGATTAAGAAGATTTCCTTACCACCACTACTACAAAGCAACAACAGATGGCAGCACCATTATCCTAGAACCGGCTACAGTAGACTAATCATCTACTTAGCTAGAACAACAACCATTTAACGAAAATCACAAAAGGCAAAAATAACAAGAGACAAAAATAACAAAGCAACGCAAAAACAACTTCAACAAGTCGTGTAGATGGAGATGCCATATGCTCCCAAGAGGGGTAATGTAAAAAACATGATTAGACTACTGTAGCCTGGCATATCCCAGAATATGGGGCAGGCTGGCATATGTCGTTGTCATCGCTTCCATTGTGTGCTTATGAAGTGGTGCATATCCTTGCTATATGGTGTAGAGTCTTGCTGAGCATACGTCATTTTTCACCTGTGGCCCGCTTTCTGAAGGTCCATGTGATGCTGACCTTATTTTAATGCCTGGATTAAGCTGAATCATCAGAGGGTGGAGTTTTTTTTTAAGAATTTGTCTGGTGAGAAGTTGATGAAGCCTCTAGTAATTAAAAACTGGAATCGCTGCTGAGATTCGAATCAGGATCATTCGGTTTAATGTTTGGCGAAACACATCGCAATACATTTACCTTAACGATAATTCGCAAGCCAAAAGATGACATACAGTACAGCGTTCATAACATGCGATTGATGGTGTGCAGCGTTGTGTTGATGATAATCTCAAATAAGTCAATTCGTCATATCTTGCTGCACAATTAAACTTGTGACCATTCACTTTATAGAACATTTGGCTTAAGGATCTTGGTTTGCGTGCCACAAGCTTCAACTGTTATTTTTTTTAATCACAATGAACCCTGTTTTCGAGTTGCGTTGCCACAGCTCTTTTTTTCCAAGCAATCTTTTACAGTTTAGGATTTGTTTTTTTTTTACAAAATAAATGACATTTTATGAAAGTCTGGTAACATTGTTGAGAGAATGATTGCTTTAAAATAAGGGCGCAAGAAAGAAAGATGTCAAAATAAAATAGATTTTATCTCTTTTCTCGACAAATATATGTCAAATGGCTGTGTTAAGACCCAGTTCAGTTCTGTTAATGTTGTTTCGAAGATTTATTGACAGTAAAATATTGTTTCCCGAATTTCCAAATCAAAAGTCTTCCTTAAGAAATCATTCAGGTCTAGAAAAAATAATTTTTTGAAAATTATTTTTTTATTTTCCCGCTGTCAGGGTATTAGTCGCTTTGCCAACTTTTATTTTCATTTAGTTTTGTGCGAGAAATAAATAAAATAAAACGTTTATTCACCTTTCTTTCTTATTGTTTTTTTTTTTCTCTCACCTTGTCATTATGCTACTGTTGTTGTCAATGGCTTGGTAAATAATTGCTGTTGCTGTTGCCGTTGTTGATTATTGTCTTTCACTCGTACTTTGTTTACATTTACATACACTCAATTTACATTAAAATGCATTTATTTATGACCCTCCTACCCACCCCTATAAATTTATTCGTTGTACGAACACCAATTTTTAACTTTTGTTTTTCTTTCATTTGCTGCCTGATCCAAGTAAACGATTGATAAAAAACAACAACAAAAAAGAATATTTATGAAAAACAGAATTAAAAAACTAAAAACAATAAAATGTCTTTATTATTTATATGTATATGTATATAGTACATACATATGTACGAGCATGTATTATGACAAATTTATTGAAATTAAAAAAAAATTCGAATACGATACTCTATAATTTAATATTTTGCAAAGCCCATAAGTCCACATATGGTATACTAGGAATGGATCATGAAATACTTTCAGCATCTCCATCTTATACGATTTGTCGCAGTTGCTTTCGTCTCTTCCCATTTTGCCTTGTGTCAGTATCGGTAATCGATTGTTCTGCCATCTGCCGTTGCGTAGAACCAATGCCCTTCGTGTATTTGGTGTAGTGGTGGAAAACCTTGCTAATCTTTGATTATTACCTTTTTTCCAGGTTGTGGTGGCCGGACCTTTTGTCATGATGGGGAGAAAGTTTAGGGGGCTTCTTTAATGGATTGCCTGGAGGAGAGTTGAGGCCACTTAATTTTTAAAATTTTTTTTCTTTCTCTGCCAGTGATCGAACCTGGAGTGCCTGGTTTTGTAGGCACATTGCGTGTTAAGACTGAATCAACCACAATTAAGACAATGCACAGTTGTCTATGGCAAGAATCCTGGAATTGGGTTGCGAACTTCTACCCCCTTCATCGTGCATACTCACCAGATTCAGCACCTTGAGACTATTGTCCATTTTCAAATTTAAAGCAATGGCGGATGGCAAGAGATTTGGGTCGAGCGAAGAAGTCATAATGGAAACAAACGTCTATTTTGAGGGCCTTGAGAAATTTTATTTAAAAGAGCTACGATGGAATAAATATATCGAGCTTAAGTCAGACTATCTTGAGAAATAAAACGCATTTTTAGCTGAGCAAAAAAATATTCTTTATCTAAAAAGTCACGGAATTAACAATTTGTCCCCGTATTACATATTTGTCCAAAATAATCTATATTTTCTTAAGAAATTCAAATTCAGAGCAAATTCAATTTCGACCCCGTTCGTTCCTGGTATCCGGCTGGAAATTTTACACTACATTCTCTCTCTGTAGTGATTTCAGACTGGCGACTAATGCATATCGTCATTCTTCCTCATCACAGAGTCTATGGTAATTGCTAACATTTGCTTAAGGTTAACGTCTCCACAGCATCTCGATTTAATATGTGCCTGCCCGTGGTCCAAAGCCTTCTGTTATGTTAGCCTTTTTCCAACGACAGTCTGCAAGTTTCGTCTTACCGCGATTTTTAACTTGACCAGATAATACTTGAGAGTCCGTGACCTGTACAAACGCAATTAACCATTTCTAGGCACCCAGATTAAATCCCAGCTCCTTCTTGGTCTTCTTGCCAACTTGTAGTGAATAATTTCCAGTGTCTTTGGTGGGAATAGAAACCACAACCCCGGACTGATAGGCTAGCACACTACCTACTAGCCCACCCAGGCACACAATTCAAATTCATATCCTAAAATTATTTTAGAAATTTCAAAAAATTTGAGTGAAGAAATAGCAGGCACTGCTCCCAGCAAGCTTGAGTATAGTTTTGCTATTTTGGATGAAGATATGGCAGCACTGCTGCTAGCAAGCTTCGGTGCTGCCATATAACAGCACTGCTACCAGCAAGCTTTAGTGCTGTCACCCAAAATTGTACAATGCAGAGTTGGAAAAGCTTAAATTTAAATCACGTCCAAGATATTATTCTTTTCTGTTCTCAGTAAAAATCAAACGAAACTTATTTCAATAATTCTGGCCATTTAATTAATACACTTTTAGTTTATTTATAATTAAATTAAGTTCATTATATACAATCTTATATACAATACAGTTGTTGCAATTACTCTGTCAATACTGTTGTTGTTGTTCCAATCAAATCGGCAGATGCCTTACTTAAACTACAATTGCAACCTGCTGCCACATGGTTTTATTAAACATTTCGAATTCCTTAAGACGACCATCCAACTCGTTAAGTTTCTTAAACACCGCCGAAAATTTTTCCTCATAAATACCGACAATAGCCTTAAGTTCGCGTCTCAATTTCTCCACTTCTTTGGTATTCTCAAATTTTAATTGACTTAGTTCTTGTTTGCTGGAGTTGGAAATATTAAGCAGCTCTTCTTGCTGGCCATTAAAGGAATCCGCATAATATTCATCATCTGTTTGTTCCACACGATACATACACTTAATGCCATGTATATATTCCCCGGGAAAACCCTCATCATACACATCCAGGGTATAGGAGATTCTCAAAGGTTTGATAATCACATCCATAAGCATTTGTAGATTATAACAATTCCAATTGTTGTGATGTATATAAAATTGTGATAATCTTTCGAGATATTTAAAGTTTAAAGGATTAATTTCCTGTATTTGATTGAAGGATACATTTAAGGATCTCAATTTATTGGGAGAGTCCAATAAAGAGATGGGTAATTCTTTGAGAGAAGTATTGCTAAGATCGAGTCTCTCTAGCGAATTGATTTGCCATAAATCGGGTAAAGTTTTCATAGCGGGATTATTGGAAACATCCAGAGTAATAAGATTGGTGGTGAGAGCCAAAGAGGAAATTTGCTCTAAAGCATTGTCTTTTAAACGCAAAGTTTCTAAATATTCCGGCTTATTGAAATACAATTCCTTTATAGCATTCTGTTGCAAATCTACATGAACTGCTGGGCCATATATATTGATGCGGCTAAGCGAACAATTTTTGGCCCATAAATTTTCCACATTTATACTGCCCACCACCAACACTTCCAGTTTGATGTTGTGGGAAATATCTAAATATTTTAGGTTTTGCTTTGCAAAAGCATATTCTTCAATTTCGTTTAAGGCATTCTGCTGCAAATGTAGGCTGAAGAGGCGTGGATTGTCCCTAAAAAGGAAATCATCTATATGCTGTATGCGATTTTCTGCCAAGTTGATTTGTTGCACGGATGGCAAATAGGAGAATATTTCCGCGGGTAGTGTTTCGATAAGATTGTTGTGCAAATCCAAAAAGTTGAGTTTTTCCAAACCCTGGAAACTGTCTCGGTGCAAAACACTGATGCGATTCGAATCCAAAAAGAGAAACGATAAATTTCCTGCTAAAGAGAAAACACTGGGCTTGATTTCCTCCAAAAGATTCTCAGACAATAGCAAAATGCTTAGCTTGTCGGCGCCAAGAAAATTATCCCATTTCAGCAATTCCACAGAACAATTTCGAAAATCCAATTCTTGTATTTGAAAGGAATAGAACAGTTGTAGAGGAAAATTTGCAAATGTCGAGTTAACAAAAGTCAGGGTAAAATAACCATTTGGTTCTTTCACTTTATAGGTGGACTTCGAGGTGAAACGTATTTCCAATTTGTGGTCAAATGTAACCACCACATTTTTATCGCCATACTGCAGGCCCGAACAAACACCGATATCATTGCATCTTTCATCGTTCGTATACAATTGTATGGGCTGCAAACGCCGGCCTACCACATCATCACTAACGTCATCACCATCATCAACCTCAGGCTCTAAGGATGTAGACTCATAATCCTCTATTTCTGTCTCTTCTCCGATAGGCTTGGTTGCTCCATTTTCTGTTTCTTCTAGCGTTTCCGTTTTAGCGACCTTCAAGACCAATATCACTATGAATATGAATTTCAATATTTTCATAGCAGCTGTAAATTTTGAACTTATTTTCGATGCTAAATATTTATTTTCAATACCGTTTGTTGTTTTCGTGTTCGTGTTTCAACGTTTGATTTTTAACTAAATATTTTTGCATTTTTGCTTTTTTTTCATTTGAATTCTCTTCCACGTTTGAGTGCACAATTTTTGTGTTTTGTTCATTATTTTATTTCATTTATTGTTATTGTTCTATCTCAAACTAATTTGTGATTATTTAGAATAAAAAGTAATAATTATTTGCGAAATACATGCACAGATAATATAAATTAATGAACAATATGTTTCATAAACTCATTCAGGAATATTGCTTAACGAACAGTGAGTGACAAAAGCAATCAGTGGCAAGAAGAAATACTTCACAAGGTTTTCGGATACCGAAACGATCAAGTTTTTAAGACGAACCCCAGTATTGGCAGCGATTTGCGACTGTCTTGTAACAGGTTAAAGGTTAAAAGTTCAATCCATGAACCTCTCTTCCTATTTTCCTCAGCGAATTATCATTATTGGATTCACATGCTACCACCAATCCTTACTCTTGACATTAGTGATTCAAGTTTGTCGACTGGTAACTGCCGGCCTTCTTTCTCCCCATGGAGTCCCTAGTAATTCCTAGCATTTATCCAAGGCTTAGATCCCCCAAATTTAAGATGTTTCTGTCTGTGGTCCTAAGTGGTCCTAAGTGGCCCTAAGCTAGCCAGTGCTGGATTTTGAAACATTTGTATAGTGAACATTTGGAACATTTTGCGATTTGTAGCTCTTGGCTTTGATACATTTTAGAACAATGGGTTCAAACCACACTCTCCGTAAGAGCATTTCTCAACTTTTCTCAACTGAGAAAGAGAATGTGTGTGAAGATAAATACGTATTTAACTAGCAGAGACAAAAACCGTTTTTTGTTTATTGAAAAAATATATCATGCGATAAAAAAGTTTTCCCATACATTTAGTACATATTCTGCACAGATTTTCGGACTTTTTTAAGAAATATTGTTAATGTGTCCAAACCCTTCCATCTCAGGGAATCAAACGGGTACTATTAGGAAGGTAATAGATCATACTAACAAACTGTGTTCACACTTTTTTCCAAAAGTATTTGTGAACATTTTTATAACCTTTTGAAAATGTGACTTAGTGAAAATTTCTAGTATATGAGTTCTCTGACGGAAATAGCCACTGTGTCCAAACCCTTCCATCTCAGGGAATCAAACCGGTACTATTAGGAAGATAATAGATCATACTAACAAACTGTGTTCACACTTTTTTCCAAAAGTATTTGTGAACATTTTTATAACATTTTGAAAATGTGACTTAGTGAAAATTTCTATTATATGAGTTCTCTGACGGAAATAGCCACTGTGTCCAAACCCTTCCATCTCAGGGAATCAAACCGGTACTATTAGGAAGGTAATAGATCGTACTAACAAACTGTGTTCACACTTTTTTCCAAAAGTATTTGTGAAAATTTTTATAACATTTTGAAAATGTGACTTAGTGAAAATTTCTAGTATGTATATGAGTTCTCTGACGGAAATAGCCACTGTGTCCAAACCCTTCCATCTCAGGGAATCAAACCGGTACTATTAGGAAGATAATAGATCATACTAACAAACTGCGCTCACACTTTTTTCCAAAAGTATTTGTGAACATTTTTATAACATTTTGAAAATGTGACTTAGTGAAAATTTCTAGTATATGAGTTCTCTGACGGAAATAGCCACTGTGCCCAAACCCTTCCATCTCAGGGAATCAAACCGGTACTATTAGGAAGGTAATGGATCATACTAACAAACTGTGTTCACATTTTTTTCCAAAAGTATTTGTGAACATTTTTATAACATTTTGAAAATGTGACTTAGTGAAAATTTCTAGTATATGAGTTCTCTGACGGAAATAGCCACTGTGTCCAAACCCTTCCATCTCAGGGAATCAAACCGGTACTATTAGGAAGATAATAGATCATACTAACAAACTGTGTTCACACTTTTTTCCAAAAGTATTTGTGAAAATTTTTATAACATTTTGAAAATGTGACTTAGTGAAAATTTCTAGTATGTATATGAGTTCTCTGACGGAAATAGCCACTGTGTCCAAACCCTTCCATCTCAGGGAATCAAACCGGTACTATTAGGAAGGTCATAGATCTTACTAACAAACTGTGTTCACACTTTTTTCCAAAAGTATTTGTGAAAATTTTTATAACATTTTGAAAATGTGACTTAGTGAAAATTTCTAGTATGTATATGAGTTCTCTGACGGAAATAGCCACTGTGTCCAAACCCTTCCATCTCAGGGAATCAAACCGGTACTATTAGGAAGGTAATAGATCGTACTAACAAACTGTGTTCACACTTTTTTCCAAAAGTATTTGTGAACATTTTTATAACATTTTG
This sequence comes from Phasia obesa, assembly GCA_949628195.1. Taxonomy (NCBI): domain Eukaryota; kingdom Metazoa; phylum Arthropoda; class Insecta; order Diptera; family Tachinidae; genus Phasia; species Phasia obesa. Next base: position 197,247,044 of record OX451215.1, read on the forward strand.
AAAATGTGACTTAGTGAAAATTTCTATTATATGAGTTCTCTGACGGAAATAGCCACTGTGTCCAAACCCTTCCATCTCAGGGAATCAAACCGGTACTATTAGGAAGGTAATAGATCGTACTAACAAACTGTGTTCACACTTTTTTCCAAAAGTTTTTGTGAACATTTTTATAACATTTTGAAAATGTGACTTAGTGAAAATTTCTAGTATATGAGTTCTCTGACGGAAATAGCCACTGTGTCCAAACCCTTCCATTCCAGGTAATATAACTTAAAAAAGGAAAATATATTATACAAAAAAATGTGGTCACGTTTTATCAAAATTTTTATTTAGTTTATGTTTTTATTAGGGAAAACATTAATACACACATTAACACAACCTAAACGTTGCATTCAATTATGTTGTGTCTTGAATGCAACCTAATGTATGAGTAAATAAATTGCTCGAAATGTTTTTATATGGTCAAAAAACGGTCGTCAAACATGTTGATAATATAAATAAAATTCAAACACAAATATTCGTTACGAAAATACAAAGTAAATAATAATAAAAACTGAAAGATTCGTTACGAAGAGAATGTTTAATATATTTACAGTGGAGCAAAAGATAAATGTTAGCAATTTTTTTATGAACGATAAAACTTTGGAATGAAATCTGCAGTTCTATACATAAAGTTGTATGACATTTCAAATTTGTGATCAATTGATTTTAAATAAAACTCGAAACAAACTAAATTATTTTTTATTTAAACGTCTACAAAGAAATAGCATTTATTTACAGTAGCTTATACAGTTATAAAAAGTTTGTAATTCAATAGTTTGCATTGAAGAACTAATTTGAACACCTCTGGTGCATTAACAATTGATATATATTTCTAAAACTTAGTTTTAGTTAATTTTTTGAGAATTTTATAAAATTTTATTTAAAAAATTAGTATGTGCAAGCAAAAAGTTCAATAATTTTATTTTGTTTTATTGGCGTTAACACAATTGGTAAAAAGGTATTTAAAAAATATAAAAAGTATGACTTTAGCAAAACAAAAAAAAAATTACAATACGAAAAAATTACAATATTTAAAGTTTTGGGCTGATACTAGCAGCAACATAAAGTAATATTAATTCAATATATTTAGCTATTGAAAACTGTTTTGGTTTTAAGACTTAAAATTAACTTCTTTGTACTATAAACAATATTTTAAAGCTTCTTTAGGTACTCAATTTATACATTCAATATGGCATGGATCGCGTAAATTCAAAAGATTTACAATATATTTACACATAAGAAACAAGTATAAGGGTGGTTATATGTAATATTTAGTTTTTTATTATAGTAAGCGAGGCATTCTTCGTCGACTCCTCTTTTACAAACAATGCATTTTAAAACAGACTTAAGGCGACCGCCTTCACAGTGTACACATTCTATGTTACTATTTCCATATTTAATTAAATCATTCTTTATAATATTGCGGTATATATTGGGATCAGTTATTGTTTCCAGTGAATTGTTGGCCAAAATTGCCTCTGCAAATTCAATACACAGAACACCACAGTTATAAAAATCATTTTGGATGTATTGGTTTAAAGTTTTTAATTTCCATCCATTTGCAGCGCTTTCATTTAAACATTTTAAAAATTTATTAAATTTGATTTGACTTTCTTCTTGGCTTGCTTTCATGGGATCAAGGTAAATAAATAATCTTTCCTTTATATTAGCATATGCTAACGTAAAGTGGTTGATTGTGTGGATAAGTACTATAAGATGGTTTGTTTCTGTTGTTATAAAACTTTTAAGATCAATTAAATTTCTTGTGTTAAAAACTGCGTTTCCCACTTCGCAGGGAAGACAAACCCAATCACTTAAAGAATGTTTTAAAAACAATATATGACAGTATATTTCAAGAATATTGTTGAAGAGTTCCTTTCTCGGATTTAGCGTTTGAAATTCGTGTAAATATATATATCGAGAAAAATGGGGAATTTCCTTATTTAACTTTTCGTACACGTGACTATAATCATAAAGGACAAATTTTAAATCTTTTGGAACCTTTATGTTACATAGTTCATTTTTAAATATTTTTTCAACACTTTTAAAAGTTTTAGAAACTCCAAGCTCAATTTTGTTAACGGTTTCTTTAATTTTTTTTGGAGTTCTTTTCCATTTATCCTCTACTAGGGGCTCATTTTTTGGATTAATGGTTTTACTATTAGTATATGAAATGTAGTTATTTTGTATATCTTTAAGTTTTGCTTGGATATATTTTTTAGAAGCTCTTGTATATACAGTTGCCCTTACATGACGTTGTCCTTTAAGAGTGACATTTTTAGTTATATTAAAATAACTTTCAATTGGGCTATTTGATATTCGCGTTTGAGATGTTGTTTCAACCATAACCCCCATCAAGTTCGTCCAAAGCACAGCATACGGAACATATTTTTTTAAAATTAAATTGACATAAGACATATTGTTTAAATTATTTGTTTCTACATTTGTTGAGCCTGTTTTAGTGCAGTACTTGATCGAATTATAAATTTGAACGCCTTTTTTGAAAAAAGGACTCTTTTGGTACTGCGGTAAAGTGTTTTTATTTTTATCCTTTTCAAATTTGTGCGATGTCTTCGGGAAATCTTCTTCACATTGCCATGAAGAAAATTCGAAATAATTTTTTGCAATATCATATCGCTCGTCAACATTTGTCGAGATCAAAATGACACAAACATTTTTCCACCACGTCCAAAAATCTCCGATAGAGCAAATATTTATTGCTTTCATCATAATTTTTTTAAAAAAATCTGCTTGTTCCGCTGTATCCACACACTCTTCGATGTCTTTGATACAAATTTTAAAAAAATGGGAGCAACATATTTGCACAATAGTAAAGCTGTTTGGTAATTTTGTACGGTCTTCTAAAATTACGTAGCATGTTTCTAAATAAAATAAAACTGATTCCATGTTGTTTAAAACTTTCACTGTAGCATTTATTGTTGCCCAACTCCAGTCCATGCAGAATCGTTTGCAAGGAGGCCATTTAATATTATGCTCTAAGCAAAAAACTTTAATATCAATTAAAAATTTTTTTATGTCATCCTCATAATGACGAGCTAATAATGCCTCTGCAATTGGGACAACTATGCCTTTTTTATTTGCATTGGAGACATGTAACACAACGCTGTATAAGAAAACTCTTTTTGAAGCTTTGTTAAATTTTTTAACTACGCTTCCCGTAGCATCTATAAATAAAGTGTTTCTACTTTTTTTAATAAGCTCGCCATTATTTTTTGTTGGCAAACTTAACTGCTCTTCAGAAAACTGGTATATTTCCTGGGGAACGGACACGCGCTGAATAAAGGTGTTCCACTGTTTGTCTCTTTGCATAAGAATAATGTCTAAAACAGTGTCTCTATTCCTATTCAACTTTTGGATAACCTCGCTTTTCATTTTTCTGACTGCATCAGATGATGGCACGCACTGGGTATTACCAACTTGGCATAACTTTTTGGACTGTTTAATTAACAAACAGTTTCTATAATTCGATGGAAGTTGGCTTTGAATTTCACATTTGCGTACTACTCTATTTATTGCTCTAACCTGTTGGTTTTTTTTTATAAAAGGGTGAAATATGTTTCTTTTATTTGAAAGAACTTTGACAGAGTATGGTTCTTCTTTCAAGTTTACAATAAATTTGTACTTTTTGCAACCGTCTTTTTCATACAAACATTTCCCATAAATCCTTAGATATCTCATTTTTTGAGCATAGGAGTGGCTTGTTATATTTACTGGACAAACGTTGTTTACTTCCTTGAAATTTTCCCTGACTAAATCTTCCAAGTATTTTGTAAACTCAGCTCTGCGTTCTATTTTGATATCTATTAGAAAATACTCTTCTAAAAACGCATTTGTTGATCTTTAAAATAGAATAATCCCTCAGTAAAGTAATAAACCTTTTCTTTTTTTGTTGGAGATCGCTGCTCAAGATCAAAAATATTTTGAACAATATTTACGTTTTGATTTGGAGAAGGAACTACAGGTATCTTTTTTCTCAACACGCTATATTCTTGTATTTGAATGTCATTTTCTGTTGTGTCGTTTATATCCGAGATATTGTTTTTTGTAGAACTAAACTGCGCATTGAAAGTATTTATATTTATTGAATTGGATATATTTTCATTTACTAATAAATTGGTAGGTTTTAAAGCGGAGTCCGTTGTTTCGAAAAGAAGAATATTATCAACAGGTGTTAAAATGTCAATATTAGATGACGTATTATTTCCAATAGTATTTATTATATTGTTTTTAGTGGAGCAAAACTGTGCATTAAAAGTATTCATTGAATTAGATATATTTGCATTAACTTCTACATTGGCAGGTTTGACAGCAGAGTCCGTTACTTCGAAAAGAAGAATATTATTAACAGGTGTTAAAATGTCAATGTTAGATGCCGTATTATTTTCAATAGTATTTATTATATCAGATAAATGAACGGTGTCAGCCACGTTGGATGTTACATCAATATTGAGTAGTTGCGATTCTGATGACTGTAAAAGGTCCGATAGGATCTTTTGCAAACTGTAGACTTTTTGGGAACCTGTAGATTAAATTATTCTTATGATATTCATATGGAAGTTAAGAAATGTTTTTGATTCGTATAAGATATGTGGATAACTATATATATTTATGAATTAATAATTATAAAGGCTTAATTTCTTTATTAGAAAAAGATAAAGAAAAATTAGATACTAGCAGAATGTAATGCATTTTCTGGATCGCTATATCCGTCTTTGTAGTTAATTGCAGTTAACAACAAAAAAAAAAAAATTGGATTTTGATTGTCGGAAAGTATCCATTACTTTTTAATTGTTTCAGGTCTATCTAGCGATTTTATCTCAAGATGGACAAGATAAGGTAACATTACAGAATGTTGCTTCATTATTTAAGTATGTCATTGCAGCGTTAAAGCTTGGCACTAGACAATGCTAGGCTTGACTTCCTGATTAGACTTTTAGGTTTATAAAAATACACTGCAGGATTATGCCATTATATTATAGAAAAAAAGACACAGGGCGGCAAAAAATTGTTTTCTGATACGTGGTTTTTTCGATTCAACTATGATACATGCGTTGAGAAAGTTTTCAACCTTTTCCTTTTTTTCATCAGTATTCTACAGATTTTGAATTTTAACTAAAAATGGTGGATCCGTATTTGAGTTATGCTTATATGTGGTTCAACCTCCCCCATTTTGACCTAAAGGTTTATCCCGAAAAACATAGCATGCGTATGTATATATTTACCAACATCTCATCGAATCAATAAACTATTTTCCTAAATTATTAAATATATAACTTATTACCTTCTTGGGAACCATTTTTGTTTGGAATTAGTTTTTTTATTTCATTTTCTAGCTGCAGGTAGCCATTAGCATTGCACCACTTTGAAAACACGTCGATTTCCGTGCATAAATCCAAATCAGAATCATTCTAACATACGAATATACATATATATGAATTATATTAGTTCTACGTCCTTCAAAATCTTAGATTTTTAATTACCTACCATTAACATTAGTCGTTTCTGTAGGCGATATTTATTTCGACTATTAGAAGCTATAAGTTTCATATTAGCATTTTGCAAAATTTTATTAGAAAACTTAAAAAAGGCCTCCAATGGACACTCAGTACCATCAAAACAGTCTTGCAAATAAAATAACTTTGCTAGAAATCCAAATATTTCTTTTTTTAACATTTTTTTTATTAACAGTTCAACTTTTCTTTAAAATAACTGCAATTGAAATCACTTTTCACACTTCACCTCAAAAACTTTACTTACACTTTTAGAACTTCTAATTTTTATAAATTATTTCATACCATTGGCTTTTGAAATTTATATGTACGTTTGAAGCAAACTTTTTGTTTTTTAGTATGTTCGAAGACTTCTTTTTCAAACTTTCCTTTTGCAAGAAACATTTCTTAGAACAAGAAAAACTTAAGCTGTGTTCAGACTAAACCAATACATCCAAAATGATTTTTATAACTGTGGTGTTCTGTGTATTGAATTTGCAGAGGCAATTTTGGCCAACAATTCACTGGAAACAATAACTGATCCCAATATATACCGCAATATTATAAAGAATGATTTAATTAAATATGGAAATAGTAACATAGAATGTGTACACTGTGAAGGCGGTCGCCTTAAGTCTGTTTTAAAATGCATTGTTTGTAAAAGAGGAGTCGACGAAGAATGCCTCGCTTACTATAATAAAAAACTAAATATTACATATAACCACCCTTATACTTGTTTCTTATGTGTAAATATATTGTAAATCTTTTGAATTTACGCGATCCATGCCATATTGAATGTATAAATTGAGTACCTAAAGAAGCTTTAAAATATTGTTTATAGTACAAAGAAGTTAATTTTAAGTCTTAAAACCAAAACAGTTTTCAATAGCTAAATATATTGAATTAATATTACTTTATGTTGCTGCTAGTAGCAGCCCAAAACTTTAAATATTGTAATTTTTTCGTATTGTAATTTTTTTTTTGTTTTGCTAAAGTCATACTTTTTATATTTTTTAAATACCTTTTTACCAATTGTGTTAACGCCAATAAAACAAAATAAAATTATTGAACTTTTTGCTTGCACATACTAATTTTTTAAATAAAATTTTATAAAATTCTCAAAAAATTAACTAAAACTAAGTTTTAGAAATATATATCAATTGTTAATGCACCAGAGGTGTTCAAATTAGTTCTTCAATGCAAACTATTGAATTACAAACTTTTTATAACTGTATAAGCTACTGTAAATAAATGCTATTTCTTTGTAGACGTTTAAATAAAAAATAATTTAGTTTGTTTCGAGTTTTATTTAAAATCAATTGATCACAAATTTGAAATGTCATACAACTTTATGTATAGAACTGCAGATTTCATTCCAAAGTTTTATCGTTCATAAAAAAATTGCTAACATTTATCTTTTGCTCCACTGTAAATATATTAAACATTCTCTTCGTAACGAATCTTTCAGTTTTTATTATTATTTACTTTGTATTTTCGTAACGAATATTTGTGTTTGAATTTTATTTATATTATCAACATGTTTGACGACCGTTTTTTGACCATATAAAAACATTTCGAGCAATTTATTTACTCATACATTAGGTTGCATTCAAGACACAACATAATTGAATGCAACGTTTAGGTTGTGTTAATGTGTGTATTAATGTTTTCCCTAATAAAAACATAAACTAAATAAAAATTTTGATAAAACGTGACCACATTTTTTTGTATAATATATTTTCCTTTTTTAAGTTATATTACCTGGAATGGAAGGGTTTGGACACAGTGGCTATTTCCGTCAGAGAACTCATATACTAGAAATTTTCACTAAGTCACATTTTCAAAATGTTATAAAAATGTTCACAAAAACTTTTGGAAAAAAGTGTGAACACAGTTTGTTAGTACGATCTATTACCTTCCTAATAGTACCGGTTTGATTCCCTGAGATGGAAGGGTTTGGACACAGTGGCTATTTCCGTCAGAGAACTCATATAATAGAAATTTTCACTAAGTCACATTTTCAAAATGTTATAAAAATGTTCACAAATACTTTTGGAAAAAAGTGTGAACACAGTTTGTTAGTACGATCTATTACCTTCCTAATAGTACCGGTTTGATTCCCTGAGATGGAAGGGTTTGGACACAGTGGCTATTTCCGTCAGAGAACTCATATACATACTAGAAATTTTCACTAAGTCACATTTTCAAAATGTTATAAAAATTTTCACAAATACTTTTGGAAAAAAGTGTGAACACAGTTTGTTAGTAAGATCTATGACCTTCCTAATAGTACCGGTTTGATTCCCTGAGATGGAAGGGTTTGGACACAGTGGCTATTTCCGTCAGAGAACTCATATACATACTAGAAATTTTCACTAAGTCACATTTTCAAAATGTTATAAAAATTTTCACAAATACTTTTGGAAAAAAGTGTGAACACAGTTTGTTAGTATGATCTATTATCTTCCTAATAGTACCGGTTTGATTCCCTGAGATGGAAGGGTTTGGACACAGTGGCTATTTCCGTCAGAGAACTCATATACTAGAAATTTTCACTAAGTCACATTTTCAAAATGTTATAAAAATGTTCACAAATACTTTTGGAAAAAAATGTGAACACAGTTTGTTAGTATGATCCATTACCTTCCTAATAGTACCGGTTTGATTCCCTGAGATGGAAGGGTTTGGGCACAGTGGCTATTTCCGTCAGAGAACTCATATACTAGAAATTTTCACTAAGTCACATTTTCAAAATGTTATAAAAATGTTCACAAATACTTTTGGAAAAAAGTGTGAGCGCAGTTTGTTAGTATGATCTATTATCTTCCTAATAGTACCGGTTTGATTCCCTGAGATGGAAGGGTTTGGACACAGTGGCTATTTCCGTCAGAGAACTCATATACTAGAAATTTTCACTAAGTCACATTTTCAAAATGTTATAAAAATGTTCACAAATACTTTTGGAAAAAAGTGTGAACACAGTTTGTTAGTATGATCTATTACCTTCCTAATAGTATCGGTTTGATTCCCTGAGATGGAAGGGTTTGGACACAGTGGCTATGTCCGTCAGAGAAGTAATATATTAGAAATTTTCACTAAGTCACATTTTCAAAATGTTATAAAAATTTTCACAAATACTTTTGGAAAAAAGTGTGAACACAGTTTGTTAGTATGATCTATTATCTTCCTAATAGTAATGGTTTGATTCCCTGAGATGGAAGGGTTTGGACACAGTGGCTATTTCCGTCAGAGAACTCATATACTAGAAATTTTCACTAAGTCACATTTTCAAAATGTTATAAAAATGTTCACAAATACTTTTGGAAAAAAGTGTGAACACAGTTTGTTAGTACGATCTATTACCTTCCTAATAGTACCGGTTTGATTCCCTGAGATGGAAGGGTTTGGACACAGTGGCTATTTCCGTCAGAGAACTCATATAATGAAATTTTCACTAAGTCACATTTTCAAAATGTTATAAAAATGTTCACAAATACTTTTGGAAAAAAGTTTGAACACGGTTTGTTAGGATGATCTAGTACCTTCCTAATAGTACCGGTTTGATTCCCTGAGATGGAAGGGTTTGGTCACAGTGGCTATTTCCGTCAGAGAACTCATATACTAGAAATTTTCACTAAGTCACATTTTCAAAATGTTATAAAAATTTTCACAAATACTTTTGGAAAAAAGTGTGAACACAGTTTGTTAGTATGATCTTTTATCTTCCTAATAGTACCGGTTTGATTCCCTGAGATGGAAGGGTTTGGACACAGTGGCTATTTCCGTCAGAGAACTCATATACATACTAGAAATTTTCACTAAGTCACATTTTCAAAATGTTATAAAAATTTTCACAAATACTTTTGGAAAAAAGTGTGAACACAGTTTGTTAGTATGATCCATTACCTTCCTAATAGTACCGGTTTGATTCCCTGAGATGGAAGGGTTTGGGCACAGTGGCTTTTTCCGTCAGAGAACTCATATACTAGAAATTTTCACTAAGTCACATTTTCAAAATGTTATAAAAATGTTCACAAATACTTTTGGAAAAAAGTGTGAACACAGTTTGTTAGTATGATCTATTATCTTCCTAATAGTACCGGTTTGATTCCCTGAGATGGAAGGGTTTGGACACAGTGGCTATTTCCGTCAGAGAACTCATATACTAGAAATTTTCACTAAGTCACATTTTCAAAATGTTATAAAAATGTTCACAAATACTTTTGGAAAAAAATGTGAACACAGTTTGTTAGTATGATCCATTACCTTCCTAATAGTACCGGTTTGATTCCCTGAGATGGAAGGGTTTGGGCACAGTGGCTATTTCCGTCAGAGAACTCATATACTAGAAATTTTCACTAAGTCACATTTTCAAAATGTTATAAAAATGTTCACAAATACTTTTGGAAAAAAGTGTGAGCGCAGTTTGTTAGTATGATCTATTATCTTCCTAATAGTACCGGTTTGATTCCCTGAGATGGAAGGGTTTGGACACAGTGGCTATTTCCGTCAGAGAACTCATATACTAGAAATTTTCACTAAGTCACATTTTCAAAATGTTATAAAAATGTTCACAAATACTTTTGGAAAAAAATGTGAACACAGTTTGTTAGTATGATCCATTACCTTCCTAATAGTACCGGTTTGATTCCCTGAGATGGAAGGGTTTGGGCACAGTGGCTATTTCCGTCAGAGAACTCATATACTAGAAATTTTCACTAAGTCACATTTTCAAAATGTTATAAAAATGTTCACAAATACTTTTGGAAAAAAGTGTGAGCGCAGTTTGTTAGTATGATCTATTATCTTCCTAATAGTACCGGTTTGATTCCCTGAGATGGAAGGGTTTGGACACAGTGGCTATTTCCGTCAGAGAACTCATATACTAGAAATTTTCACTAAGTCACATTTTCAAAATGTTATAAAAATGTTCACAAATACTTTTGGAAAAAAGTGTGAACACAGTTTGTTAGTATGATCTATTACCTTCCTAATAGTATCGGTTTGATTCCCTGAGATGGAAGGGTTTGGACACAGTGGCTATGTCCGTCAGAGAAGTCATATATTAGAAATTTTCACTAAGTCACATTTTCAAAATGTTATAAAAATTTTCACAAATACTTTTGGAAAAAAGTGTGAACACAGTTTGTTAGTATGATCTATTATCTTCCTAATAGTACCGGTTTGATTCCCTGAGATGGAAGGGTTTGGACACAGTGGCTATTTCCGTCAGAGAACTCATATACTAGAAATTTTCACTAAGTCACATTTTCAAAATGTTATAAAAATGTTCACAAATACTTTTGGAAAAAAGTGTGAACACAGTTTGTTAGTACGATCTATTACCTTCCTAATAGTACCGGTTTGATTCCCTGAGATGGAAGGGTTTGGACACAGTGGCTATTTCCGTCAGAGAACTCATATAATGAAATTTTCACTAAGTCACATTTTCAAAATGTTATAAAAATGTTCACAAATACTTTTGGAAAAAAGTTTGAACACGGTTTGTTAGGATGATCTAGTACCTTCCTAATAGTACCGGTTTGATTCCCTGAGATGGAAGGGTTTGGTCACAGTGGCTATTTCCGTCAGAGAACTCATATACTAGAAATTTTCACTAAGTCACATTTTCAAAATGTTATAAAAATTTTCACAAATACTTTTGGAAAAAAGTGTGAACACAGTTTGTTAGTATGATCTTTTATCTTCCTAATAGTACCGGTTTGATTCCCTGAGATGGAAGGGTTTGGACACAGTGGCTATTTCCGTCAGAGAACTCATATACATACTAGAAATTTTCACTAAATCATATTTTCAAAATGTTATAAAAATGTTCACAAATACTTTTGGAAAAAAGTGTGAACACAGTTTGTTAGTACGATCTATTACCTTCCTAATAGTACAGGTTTGATTCCCTGAGATGGAAGGGTTTGGACACAGTGGCTATTTCCGTCAGAGAACTCATATAATAGAAATTTTCACTAAGTCACATTTTCAAAATGTTATAAAAATGTTCACAAATACTTTTGGAAAAAAGTGTGAACACAGTTTGTTAGTACGATCTATTACCTTCCTAATAGTACCGGTTTGATTCCCTGAGATGGAAGGGTTTGGACACAGTGGCTATTTCCGTCAGAGAACTCATATACATACTAGAAATTTTCACTAAGTCACATTTTCAAAATGTTATAAAAATTTTCACAAATACTTTTGGAAAAAAGTGTGAACACAGTTTGTTAGTATGATCCATTACCTTCCTAATAGTACCGGTTTGATTCCCTGAGATGGAAGGGTTTGGGCACAGTGGCTTTTTCCGTCAGAGAACTCATATACTAGAAATTTTCACTAAGTCACATTTTCAAAATGTTATAAAAATGTTCACAAATACTTTTGGAAAAAAGTGTGAACACAGTTTGTTAGTATGATCTATTATCTTCCTAATAGTACCGGTTTGATTCCCTGAGATGGAAGGGTTTGGACACAGTGGCTATTTCCGTCAGAGAACTCATATACTAGAAATTTTCACTAAGTCACATTTTCAAAATGTTATAAAAATGTTCACAAATACTTTTGGAAAAAAATGTGAACACAGTTTGTTAGTATGATCCATTACCTTCCTAATAGTACCGGTTTGATTCCCTGAGATGGAAGGGTTTGGGCACAGTGGCTATTTCCGTCAGAGAACTCATATACTAGAAATTTTCACTAAGTCACATTTTCAAAATGTTATAAAAATGTTCACAAATACTTTTGGAAAAAAGTGTGAGCGCAGTTTGTTAGTATGATCTATTATCTTCCTAATAGTACCGGTTTGATTCCCTGAGATGGAAGGGTTTGGACACAGTGGCTATTTCCGTCAGAGAACTCATATACTAGAAATTTTCACTAAGTCACATTTTCAAAATGTTATAAAAATGTTCACAAATACTTTTGGAAAAAAGTGTGAACACAGTTTGTTAGTATGATCTATTACCTTCCTAATAGTATCGGTTTGATTCCCTGAGATGGAAGGGTTTGGACACAGTGGCTATGTCCATCAGAGAAGTCATATATTAGAAATTTTCACTAAGTCACATTTTCAAAATGTTATAAAAATTTTCACAAATACTTTTGGAAAAAAGTGTGAACACAGTTTGTTAGTATGATCTATTATCTTCCTAATAGTACCGGTTTGATTCCCTGAGATGGAAGGGTTTGGACACAGTGGCTATTTCCGTCAGAGAACTCATATACTAGAAATTTTCACTAAGTCACATTTTCAAAATGTTATAAAAATGTTCACAAATACTTTTGGAAAAAAGTGTGAACACAGTTTGTTAGTACGATCTATTACCTTCCTAATAGTACCGGTTTGATTCCCTGAGATGGAAGGGTTTGGACACAGTGGCTATTTCCGTCAGAGAACTCATATAATAGAAATTTTCACTAAGTCACATTTTCAAAATGTTATAAAAATGTTCACAAATACTTTTGGAAAAAAGTGTGAACACAGTTTGTTAGTACGATCTATTACCTTCCTAATAGTACCGGTTTGATTCCCTGAGATGGAAGGGTTTGGACACAGTGGCTATTTCCGTCAGAGAACTCATATACATACTAGAAATTTTCACTAAGTCACATTTTCAAAATGTTATAAAAATTTTCACAAATACTTTTGGAAAAAAGTGTGAACACAGTTTGTTAGTATGATCTATTATCTTCCTAATAGTACCGGTTTGATTCCCTGAGATGGAAGGGTTTGGACACAGTAACAATATTTCTTAAAAAAGTCCGAAAATCTGTGCAGAATACGTACTGAATGTATGGGAAAACTTTTTTATCGCATGATATATTTTTTCAATAAAGAAAAAATGGTTTTTGTCTCTGCTAGTTAAATACGTATTTATCTTCACACACATAGAAAGAGATTTTGTCAAAGAGCACCCTCAATATCTATAAAGACTGTAAAAGCAGCGCCACCATTGAGAATTTCTCTTTCCGCGACTCTGACAAGTTCATGCAGAGCGGTGTCAGTAGATCTACCTGTTCTATAAGCATGTTGTTATCAACTCAAGGGTCTATCCGTCAGCGTGTGGTTATCCAGGAAGTTGGGCAACTCCTTCTCCCTCCACTGGCTTCAATAGAAAAGATGTAAGGCTTACAGGCCTGAAGGACTTAGTATCCGTATAGTTCCTCTTACCCGGTTTGGAACTGAATTTTTCCTCCGAGCCACCGAGATATATTCCGTCGTTAGGCTGGCTACCAATATTTTCCTAATCCTTTCAAACAAGGTAATAAGGCAGGGAAAATTCTATCTATTCCAGCCGCTTTAAATGTTGCAAAAGATAGTATTTCACTTCTGACACCATTAAGAGTTATTATCCATTTAGCCTGAGCCTGTCTTCTCTCGGTAGATCCATTTCTAGCAGGAGTCCATGAGTTATTCCAACAAAAGCTTTCAAGAAAATGAGGCTCTATAAGCGATTGCAATGGTATCTACCTCAACTGTCTCAATCACCATTTCACCATCGCTTTTGCGAATACGTCTAATCTTAAAGAAAGGGGCTTTAGATAAAACATTCTGTGTTTTGCATACTTTAGATGTAACCCTCATATTAGATCAGAATTACCTGCACCTTTTCCGTTTTCCGAAGACGTATAGTGTTCTACAGCTCTTTTTTGCCATTTCCTTGACAGCGTCTCAATAGTTTGAATCTCTTTCCCTCATCTAACGATTAAAGGAATTTCTTGTGTACTTTCTTACACTTTCTTTCTCATCCACTACTGTCAAGTTTTTCTCTTCGCCGTTTCCTCTTCTGCCTTTGCTTCTAACTTTTAGTCATGAGCTTTAGAGACTCCAATTTGACGTTGCAGGGACGGTTTGAGGTGCCTCCTTCCGAAATTGACTTCACTAAGTTAATAAGTATGATACGTCCAATTCATCTATACTAAAATCCATAATAGCCTGAGATGTATTTTTAAAAACAGACCCCTCCACCCCTTGAGAAGTTTTCTTGATTTACTTATTGACTGCCTCAAGCGGGTTAGAGATAACATTAGTGTCTTTGCTTTCACTTTACTCGAAAAGATCAATCTTCCCTCTATAAAGGGAGAGGTCTGCAATAGCGCACTTCATATACAACGTATCTCTGACATAAAAACTGGATATATTTATAAACATTTGGACACCTTTAGAACATTTTCTGAGTCAGAGTGTTTGACTACATGCTATCAGCTTTAATCTTATACAGAAACCGATAGTATCCTAATTTTGATGATGATCCGATTTGATTTAATATCTCAAATCTAGGCACGAAGGCCGTATAGAGCAGAGTGCGAACTATTTAATCAACTGGGAGCGAGTCTTAAATTCAGTGAAGCGAAACGCTTTTTTGAAATTCTCAAATATTATGCTTAAGTAAAGAACACGTCCGGGGCAGAGTTGGATTTTGTTCGCCATTGAAAAGCATTGTCCGATTTATCACAAGCGAAATAGATTCTTACGCTGTTATGGGCCAAACCAGTAGTTAATTTTAGGACAAACCAATGAAGATTTAGCGATACGTACATTTAGGCCTCTGAGTATATGCTATTAAATTACTTTAGGATCTCGTAAGTATAAATTTCTCTTAGCGGTTGTACACATCGATATTATTATATGATCTCCGACTGTCTCTCGTTCTCTCCCTCTTTTTTCTCACACTGTCTTCCTCTTTCTCTCTCTGTCTATCTCTGTCTCTCTCTCTCTTTCTCTCTGACCTCTTCTTATCTAGAGAAAACATAATGGCTTTTCAAAAGATTCCGTAGGACGAACCAAGAATGAGAAGACACGAGATTATGCCATCCTGCTCTTAAATTATAAAACCTGTGTATTTTAAGTAGATGCCCTACGCCATCTAATGGGAAATCATTAGAATGTCGCAATCTTATGTCTATCATTCTTGTGGCTCGAACTACATAAACTGATAAATATAATAATTATGGTCACCGTAATAATGTCTTGGCTAATATTTCAAGCCAATATAAGTATTAATATATGAGTATTTGAATACTTTTCTTAACCACTGTTTAATATAAATTTATTCATGTTTCAATTTACAAATATTTTTGAATCCTATTTTTTCTATACAATTTTTTCTCGCTTAAATTGTTTGCAAACAACGTTTCGAAACAATACAATAAAATAATTATTAATAATACTTTATTTTTATTATTTGGTGGCTGTTTCACTGGTAGCTCGAAATTGTTTATTCATGTATATCTGGTTTAGACTTTAACGTATTTCTCAGTTGAATTCTTCGCTTTTAATTGACCACCACCTATGTCAAGGTTAGAGGAAGTGAGCATCAAACGGCGATCGGGGCAGGCATAGAGGAAGAACATTAGAACAGCCGCTTTTGTTGTCATTGCTAACGATTCAAATGCTTTATTTATAATTTCTTTGTTAAAACTAAATGAGTTTTGTTTTATTTTTTTTATAAAATTTAAGCTTAAGCATAGCGACATGCAAATATATTGATTTATTGTAAAATTAATTAACATTAATTGTTCTTCGCTACGGATATTAAGGTTGCTGTAGAATAGAAAGTGTAGGAAAGATCAAAAGATTGTAAATGATGAAAAAAACCTAAGCTGCTCATAATTAATTTTATTATGAAATTTTAAATTTTTGTTGCTAATTAATTAATTTTGTTTAAAAAAGGCTATAAAAAATTATGTAAGTTTTTTTTTTAATATACAAGAGTGTTTTGTAAGAACTCAAATGTTTCGTAAGAACTCAAGTCAGGTCAAATATTTAAGAAGAGAAGTCATCATTGACCAATTGACTCTGTACGTCGTAAACAAAAATAAAAATATTAATAATTCATAGTTAGATCAAGTACGAAAATGAATCAGAAATGAATACAAAGTGAACCTTTATATGGAATGCTAAGGAGATCGGTTACTTCGAGTCGAACGGTCTGGTTAATACCGTTCGACTGGTAGGTGGTAGATGGCAGAAAATTAGTGACAAAGGATGGGTCTAAAAGCATTAGACGGTCACTTAAGTAACCCCAATACACAATTATTATTTTTAGCAATGGCATTATATGAAAGCTATAGCAGCTGTAGCCTGAAAGCTATAGCGGCCTATACTATTGAAGCGATCTTTCTAAAGTTTACAGTGTCTTTGTGAATGGTATCAAAACAGTAAAGGGAGCGTCACTAAAGCACATACAATTATTATTAGCATTAGCACTATTTGAAAGCTATAGCAACTGTCGCCTGAAAGCTATAGCAGCCTACACTTGTGGTGCGATCTTTCTGAAGTTGCCAGTGTCTTAGCATCATCACACACATGAGAAACGAAGGGTCTTAATGCAGTAAAGGGTCACTCAAGAATACACAATTATTATTAAGATAAGCATTAGCACTATTTGAAAACTATAATGGCTATAGCTAGAAGCTATAGCAACTTATGCTTGTGCAGCGATCTTACTGATTTTCGTAGTGTTTTAATATCTTCACACGCATGAGAAACGAAAGGTCTAAAAATAGTAGTGGCCGCTAAAGGACACAATTATTATTATTATTATTATTAGCATTAGCATTATTTGAAAGCTATAGCAACTGTCGCCGGAAAGCTACAGCAGCCTAAACTAATGAAACGATCTTTCTAAAGTTTCCAGTATTTTAGCATCATCACACACATGAAAAACGAAGGGTCTTAATGCAGTAAAGGTCCACTCAAGTATACACAATTATTATTAAGATAAGCATTAGCACTATTTGAAAACTATAGCAGCTATAGGTAAAAGATATAGCAACCTAAACTTGTCGAGCGATCTTTCTGATCTTTGTAGTGTCTTAGTATCTTCACACGCAGAAGAAACGAAAAGTCTAAAAATAGAAGGGGGCAGCTCAAGCACACACAATTATTATTATTAGCATTAGCACTTTTTGAAAGCTATAGCTATAGCTGCTATTTTACAGCAATCTTTTTGAAGTTTGCAGTCTTAGTGTCATCGCGCGCATAAGAAACGAAGGGTATAAAAACAGTCCAGGTCACTAAGGTATACATAATTATTATTAGCATTAACACTATTTTAAAGCTATAGCATCTGTTGCCTAAAAGCTATAGCAGCCTACACTAATGAAGCGATCTTTCTGAAGTTTCCAGTGTCTTAGCATCTTCACACACATGAGAAACGAAGCGTCTAAAACAGTAAGGGCCACTCAAATATACACAATTATTATTAAGATTAGCATTAGCACTTTTTGAAAACTATAGTAGCTATAGCTAGAAGCTATAGCAACCTACACTCGTCGAGTGATCTCTCTGATCTTTGTATGTCTTATTTTCTTCACACACATAAGAAACGAGGAGTCTAAAATTACTAAAGTATACATAATTATTATTAAAATTAGCACTATTTGAAGGCTATAGCTGTGGTTTGAAAGCTATAGCAGCTTACACTTGTGAAACGATCTTTCTGATCTTTGTAGTGTTTTAGTACGGATGAGAAAGAAAAGGTATAAAAATAGTAGAGGGCCACTTAAATATATACATTATTAGAATTAGCACTAATAATACATATTAGCTAAAGCTAGAGCAGCTATAGCTGACAACTATAGCAGTATTCCCTAATAAGTCGATATTTCTGAAGTTTGCAGTTGCTTAGCATCTTTACACATACGAGAAAAGAAAAGCAGAGTCTGAAAACAGTAGAGGGCCACTTAAGTACACAAATTTTTTATTATTAGCATTAGCACTATTTAAAAACTATAGCACAGCTGTAGCGCAGCTATAGCAGTCAACACTTGTGGAGCGATCTTTCTAAAATTTGCAGTATCTTCAAACACACACGAGAAACGAAGGGTCGAAAAACAGAGTAGAGTGCCACTGTAGTGTGTTATTATTATTAACATTATTTGTTTATTATTATTCGCATCGGAACTATGTATTTTAAAGCTATAGCAGCTATAGCAACCTTTACTTGTGGAGCGATCTTTCTTTACTAGCAGTTCGAAAGGAGTAAAACGCTTTATAAAATAGAGTTTTTATTAAAGATTGCATACTTCGACAGACTGTATCTTTCAGACGGTTGTCAGATATCTGGCAACTCTTATATCACTTGTACCAAGAATGAAACATACAAGAAACCATACTGTTAAGGGGCGAATGACTTCGCTCTCTTAGGTTGGGCGTATACTTAGTTTTGTTCGCCATTTTGTGAATGAATAGACTAATGCAAGGATAACGCTTGCCTCTTGTGCAATATTATTTCTTTAAAATACTGGTTCAGAAATGTTTTATCGCAATATTCTACTCACTGATGGGGCTTATTTTTGGTTCAATGGACATCACGTAAATAAGCAATATTGCCACCTAATTCATTTCTGGCCTCAAACTATGAGAAGTAGTTGTGAGAAAAATTCCCAGAATGTATTTAAGGTAATTTTGGGACACCCTTTAAGTCATCTTTCTTAAACTAAAGTGTAAATATTTACCTAAAAAAACATTTAAGAAAATTTTTTAACAATTTTTTTATAATCGAAATCTAGTTGAGTGAAAAACACGATTTTAGCACATTTTAAAAATAAATTTCCTAAACTATATTAATTTTATGTCTATTGCATTGATTTTGTTTAGGTTATTAATAAATAAATAAATAAAAAATGTTCCCTTATTTACTAATTCATAAAAAATCCTGTGTTTTTACCTGTGTCTCCCTCCCGCAAACGCTGTTGGGGTGGCGGTTTAAATTTTGTTTATTATATATTTCAGTTGCCTCAACTACTACTGATTAAAATGTTTATATGAAACTTTATTATTGTTAATATTAGATTGACTTAAGTACTCCCCATACGAGCACACACACATATGTATGTACTCTTATATTGAAGAAAAATTTGAACAAAAAAAAAATAAATAAATAAAATAATGTACAAACACAATAATCAGAAGAGATCGTTTTGTATGCAACATTCCTATTAACACATGGAGCGAAATGTTATATTGGGTTAAATGAGAAAATAAAGAAAAGAAAAACAAGTAACAAACAACTAACCGGGGTTTCCAATAAGGACTGATCGCATTTATGTCATTTATTTTATGCCCAAATTCAGATGACACAGATGTCATATTTGGTTGCCAACGATATCTAGTGCTTAAGTTAACACCAAACAATGATGTGTGTGAAAATAAATATGTACGTCGAAGTAAATACTTTTTTGAAAAAAATATAGCATGCGATAAAAAAGTTTTCCCATACATTTAGTAAGTATTCTGTACAGATTTTCGAAGGTTTTTTAAGAAATATGGTTACTGTGTCCAAACACTTCCATCTCAGGGAATCAAGCCTGATGGATATGGAAGATAGTAGTGTATCATACTAATAAACTGAGGTTACATTTTGTAAAAATTAAATTTGTAAAAAATTGTATATAGTGGGAACACGGTTTGTTAGTTTGATCTATTGTCTTCCTATTCCACCAGGTTTGATTCCATGAGATCGAAGGGCTTGGAAACAGTAACCATATTTCTTAAGAAAAAGTCCGAAAATCTCTGCAGAATCCGTACTAAATGTATGAAACAACTTTTTTATTGCATGCTATATTTTTTTTTAAAAAAGTATTTAAAGCGACGTATTTATCTTCACACACATATGTATATAGCAGACAATGGATAGATTTGTCTTAAATGTGCAATGAAAAAATTAACAAAAGATAAAACAGCATAACTGTCATGAGCTGTCAAATGATGCCTGTCACAATTAGACAACTCTTTAGTAGAAACAAAAAAAGAAAACTGAAAAAGTCTAACATGCTTTAAATTTCTTCGCAATATTGTTTTTTTTTTCGTTTTTAATTTTTCAAATGTTTGACTAAACGGCCGAGAAAATACTAATGAAATTTTAACGTTAATCTCCGTAGCTGCCGAACCGGTTTTTTAAATCTAAAAATTTCTTATGTCGCAGCTACTCATCAATTTCCAAAATTGTTGCGAGGACCTACGAGAGCAATTGATAGTTATGTGACTTATATGTTTATGAAGATAAATACCTCGAAAAAATATAGCATGCGATAAAAAAGTTTTGCCATACATTTAGTACGTGTTCTGCACAAATTTTCGGACTTTTTTAGAAATACGGTTTGGTATGGAACCATCCTATTTTCAAAATGTTATAAAAATGTTCGCGAATACATTTAAAAAAAGTGTGTAAAGTAATATGATCTATTGTCTTCGTATTCCACCATGTTTGATTCCCTAAGATAGAAGGGCTTGAAAACAGTAACCATATTTCTTAAGAAAAAGTCCGAAAATCTCTGCAGAATACGTACTAAAGGTATGGGAAAACTTTTCTATCGCATGCTATATTTTTTCAAAAACGTATTTAACTCCGACGTATTTATCTTCACACATGTGACTTATTAGATAATTATTTTTCCAAAAAAAAAAACATTTTATTTCTCAACATTGTCTGCTGCTATAAGCTTGACACATTTAATTGAGCGTCTTTCTAGTTTTGTTATTCAATGAATGTCTATAAATGCGTCTTCCTTAAGACTAAATTATCTTATTACCCAACCATTTTTTTTTTTCAAATTTAAAAGGAACAGAATCTGGAGTTTAGTGACTTCACCTCCGTTCACCATCAGTGCTTGGCGTATTGCCTTAACCTGATCGTGTAAACAATACCTATACCAATGCCCTTGATGCACACAGAGCCACAACAAGTAGCAAGTTTAGAACATGACTAACATGACCATGCTCATACCCCTTGTTTAGAGACTATCTAACCTCTTGGTGGGCTATTGGTGCCCTCTGATGAGTAGTGCAACAGAAGGCACCGCCACCACGATACTCCCCAATGGCTCTTACCAATAACACCTCACAGAGATTTGGTGACTTTTCGCTTCCTGTGCTACTAATGATTTGGGCACTGGTCTCTAAGATCTCTTATCTTTCAGTTTTAGGCCCCGTGCAAATGTCGGGCACTGGTGTCCCCATATTTCACAGAAGTATTGGCGTCAGGCAGTAGAAGACAACAAGACGCAGAAATCTTGATTGATTTCATAACCAAATTTCATGCGAAATGTTATATTCTAAATCGATTGTGATGACTACAGCTGCCTCAGCCACCTCATGCACTTTCACTATTCTCTCGAACAATATCATTGCTAGGACTTTGTCGACTATATCTGGTGAGACAATCTCTTTGTTTAGCGATATTTGTGGTGGTATGTGGCGCATCGAACTTCATTAAAAAAAAACAATATTATTAGAATTTTTATCTATCGGAGGCACTAATTGTCATTCTAGTTCTTGTCTCTACTTTAACGCAGTAATGTCGGAGAAAATGGGGGCACCAGTCGCCAGGATTCCTGGAATCTTAATCTAGAAGAACAGGTCTGTGGTATACATGTTCTTTCGAGGCCCGACCAGTGTCTAAGCGACTGGTACCACGAAAACCAGTAGCCCAACAGAGAGCCTCTCTGTGACTGTGATTGTTGGTGAGGTCCCCTTTGAGAGAACAGGTGGTGGCTGAGGTTTGGATTAATACATGCAGAGATGGTGCAGGGTTGGTCAAGTGTTTTGTTGCACTCTCAACAGAAGGAGTTGGATGGTTTCCAACCCTTAAACAAGAGATTAAATAAATCAGTCAAGTGCGAGTTAGTCTCACACACATAGGCTTCCGTACTATGTCTAGTACGCCTTTAAAAACTCAAGTTGTAAATTTGTTCATGTCTTATGGGGCCCCCTTTTTTTAAATCAAAGTAATATTTACAAAAATTGCATCGCTATTGGAACACCCTTTAAATTTTATGAATTGTTGTTATAACTGCCATGGTAATACACTTTCTATAAAAATATCAGGCCTACGATATTGCGGTTCAAAAAATAAGGTAATATACGTCAAAAACAATTCACTGATGGATCACCCTTTAATTTTTATTATTTGTTATAGTTTCCATAGTAATAAACCTCTTGTAAAAACTTCAAGAGTCTACTTATTATTGTTCAAAACTTAGGCCATATAAACAAAGCACGTTACTCTCTAAACACCCTTTAATTTTAAGGTTTAATTTAATAGAAAACAAACATAGAGTTAATTACTGCCTGCAAATTTTAAGTGGTTGCCTCCTATAGCTCAAGAAATAAAGACATAACGGCAAATAACACCTCACTTTCGGAACACCCGATAAGTTTTAGTATTTATTGCTATAGTGGCCACAGTTATGCACCTTCTGTGAAAATTTCAAGAGCCTACCTATTATGATTCAAAACTTAGGCCTTATACATGCAAATCACGCCACTATCGGAACACCCTTTAATTTTTAGGTTTATTTTTTTAGACTTGTTTATATAGCGCACTAAGTTTTAATTACTGCTTGCGTATTCCTCCTACAGTTCAAGAAATAAGCACAATTCGTGAATAACACCTCTTTATCGGAACACCCTATAAGTTTTAGAATTTGCTACTATAGCGGCCACAGTTATACACCTTCTGTGAATATTTCAAGCGTCTACCTATTATGGTTTACAATTTAGGCCTTATACATGCAAATCACAACACTAACGGAACACCCTATAATTTTTAGGTTTATTTTTTTATACTTGTTTATATAGCGAACTAAGTTTTAATTACTGTTTTTAAATCTTGAGTCCATGCCTCCTACAGTTCACGAAATAGGCACATATTCGTGAATAACACCTCTCTATCGGAACACCCTATAAGTTTTAGTATTTGTTGCTATAGCGGAAACGGCTATACATCATCAGTGAAAATTTCAAGAGTCTACCTATTACGGTTCCAGAAATAAAAGGCGCTGACAGACGGACAGAAGGACAGACGGACAGACATTGTAGCGAAAACAATAGGGTTACGTTTTTACACTTTGTGTACGGAACCCTAAAAATGAGTCCAGGTTAGTTAGTTAGTTTATTTATTTTCCCAAAAATTCGTTACATTGGTAATTTTATAACTAAAATTACTTAATTTTAGAGTCTAGGCTTGCCATGTTCTATAAATTGCTACTCATTAGCATACGTATTGTGCACTGTGCGATATTGTGCGTTGATGGGACAATGGCATTAAGGTGGTGCTATTGTCGCTTTATTTCGCTTCTATTGTGTAGTCTGGGCTATTCATATGACGCATTGAGGGGTGCTGGTCTACACTCATAATTATTTTACCCAGTGGAAAGAAGACCGTCAGATAAGGGCCAACTTGGCTAGGTGCTAACGTTAATCTTGATCACATCATTAGAATTTAATAGAAATTTTAGAACTAGATTTTTATGTAGACTATGTCGAGTAATTACTTAGAGATGGGTACCTCTATATAAAGTAAAACACTATAAAAGTAAGAGTCTTAAAATTTGGTGTGAATTACTTTCAAAGCAAAACACAGTGCAACACGGAAAAAAATAACCATATACGGACACCACTACGTCATAAAAGGCCAAAAAAAAAGACCCCTGTCTCTCAGTTTTGCCCAAAGTCCTCCAGGTTTTTTTTTTATGGGCCCTCAAAGATGTGGGGCCTGGATGTCATTTTTGCAAAAAATGATCATTTACTCAAGCTCATATTTTGCAAACCGTTTGGAATTTTGATATACTCTCTGAGGCAAAGTTGGCCTCGATGTCATTTTTGCAAAAAATGATCATTTCCTCAAGCTCATATTTTGCAAACCGTTTGAAATTTTGATATACTCTCTGAGGCAATGTTGTAGCTCTTGTCATAAAGAACAAAAATTGTGAACATATAAAATCAAAAAAAACTTCATCTTCAAGGTCAAAATCGCAAAAAACTTTAAAAAATTCAATTTTTTTTACCTTTTTTCCCCTGTTCAGGTCCATAGGTAGTAAACCGTTCAAAATTCAAGGAAACAATCAACTACAAAAATGAACCTAAGATCTCAATAAACAACTTTCTAGAACATATGAACTTCCTAGGAATGATTCTTAACACCGTTTAGGTAGCCGCAAAAGTGAAAAATTTTCCGAAAATTTTTAAATTCATTTTGGCTACTTAAGCGCTACATAAACAGAAAATTAAAAGAAAATAAAATCAATAATGATTTTAATTTTTAGTTTTTTTTTCTAAAAAATAACTTTAAATTTATTACATGAAAAAAAGTTTTAAACAGAGATTCCGTTAACAAGTTTAAGTTGTAATAAAAAATTTAAATTAAAAAATTATAATAAAAAAAATGAATATCACCCACCTGTTGCTAACAAAATGTGCTGTTTTTCGATAATCAGAATTTCGTTGATTTTTTTTTTTAATTTCTACCACAAAAAACTCTTTAATCACTTTCTTTGCAGTCATAAATCAACACTTTTGACACTTTTAACACTCAAAAAATTATCTTTAAATTAATTAAACACAATTATTAATTTGTTTTTTATGATTCGAGAATTGTCAAACTCTCAAATGACACCACAACACACGCTCAAACACATAAACAAACGAGAATTCTGTAAATTAGTGTATGCGAGAGAGATACACTAGTTTAGTAGTTGTTGTTGTTGTTATAGGTGATAAAAGATATAAACAAACTTCTCGTATTTATTTAATTTTCTGATTTTGTTCTTGTTTTTTATGAAACATTTGTTTAAAATGTTTATTAACGATGACGTCAACTGAAAACATGATATAAATTAATTATTTTTTTTTTTTTTTGTATTACCAACTTGAAAGAAAAAAATTTGTTTTCATTTCAAACACTGATTAATGGCTTGATTGATAAGAAGAGAGGAAGGGTTTTTTTAAGGGCTGCCTGGCAGAGAGTTAGAGTAGCCACCTAATTACGAAAATAAAAGTTGTATGGAAAAATAATGGAAGGACAGGAATGACACCACAAAGTTAATATTTTTTTCAACTTAATTTATGTTATTAATTGTGCATATTTACATTTAAAATTCTTAAACATGTGTGTGAGGGTAAATACGCCAAGGTAAATACGTTTTTGAAAAAAAATATAGCATGCGAGATAAAAGTTTTCCCATACATTAAGTACATATTCGGCAATGATTTTCAGATTTTTTTTAAAGAAATATCGTTACTGTTTGCAAACCCTTCTTACTCAAGAAATATAGGGTGGTTAAATTTTAAGGGCCGATGTTGTATATGAACAACACCTAAACGTCAAGTTTTTTTCTGCCTTTAATTTGACATTTCGCAATTTCAGACTAACTCAATTTGAACCATGGAAAGATACACAATCGAGCAATGGTCAGAATGGTGGCAAGAAATGGCAACAGTGGATGATCAATTTTCGAAAAAAATCATCTTCAGTTATAAGGCACATTTTCACCTCAGTGGATTCGTCAATAAGCATAATTGCCGCATTTAGGCGAATGATAATCCAAGAGTGATTGTCGAAAAACCTATGCACCCACAAAGAGTGACTGTTTGATGCGGTTTATGGGCTGGCAGCATCATCGGACCGTATTTTTTCCAAAATGCGGCCAGTCAGGCAGTTACTGGTTAATGGTGTTCGCTATCGTGAGATGATAACGAACTTTTCATGGCCCAAATTGGAAAATATGGATGTGAACGATATATGATTTCAACAGGACGGTGCCACTTGCCACACAGCTAACGAAACAATGGCTCTTTTGCGCAAAAAATTCAATGACCGTGTTATTTCAAGGGGTGGCGATGTCAATTGGCCGCCAAGATCATGTGGTTTGTCAGCGTTGAACTTCTTTCTTTGGGGTTATTTGAAAGAAAAGGTATCGGTCGATAAGCCAGCAACAATTCAAGAGATAAAGAATGAGATAATTCCGCACATTAACGGCATAGAACCTTAATTATGTTTCAGCGTCATCGAAAATTTGAAGCATCGGATGCGAAGAAAGTACTTTGCGAAAATTTCTGCTGTATAAATTCTCTGAGGGAAAAACGCACATTTTCAAAATTTTAGAAAAATTTTCTCAAATAAAATTTAGAAAAAGTATAAACACAGTTTGTCAGTATGATATGTTATCTTCCTATTCCACCAGTTGTGATTCCCTGAAATGGAAGGGTATTGGATACAGGGGCTATTTTCTCAGTAAATATGTTTTTTTTTTTTTGTAATATAGCATGCGAGATAAAAGTTTTCAGAGATGATTGTAAGAATATTTTAAAAAATATCGTTACTGTTTTCAAACCCTTCTTACTCAGGGAACCAAACCTAGTGGGAAAAATAGAATTTGTGGACATTTATAAAACATTTTGAAAAATTATTCTGCGAAAATTTTTGGTATAAGAGAAAATTTTCAAAATTTAATAAAACTTTTCTCAAATTGAATTCGGAAAAAGTGTTAACGCAGTTTGTTAGTATGATATATTGTCTACCTATTTCACCAGTTTTTATTTCCTGAAATGGAAGGGTTTTGAACACAGGGGCCATTCCTCAGTAAATACGTTTTTCTAAAAATATAGCATGCGAGATAAATGTTTTCAGCAATGATTTTCCGAATATTTTAAAAGATATCGTTATTGTTTTCAAACTCTTCTTACTCAGAAAATAAAAACCTAGTGGGAAAAAGAGGACAAAAAATTGAATTTGTGGACATTTGTACAACATTTGGAAATATTACTATGCGAAAATTTTTGGTATATGAGTTCTCTGAAAGAAAAACATTTTCAAAACTTAATAAAAATTTTATCAAATTGAATTCGGAAAAAGTGTGAACGCAGTTTGTAAGTATAATATATTGTCTTCCTATTCCACCAGGTTTGATTCCCTGAAATGGAAGGGTTTGGCCACAGTGGCGATTCCCGTCAGAGAACTCGTATACCAGAAAATTTTATTAAATCACATTTTCAAAATTTTATAAAAATATTCAAAAATACTCTTGGAAAAAAGTGTGAACACAGTTTGTTAGTATGATCTATTGTCTTCCTATTCCTTCAGATTTGATTCCCTGATATGAAAATTTTTGAAATCAGAAACCATATATTTTTTTTTTTAGTCCGAAAAATCCGAAAATCTATGCATAATGCGTACTAAATTTTTTTTTTCATAATTTATTTATTGTATCTTCAATATTTTTGAACTAACAATAATTACTCGTATCTTAAGTCTAAAATAAAATATTCTTTTTAAGTCCAGCCAGTGCTAGACAAAAATAATGTTTGTTTCACGGATTTTGCAATCATTTGCGGGTCATCCCTCTAATGTACGGCCAAGAAAAGCAGTAACTCTTCTTTTTAGTCGAATGTAACCAGGTTCATTCAGCATGTTACGCGCCAAAGGGTTTGGATGAGATTCAAGCCTTTTTAGATATGTGACTGCATGTTTCGCTATTTCTGCTTTAACTGATGGCATGTTTAGGTCTTTGTGGATGTTCGAATTTTTTATATACCAGGGAGCAGATGTAATAATACGTAGAATCTTATTTTGGCGCCTTTGAATTTTTTCTACATTGCTAGCTGAGGCAGTGCCCCATAACACCAAATTGGTTCGACTTGTACAGTAGAAGTTTACAATCTAAGCTCAGGGTGGAGTTTCTGCCAATAAGCCAAATTAGTTGTACTGCTTTTAGTTTCATTTTTCATTTGTGTTAACTTGAAGTTTTCCAAGTAAGGCGACGGTCAAAATACCCAGGTATTTAACGTCTGAAAGCTGTGGTATCATTTGGTTATTTATGCGAATAGGAGGGCATGAGTCCCTACTAAGTGTGAAAGTTATGTGAGTACATTTTTGTTCATTCACTTTTATTCTCCATTTTTCCAAATTGAGTATGTGGTCTTGCAAAAGTTGTGATGCTTCTTGGGCACTTTCATGAATACTTAAAAAAGCTGTGTCATATGCAAAAGTTGATGTGTGGACTAGGATGCTAATTGGCATATCTGATGTGTACAGTAAATATAAAATTGGTCCCAAAATAATACCTTGGGGAACTCCGGCTGCAATGAGCTGTGGCGAGCTTAAAAAGTCACCTTCTTTTGGTAAAAACTTGCGATTCGTTAAATAATCTTTTAAGAGCTTATACAAGTTTTCAGGCAAGCTTTTAGCTTAAAAATTAGGCCTTCGTGCCAAACCTTATCGAATGCTTGAGAAACGTCGATAATTACATTTACTAATCTGTGTGTATGTTGTTTTCTGAAGCCGAATTGATGGTTCGGAATGCATCCTTTCGCGCTAAGTATTGGATTCAGCTTAGTAATTAATATTCTCTCAAATAACTTTGACACGTTTGATAAAAGGCTTATAGGTCTGTATGATTCTACTTTTGTGTGGTCTTTTCCTGGTTTAGGAATCATAGTAATCAAAGAAACTTTCCACTCTGTGGGAAAGTACTCAAGACGTAAGATGGCATTAAAAACAAATAGAATAATTCTGCGACCTATACGGGGCAACTCAACTAACATCTTGTTACTTGTTTTATCAACGCCAGGGGCTTTTTTGGTGTTTAAATCTGCTATTGCCCTTTCAATATCGCTAAATTCAAATCTTAGGGGTACTACGGCAGTAGTCTCTACTGATGGCAACTCAGCTATATCAGTACATACATTTGGGGTGAACACCTTCTTCAAATGTCCAACAAATAAATTGCCTTTTTCGGTATCATTCCTTGCGTACTAAATGTATGGGAAAACTTTTTTATCGAACTTGACACAAATTTAATTTTTTTTTAATAATAAAGTTCATAGTAAATTGTACTCAGTTTTATTAAAAAATAATTTCTTGTCAAAATGGACTTGTACCACTTTCAAAGGAAATGGACGTATACCTATGCGTTTTTTTTTTTTTCTTAAATTAAAACCTTTAATTTAAAATAAATAATCGTTTTTTTTTCAAAACAGGGCACCTTTCTAAAATCTGGAGCATTTTCCAAAACATGGAATTTTTACTACGATTAAGGAACAACAAATTTGCTCTATTAATACAAAGATCTCTCTAGCAATTAAAAAAAAAAAATCATAGTACGATCTTTATTGACCTGTCTACATTAAAGTAGGTAATCGGAAGAAAATTCTTGGCAGCCTGCATTTTTAATTAAATACA
The DNA here is from genome assembly GCA_949628195.1 of Phasia obesa. Taxonomy (NCBI): domain Eukaryota; kingdom Metazoa; phylum Arthropoda; class Insecta; order Diptera; family Tachinidae; genus Phasia; species Phasia obesa. The sequence continues at coordinate 197,276,568 of OX451215.1, forward strand.
TTAATTAATAAATTGAACAGCTATTTGTATTGTAAATAAAAAAAAAACATAATTTTAATTGTTTATAAAAAAGATCTCCCCTTTGTTTCATTAATTAAATTGTGTTATACACAAAGTGAAAAAAAATATATAAATTAAATTTTCCATTAAAACAGCAAATGTGGGGGAAGGGGAATGGGAAAGGGAAGGCACCATCAGGCAAGACATTGAAATGAAACAAAACACAAAAACTAAAGATACGGACAGATCAAAAAGGAAAAAAAAGCTTTTTGTTATTTAAATGAAAATAATAATGGAAAAAATCCAGGAAATTAAATTAAAAAAAAAAAATATTTTCCAATAATATTTTGATGATTTAGCAGAAATTATTAAGAAAGTAATAAAAAAAATATGTAAGAAATTGTAATGAATGTTTGAAGGGAAATTTTTCTGTTAAAAAAAACACTCTCTTCATTTAACTCTCTGCTTATAAAAATATTTATTTTACTCTTTGTAACGGGGGTGCCAGACGTGACGTTTAAAATAAATTTTACCGATTTTTAAAGCGAAATTTTCAAAAATGACTAAACTTCCTACAAGGAAGTCAATTATTGTTTTCTGAAAAGAGGTGAAATTTAAAATGTATTTTTTTTTCCATTTTTATCCATAATTGATGTCAGGGATATCTTTCAATTTTAATTTCAGTTTTTATATGGCGATATTGCCAATTCATCATCTCTGTCATGAGGAAGAATGTCGACATACATATATCAGTCGCTAGTCTCAAATCACTACAGTCGGTAGTAAAAGGCTAGTGACAGCAAGAGACTCAATAAACAAAGGGCCAAGCGACAAAACATGAATGATACGCCCAATCACGATCTCGTAACAATATCTAATTAGGGCCGGGCAAATAGAGTCGACTTTAACGCTCGTAAGACTCAATGTTGTATGCGCACCGGCGTTCGGCCGAAAATGGTGCTACATCTGTAATTATGGGTGGTATAAGTATTAAGGAATCAGAAGCTCTTGATGTTCTTGGCATGAAAATCCCTTGTGACGTTCGATGGACTAAGCACATTTTTCAAGTCTCAAAAGAAGCTTTCAAGTGACTCGGTTTTCTCAAACGGTGTAAAACATATTTCACCTCATCTGATCTCCTTACTATTTATACCACTTACATCCGGCCAAAAATGGAATACAACTCTCATGTATGGGCCGGTGCTCCAAAGTCTGTTTTGGAACTACTCGACCGCGTGCAGGAGAGGGCGAAGAAGCTCATAGGTGACAGTAGGGTATCCAACTCTATTGACTCTCTTGAACATCGACGCAATGTGGGTTGTGTTTCGCTGTTTTATCGCTACTACAATGGAATGTGCTCTGATGAGATTAGGGAACTAGTTCCCGATATCCGTACGTTTTCGCGCACAACACGCTTTTCATTAAGAGCTCATCCATTTGTGGTTGATTGGCCAGTGAATCACACAATGCATTACAGAGAAAATTCGTTTTTTAGCCGTACAGTTCCCTTGTGGAATCATCTTCCTACAGAGGTCTTTCCAACTTTTATTTGTCCTCGCACATCCTACAGTAGTCCGATGTACCGGTAACCTATCTAGTGGTTCTTGCTCTAATGCAGCAATGGCCCGTGATCAGTGCTATCACAACTCTTAGAACTTTTCTGTCCAAATCTAGGTCTGGGTCAAATTGACCGTGAGGCTCTACAATCCTTCCTAACGTCTCAAGACCGGTTAATTCTCTCTATTACCCAATTAGACAAAAGTCTATAGTAGCAACTAATTAAATATCAGAAAAAAAATTGTTAAAAAATTTCATGATTCATGATTGATACCAAATTAAAGCGTATGAAATACCATTTAAAATGAGCTATTACTCATTACTTTCTAGGACTTATAGAACTGGATTTAGAATATATTTAATCCTCGAGCGCATATGCAAAAAAGCGACATTTTTCAATTTTGATAACTGTGTAGCGGAAAAACTGTAAGAGATATTTGGATTCAGGGAGTCAACGAATATAAATAAAAAAAGTTTCAATAACATCGGGAGTAGTAAATTTAAAAACATTTTTTTTTTTTTTTTGGTTGATTTGCCTTGGAATTACCCTATAGATGAGTTGAAATATACACTGTACTACAGAAGAACAGAGGGTTGTTGTTGAACTGCGTAAAAATGAAAAATCTTTAGGAGAAATTGCTAAGTGCCCTAACAGATCATTTCATATTGTTCAAAACGCGTTAAGAAACAATATAGCAATAGATGGACGTGGTAAGTTTCAAAAAACCACGGCGGCACTTGATCACTACATTGTCTCAATTTCAAACAAATGACCCATTCCAGGTATCAAGACAGATTTCTGCCAATATTCGAAATTCTTTTCCAACAGTTCGGCGACGCTTACGGAAGGCTAATCTTCCGGATAGGAGCGCTAGAAAAGTTGCTTTAATCAGAAAATAAGAAAATTGTCGATGGGGTTACAATTTGCAAGAAGTTACATAAAAATTGGACCGGACGTGAGGTGAAAAAAAATAGAAATATTTTATAGAGTGATGAAACATAAGATTAATTTATTCGGAAACGACTGCGAAAGGAAGGTAAAACGCCATAAAAGTAAAGAATTCCATGTAAGATTTACGAAAAAACAAGCAAAATCTATCTAAATGTTAAAATTTGTCGGTGTATCTATTATTTTGATCAGGTGTGTATGTAAATTAGCTCGATTCCTTTCTGTCCTAAAAAAAAAATGGCATGTGGTTATGGCATGGAATTTAGAAAGATTAAGATTTAAAAATATGCCGCCCGATTTTTTTTCGATTATTTCAGGAGAATTTTTTTAGTGATAATTCCAATGGCAAATTACAAGAATATTTTATTTAATTATTTTTTATGTAAATTGTTGAGTTGATTTTGATAGATAGATAGATTTGATAGATAAGTCATGTTTTTTGTTTCATTTTATCAAGAATTATGGAATCCTTTTTTTTAATTTTTACGATTTTTTTTTTGTGTTTTAAATTTAGACGATTTTTTTTTGTGTTTTAAATTTAGACGATTTTTTTTTTTTTAAAGTCTGACTCCTCTGCTTGGAAATAATGAAGTCGTTTTTAATGATAAAAACAGCTGATTTTAATAATGAAGAGAGAGAATTAAATAAAGTTGGAACAATTTATGTATTTTGTTTTTTTTTTTTTTTTTTTTATTTGATAATTTTATGATCAAACTGGAAACATAAAAATGAATTGTTGAAACAAGTAAAAAGTAATTTAAAAATACATATGTCAAAAAAAAAAAAAGAGGAAATGGGATTGGAATTGGAAACAAACAAAATAACAAATTAAGAGTGGAAAAGGGAGGGTAAAATTGATGTTATCAAGCCATTATTTTCATTATTTGCTAACACTTTTTCATGCAATATTTGATATTTTTTTCTTCAACGACTATCATCGTTGTTTGCAACTTCGTTTTTTTCTCTCCCTCTCTCTTTTTAATGACACACTTTTGTTTTCTTTTTTCTTATGTATATTTTGTAAACAATAGGCTTTTTTTCAAATTTTTTAATTTCCTTTTTCCAGTAAATTACCAGTACAAAGCTTTCACAAGATCATATCTTCTTCACGAAGATATTTAATGGTTTTTCTTTTTTCCTATAACTCCATATGATGATTTCAATCACTTTTTGTTACAGAAAGTGTTCTAGTTTCTAATCGAGTTGCACGTTTCGATAATGACAACAACCAGAAACTTCACAATTACGAACAACGACGCAAAAAGCTTTGTAAAAAAGATCTCTAAATTGTATTTTTTTTTTATTACCGCATTGAATAGGAACGCAAAACACAAACAAAAACAAAACTTTTCAAACTCTTTTATGTAAATTTTTTCCGAAATTCGAAAAACAAAAACATGTACATACGGTCCAACAGTTAACGAAACACTAACTGCATTATACCAATTCCAAATTGTTTTCCATTTCGTTTCGTTTATATCAGGGATGGTTAGCGTAATTTTTTTTTTTTTTTTGAATTGTACTGTATCAGTACATTAAAAGGTACATGGTTGGGACAAAATGTATTTTCTTTCTTGTTATATGAGCAACTAGCTGTCGCACATTGGGTTGAAATTGCTAAAAACGCCTCTTAATTCAGGCATTAGAGATAGCACTTATTTTTTTGTTTCGTAGTATTAAGTGGGTTTGTACTACTTAAAACAAATAATTTTTGAAAAAAAAAAATTTTTTTTAAACGCCAGTGGTGTTCGTTTGTCAGCTCGTATGAATATTTAAATTGCTTTGGAAGCTCTGTTTTTAAAGATAAATGAATGAAATTTGGGCAATTTGATTTCTTTAGGTTAGGTTAAATTCAACGAAATTGGTAAATGATTTTGTATAGCCCCCATACAAAATTTTCCCGGAAATAGGCCATACTAATCTTTATTTATTAAAAATTTTTTTGGTAATATAAATTTACATTTTATGTTTAATACTATTAGTCTTCATATTCGCTGTCACAAAAATAAATATAATCGGAATTATTTTCTTCAGAAATTTCAGGTTAGAATAGAAGGTCCAATACCTGCTGTGGTACCACGCAAATTTTCTTTTTTTATGTTTGCTCACATTACTAATAATAGTATTATAACTTATTAAAAATCTATTGAAAATATCTTCATTGGACTTTTCACGACTGCGTTTCCGTGAAAAATGTTGTCTGTATGATTAAAAATCTTTATTACGAGCTTCCTGTGCTTCGTCCGATAACTGGCCAATAGGTAACAGTGCCTGAGTAATAATCTGCGGACCATGTATTAAAAATGTATGTAAAACTACATGTATATGTACACACTTACATACATTATTAATGCAGTGAATACACGAATTTTTCTTTGAGGTCGAAATAGAAAACAAATTTTTTTCCATCTAATCGCAAAAAACCCGCAAAAACTTTTTATATGATTTGTAAGTAGACATATCATAAAAATTCAAAAAAAATTTTTTTTTTTTTTTACCCAAGCTTCCCCAAACCGGATCTGAATTTCTACTTGAAAATGAAAAATTATTGTTTTTTACACCAATTTAAAAAAAAAATTTTTTTAATTTTTAACTGAGATATATATTTGAGTTTCTAAATACCTAAAGTTGAAGGTTCCATTGAAAAAATATTACTTTAATGCTAGGAAAATACAAAAATTTAATATAAAAAAAAAATTTTCAGTTTTTACCACTGTTTTCAAAAACTTAAAAAAATTCAACTTCGACAACACACAACCCGAAAAGTAGATAACATAGAAAAATGAAAAAGATAATTAGTGATGCACAATTTTGTTTACTATAACCTGAAATAGATTACTTTTTTAAAAATATAAATTTTCAATTAAAAGCCATTATTGGGAATTTCAAAGCAACGCACAGTGGGATTTGTTCATACAATGTTTGTACAAACACTATAGAAGTGCGTAAACAGTTTTCAATATTTTAGACCAAAATATACATGTGACTTTACTTCGTTATTTCAAAGACAAATGAACGTTTTTTTGGCATAGAATTTATGGATTCTTCATACTGAATCAATTTTCTACAAAACTGCATCATTACATTTTTAAATTTTATGTGTCGAAAAAACTACTTGTTGCACAAAAAATCCCACTGTGCAACATGCTTGGTAGGCATCCTGATAATATTTTGCTCGATTTTCCTATGAAAAATGCAACTGAACTAAAAAGAAACTAACAATAACAGAATTTTATAGCCACACTCAAGTCGTAGTATTCCTAACAAATTTAAAAAATTAACGGTAAATAACAAAAGTAATGTAATCACATAATTACCTAAGTTTGTATTTCACAAAATAGCCGAATTATAAATCACGTACTCGATATAAAACAAATACAAATTTTATTCAATTGGCTATTTGACATATGTTTTTAGCGCCATCTGTGTTTAAATATAAAAATAAAGGTGCCGTGCCGTACCGTACTAAGTAGTTAAAACGATCTGTGTTTTAAAATATACAACTTTCAAAAATTAAACGTGACGTGCTGTACTCAGCAGTTCCTCCTTATATGCTACATATCAGTTTATGTATTTTTTTTACTTTATAAAAAATAAACTATTCATATCCGGTTAGTTCAACCTTGTACTTTCATTGCTTTTTCTCCACTTTCTCTTGGAAATAAGATATTTTTGCGGAAAAAAAGTATCCTATATTGGGAGCAAGATACTTAGGTACCTCCTCACAAAATTTTGTTAAATTCCATCCAGTACTTTTTACGTGATGCGAACGTAAATGAAAAGTGGAAATGAGTTACTACTTTATTATAAAATTATAATACACACTACAATACGACGACGTTTTAAGTCGACGGGTTTAAATTGGTATTCCCTTTGTCGACATCAGCATATATCGATGGCTGATTATTTTTAGTTCGTATTTTGTAAAAAAAATTTTATGTCGAAATTTTGTTGTGCCGAAGACGATTTTATCGTCTTGGCTTTTGTAGACGAATAAAGTGTCACAAAATTCAAAATGGATAAGATTTTAATATTAATATTTAATATTCGAAAAAATTCAGAAAATTAAAAAAAGTTTGTCTGGGGTGTTCAAAATATACATAAATTACACATATTTTCACTTAATCTATACATATAATAAAAACGTAAACGTAAAAACTATTTGATGGATTTGAATATAATTTTGTGAAGAGGTACCTTAGTATCTCGGTTCAAATAAGGGATACTTTTTTTCCGCAAAAATGTTTCATTTCACAGATAAAAAACAAACTAGATAAGTCTTAAAATTTGGTGTGAAAATCGATTGTCTGAAAGTCCACGACGTGGCCAAATTTAAGTGTAAATATTTAAGTGGTAATATTCTAAAAAAAAGTTTTCTAGGGGTGTAAAATTTAAAGAAATAAATGTAAAGTGACAGATTTCGGGAAACCCTTTAGCTTCGGCGTTAAGGATCGTAAATGAGTATGCGTAGAATACGGCATAACTATAACAAGTATTTTTGATGTATATGATTTTGAGTAATATGATTATCATTGAAAAGGTTATTTAAATTCTTATTTGATGCTATAGCTGTATTAAAGTAATTCTTGCGACTTGTAAAGTAGCAAATATAGGTATGATTGAAAATTTCATTGAAACACCTATTAGAAGGTGATCATGCGTGAGTGAAGTGGAAAATCTTTAGTTAGTAAAGCCCGTATTCGTACTGAAAGCCGGCTTTGTAGAATCTCATTTTCTACATTTTAATTTTTTAATTAATTTCATACTTGCATTGCCTGCCACGTCCCTCAATTTCGATTTCTCAATTTCTCTTTTAAAGTAAACCACTACAAATATGAGGATTTTTACTTTTATAGTGCTTCAGATATAGTTTATGTATTTACTTTATATAGAGGTACATATCCCTGGGTAATTACGCAGTAACATAGGCCTCACATAATACTCTAAAATTTATATAAAGTTCCAAAATTGTTATAGAGTTCTGTAAATAGTATTTTAAATTTTTTCAGCTGGCAAAAATAAAAGGTGCGGCCAAGTTTATAAATAGTAGCAATAAATTGGTAAAATTGAGTACTTTCACTACTTTTTCACTATTTTCTCTTGGAAATGAGATACTTCTACAGTAAAAAGTATGCTATATTTGAACCGGGATACAAACGTACCCCATAAAATTTTAATAAAATTCATCCAGTAGATTTTACGTTATGCAAATACAGACAGACAAAAATTCCATTAATTTATGTTTCGTATTCAATTTCTATTACTATCTGCACCAGCAACAAAATATTTAAAAAATATTTTATATGCAGAAATGGTCCAGTTAGAGCCTTATTATATGTAGATACATAGATTTTTTTTACGAAACAAATTGTTGAATCCAGCTTGAAAACATAAAACTGTTTCTTTTTTATTGTTGCAAAGAATTCATTAACGTACCCATGTATTATTCCAAACCGTATGAAAATGTTTGATTATAGCAACTTTTCCATCCCTGGTTTTTATTGATCATCAAAAATTATTAAAAAGCAAGCAAAACCAAAACCATTTCATTCCCATAGCAATATCCCAAAAGGTACTTGTTATTTTTATTACTGTATTTAAGACCAGGGTTGGTAAAAATGTATTGTACAATTGTACCAATTTTGGTACATTTATAACAATACTACACTGTTGCTCATGATCATTTAATTATTTGTCTTAATTTATGAAAGAATGCAGGTAGCCTTGCAGTGTTATAGTAGGTCTGTACCAAGGCGAATTTACAACAGGTAAACTCGAGAGCTCAGCTGAATATATTTTGTCTCCATCTTCTAGTGTCTCAATGTACTAACATTTTTTATTTTGACAGCCTAAAATGATTTATAAAAAAAACAAAATGTACGTATTTTTATTACAGAGTTGTACTGTTTTTTCGCCGCGAGTCTACCTTGTTTACTGTGCCATGGTCTGTACAATCGCCGCTTGTCATTACACACACCGTCTTCACGAGCCATTGTTTTGGTTGCACATGAACAAAACGTCGACAGAATAGAGAACAAAAATTTGCTTATTTTCTTCTATGTGAAGAAAACGTATGGATATGCAAGTTCCGACAAAACATAATTTTCTATTTGCCGTCAATGTTGTTTTAATGTTTATAGCATAGCAAATAGGATTTGCACGCTTGATCAACAGATGGCGTGCTTTAAAAATCAAACTTTCATACTAAAAAAACATTTGATGGCAGACATCGTTGTGCGAACAAATCTTCTATGGTGTTCGAACAAGAACATGACATCGAAAATGATAGTCTTGGCGAGGCGTTTTAATGTGAGCCCATGAAATTGTTCAATGTTTACACAAATCAATGGCTTGTCAAGACATAGTTTTATTTGCAACGATAACATATGTCTAATGATAGGAATGAGTTCTAGAGTATAGTTCTGTATTAAAACGAGGATAACTACCAGCTAAATAGCTAGAGCAGTTGAGGCAAATTGTTCAGTTATTGCCAAGTTTTGTAATCAACAAATTGCTTTAAATAATTTCAAGGAAGAAATATATACAATATGCAAGAATTGCCAACTCTGATTAAAATCAAAATTATTACCCAATAGAAACACAGTTCTCGTGATTTTAGTTTAATGGGCGATATGGCCTAACCTTGTTTCTACCATTCTTGTTTATTAAAATGGATTCCAAAAGTAAAATTTTTGAAGCCGGTTAGAGCAATATTAAAATTACTATTCCCATCCCTGCTTTATAACACAGCGACAACAACATCATATATACACATTTTTTGTATAGAATTTTTTTTTGACATTGTTCAAAAATACTTGTATATGGGTGGAGTTAAAATAATATTAATGAATGGCCACATTATTGTTAAATCAAGTGCTGCCAGATATTTTAATCAGCAGGAATGATCTTAACATTTAAGAACAGTGGAGCATAAAGTTCTGCAAAGCTCTGTAAAAGGTATTTAAAATATTTTAATAACAATTTGATTCCACAAAATATAAATACAAATCAAATACAAATTTTATTTAATTAGCTATTTGGCAGTAAGTAACTCAAAGATGTTTAAAATATCCCGCTTCAAAAAAATATGCCTTAAAGTATGAAGTACCTTTAAATCGGTAAAAACCCGCTAACTTTTGCTCTTTATTATCTCTTGGAAATAAGTAGTAGTTTCAGTAGTAGTTTCAGCAGTAGTTTCACAGAAAAGTTGTGGAAAAAATAATCTTCATGGCAAGTTTGGACGTTCGTAAAAATCCTTTCTTTTTTGCTGGAAAACAAAAATGTAATACGAGCCTCAATTCTGTTATTATTTTACCGAAATCTGCACGATTAAGGCTCATTATTATAAATTGCCAACAGCTAAAGTTAGGATTTTTTTGGAGCGATAAGTAGTGTTTCGTTATTATAAGTATACTGAAAATAACCTTTAACTATCACGTAAACGAGGCAATGCTTGTTATTATAACGAAAAAACTACTTATAGCCCCAATAAAATCCTAACTTTAGCTATTGGCAAGTTAAAATGATGGGCTTTAAACTTTTATTTTTGCTTGCATATAGCAACTTTTACCTGCTTTCCTTTACTTTAAGAGCGCGACTTCACTCTACTACATTACGTTTTTAAGTAAAAAATAAATAAGAAATTTTAATTATCTTTTTGATTTCTTCAATTTTAAAAATAAAACAGTAACTCATTTCCGTCTGTCTGTCTGTCTGTCTGCTTTTCATTTGTGTTCGCATCACGTAAAAACTACTGGATGGATTTTAACAAAATTTTGTCAGGAGGTACTTTAGCATCCTGATTCCAATATAACAAACTTTTTTTTTGCTGCCAAAAAATATCTCATTTCCAAGAGAAAATGGAGAAAAAGCAGTGAAAAAACGCAATTTAGGATTAAGAGGTACTGAAATTTTCGGCTTAAAACTGGGATATTTTAAACACGGTTTCAAACCTTTTATTTTTGAAAGTGGAATATTTTAAACAATATTGCGCAACAAATGGCGCCAATTGAATAAAATTTGTATTTGATTTGTATTTTTACTCTGTGGAATTACATTGTTATTAAAATATTTTAAACACCTTTAACAGAGGTTTATAATAACTTTTAGAATTTTATATACATTTTAGAATTTTATATACATTTTAGAATTTTATCCAAGGCTGGGTACCTTTATGTAAAGAAAATATGTTTCTGGAAGGATTTTAACAAAATTTTGTGAGGAGGTACTTTAGCATCCTGATTCCAATATAGGATACTTTTTTTCTGCAAAAATACCTTATTTCCGAAAGATAATAAAAAGAAAAAGCATTAAAAGTATGCGGACTTTTTTTTACCGATTTGAAGGTACTGCATACTCTTACGCATCTTTTATTTTTGAAAGCGGGTTTTTTTTAAAAACGGTTTCCTAACAGATGACGCTGTTTTAAAATAATGACAAAATTGCATTAAATTTTAGAATATTTTATAAATTTTGGAAATTTTTTATAAATTTTAGAATTTTATCCAGGGATGGGTACTTTTATATAAATTAAATACATAAACCATAACTGAAGCACTATAAAAGTAAGAGTCTTACAATTGGTGTTTGGCTTTCAAAGCAATATCGAGCAAAATATTCTCAGGACGTCCACGACGTGCCGGGCACAGGTAGTATTTAAATAAAAATTATACATACGGGTACGGTCAGAAAAATAACACGAAGCCTGAGAAAATATGTCTCCGGTAAATATTTTCCTATAGGTTAAACTGATATATTTCAAAATTTGTTACAAGACGCTTAGGAAACTGTATAACTACGTAAAATAATAAATTTAACTTTATTTTATTTTGAAATTTATACTTTAATTAAATAAAAGAAACTTAAAAAACAATCAGTCAACAAATGGCACTTCACTTCAATTTGTACTAATATTAAACACTAAAAGTACTAAAATAAACACTAAATTAAGAACAAATTAAAAATAATTATAAATGATGCACTTATTATGTTGATCATGATTTTTATATTCTAATTAATACTTTGTTGCATGTCCTTTATTTGTAATAACGTCTGCACAACGTTTGGCATCGAATTTAGAAGATTTTGGCATCTTTCCTTTGGAATTTTATTACAGATTTGCTGGACAGCTGTCCAAAGCGCTTCGTTGTTAGTTGGTTGCATTTGAGACACTTTTTTATATCTGTCCACAAATTCTTAATTGGTCTGGGCTCTGAGCGGGCCATTCCATTACATTGACTTTATTGTCCCGAAACCACTTTGACGCAAGCTTGCTTGTGTGATTCGGGTCATTATCTTGCTGGAAGACCCACACCAATGGCATTTCTTCAGAAGCATAAGGGAGCATTACTTCCCCGAGTTTACTAACATTAATGTACTTATTTTGATTTCGTAGGTCCTACATCACCGTAAGAAAAACTACTTCATACCATTACGATAGATCCACCATGTTTTATGGTTTTAGTTGTAAGTTTTGGGTTGAATTGAACGTGATCTCTTGCTTCCAAATAATACAATTCTGGACTCATCTACCATTTATTTTTCCTTTGGAATGAAACTACATTTTGTCGTTGGTGCTATTTTTTGACCGGCACTTTATATGCCTAAACTTGTTTTAATTATGATTTCGTAATTTTAATCATTAATCAAATCAACTGTTTGCCAACCCTGCCGTAACCTAACATTTCTGTTTAACACTCCGTCTTCACGAGCCACGGATTATTATTTTTAATACTGTTTATTTTTTTATATGAAGTTTGACTTTTGAATGACAAATGGATGGCTCGTGAATATGGAGAATAATGTTAAAAAATTAAAGATAAATTAAAGATAAAATTTTGGTAAAGATTTCCTTATAAGCTAAATTAAGCGAAATGGCCATAGAAACAAGCTTACAACGCATTAATCAATTTCAGTGAATTTATAATTTGGGTTAATAGCACGCTATTAATTAAATTCAAATTATAAAAGCTAATACCCATAATATAAAATACCAATTTTTTTAATTTACTTAGATAAAAATAACAACCTGGTAACACGTTTTTCATGTTCATTTAAATGTTCCATTCACTTGACACAAGTTACTTGAAAAATTAGGCGCGTGTTTTAATACCATAATGTTCCATAATATTTGTTTACATTTAGTCATTGGAATCAGACAAAGAAACACATTGAAAACAAAACAACACAAATTATAAAGTGTTTAGGTGTGTGTCGGTCTGTGTGTGTGTGTGTTGATATGGAGATGTTAAGATGGGTGTAAACATAAACAATGCAAAGTTCCAAACCAGAAAATCTTTAACTAAATTAATAAACCCCCCCCCAACAAAAACAATACAAACAATCAGCTGTTGTAAACAGACAACATAAACAAAATGAAAAAGTGATGATAAAAAAGAAGAGATAAAAGAAAATTGTATTAAATATCTATGACACCATCATCAATGCTGGTATAAATAAAACAACAACAACAAATGTTTTGATATGTCAAGAAACAGCTGAAAACAATAACGATTTAACCCTTAAACGACTTAAGGAAAGTTTTAAGGTCGTCGCTCTTTTTTCACAATTTTATATAAAATAATACAAAAATGAAAAGGTTATATTTTTTTTGACTTACCTGTTCTATATCGAAATCCCATTCCGGTGAGGGTGAGCGCATAGACCGTTCCGCCAGCGGTGTACCTTGAGCGGGAGAACCATGTGGTTCTTCCGGTATGACAGCAAATCGGCCTCTTTGTAGAATGGGCGATATAGTGCCATAATTTGCTGAAATAAGAAATTGTTTTACAAACTATTACAACTAAATTATAATAAAATCGTAAGATTATTTAAATTTAAATTTTTTAAGTAAAATATTATGAAGTAATAATAATAATTATAATTTTAATAATTATTTATTTAATTAAATTTTACAAATTTGTTTAAACAAATCAGAAAATTTAAGTCGGAAACAAATTTCTTTCATCTACCCGCTGGGGAACTGAGAAATATTTTGTGAATTTTTTTTTAAAAGATTACGGACCTGTCAAAAAGTCTGTCAACACATACACTTTTGAGCACACATACCAGTTTTGAAAGATCAAAAGTTTGAGTATGAATGTGAATCATGCCCTTTATTTTGCTACAATTAATTGATAGATTTCCGATCCAGAAGCTCGACTGATGATACATTGTAGGAGTGATACTATCAGAAATGCAAATTATTTTTCTCCGTAGTGGCTCTAATAAAGATATTAGCTAAATTCTTTAAATGGAGAAAAAACTTTATCGTATTCCTCTAACCTACTGTCGAAGAGCATACACCAAAGACTGCTTGGCCAAAAAGACATTGGTCGCTAATATGTGAACTAGGGATGCCAATTGGGATCAATTTATAAAAATTTCCGTATTCAGGTTTTTCAGAAGCACCATTCGGAAATCCAGAGAAATTTAAAAAATCCCGAAATTTTTCGGGTTTCTGATATTCGCAAAGTTTTGAGACTTAATTTTTTTTTCTTCAATATTATTTTTTAATGAAAATCTATTCATTAAATTAAACAATAATATCATATATCATAAATCCCGAGATTCTTCCCGAATAATCTCGGGACACCAGTTGACCTTTTCTCTTCCCTCTGTTCTGCGGCCCTAAATCCAATATGGGCACTGCGTAGTGGTATAGTAGTATAAAAACAAAAAAGGTGATAGCTGCTTTTGGGCAGGCTCGAATGATTTTTAAAAAGCTCTTAGACAGGAGAACAATGAAGGTATTAAGATTAAATTGGAGGGGAATTTAAAAGACAAGGAAAAAGGGCTGCTTAAGTATCCTTATAAAATTCTTGTCATTCTTTTTAATAACTAAAATTTTCTGCGCATGTTGGGCTAATGAAGGAAATCACAATGGACTCTCTGGGTATCCGCGGGGAGATGCCATTTTTGACATAACCCCCACTAAACCTAACCTAACCAGGTCTAATGACGTCACGAATCATGTCTTGCTATTGGGTAAAATTTTAGATTTTAAATGAAGGTTTGTCAATTCTTGTGGGTGCTGTTGGCGGCTTGTGTTCGGGTTCGTATCCCAGTCGATCAACACCAATTTTTCTAATATGTATTAATTACTATTCATGCTATGTAATATATATCACATCGCCCTCCTTGCCCTGTATTACTCTATAGCACTAAATCGTCGGCGAAGTAAAATATTGATAAATTACAGTCTATACCAGCCAGACAATTTCTACTACTTTCAATTACTCGATACTACTTAGTACTTTACAATCGGGTACTCAATAGTACTTAATACTTTCATTTACAAAGTAGCAACGGAAAATTAGCGCAGTATTCGCCAAATATTCTCTTCAATTTATTTCGAAAAATACTACCCTAAAGATATCGATTGATTAACTATTTTGTACCTACAAAATACATTAAATTATCGATACTAGGTACCCACTACTCAATATTTTGCCATCACTTGTATACAGCTTCAAAAACTAATATGTCTACTTGCCACCAGAGGCGCTGTCGCTTTGTTAAAAATAAAAATATGATGTGCAATTGCAGAGTTACCAAAAAAATTAACCTTTTCTCTATTCCTAAACTTTACCATCTATCTCTCTCCACTATCCTTTTTTTTTCAAAGAATGTAACTCATAATACGTAAGCACAATGGCCTGAGTGTTACTTTTATTTCATAAAAAAATATTTTACATACATTTATATGCACGTAATTATTTGATGCAATTTCTTGATTGCAGACTTGGTAACCCATAATGGGCAAAGTACGTCATCTAACGTGAAAATAAGCTTAAGGCATACAAGTATGTTCTAAATTCTACTTAAAAGTAAAAGTAATTTGTATTTACTTCATTTTGACTCTTTGGTGTTCTGCATTCTACATTCTACTTTTTACGTTTCATTTCTTTTTTATTTTCGAACATCAATTTGTAGTAAATTGCCGTGTTCTAGAAACTATTTTTACACAGAAATAATAGTTTGAAAATACTTTCCAATTTCATTGTGAAATTGAAGGCGCTTTCACCGAAATATGCAAACACAAGTACAATGAAATAACGCGATCAGATTAAGGTATTTTTATTGGAAATTAAAAATTTACATATTTGACACCACGCAGGATGCAATACTGTTGCGTTTTGCGTAAAACAATCCAGACCTGGCAAAAAGATTTACAAAAGAAGACCATAGGAAATTGGAGGGTTTATGGAAAGAGCTTTGAACAGTAATAGACCACCAACAGGTGATACTTCTGGTTGAAAAAATGCGATTTGCAGTCGTTAGTCGTGGAAAATCATATATTGGTGGAGTATCATTCAACAATTTTCTGCTTACAAGAGTGGAAGAAGCTTTTCAGTCATATGTGTAGGATTTTCACCGTAATTGATGGCGTTGAAAAAGCACCGGAGTTCGATAACACGCACACGTTAAAAGCAATTGCAGTAGACCTCAGTGATATGTTTTGTGAAAATATTACTAGCGAAGCTGTTACTCCGAATCCAAAAAATCAGAGAGACAAAAAACTGAGACTTGTTTTTTATTAAATTTGTATGGATGTGTACCAACTTGATAATCCCTATTGCGTTTATACCAGGTATCGCAAATAATTATTTTATAAATTATAACCAAAAAATTCATAATGAAGGAGAAATGCTACACCAACATATTGACCACTAATCTTGCCAAGAAATTTTCAAAGTTCTAAGATTAATTCAGATATTTTATTATATATAGGTCCATTAAGTACTCCCTGGTGCACCATATGTATATGGTGTGTTATACCAGCCCATCTCCATTTTTCCATATTGATCACTGATCTTCCCCAGATATATTCAAATATGGCTATTTTTAAAAAGTCAGTTTTTTCCAAGTTCTAAAATTACTTCAGATATCCCACTATTATAGATCCATTAAGTACTCCCTGTATATGGTTTGTTATACCAGCCCATCACCATTTTTCCATATTGATCACTAAACTTCCTTTCTTTCGTTATTTTGGAAATTCCAATATTCTAGTTTCAACAACATTCCCAATTTTCTTTTTTTTAGGTAGAACTTTCTCCGATTCAAAGTTGTAGCCTCCAAAATAATTGGATTGACAATTAAGCATTAAACACACAGACGACAGCACAGGATACCGTCTACAACCTGTCAAAATTAAAATACACAGGTTTATATGAAGACTATTATTTTGACGACATCATAGCTACATGGCTACACGACCACCGTTGTGGCTTTAGCTAACTTAGGCTAATTTCTATTTTTGTTTGCGACAATTTTATTTTATCCAACAGAGTAAAATGTCACAAAATTAAAAATACAAATTCATTTACAATCAAAAGGTTTTCAGCAAATAAATGCATTTGTTTTGATATGATAGAAGTATTTTTTGAAAAAGTATTTTTTTTTTACAAGTTAAAGATGTATTTCTACAATATTTTTATAGTTTTGAAGTATGTAGCTGTCGTCTTTAACATAATTCAGTAGCTGACTACACGGCGACGATTGTTGCCAACGGCATTTGTAGTCGTGTAGCAGTGTAGCCGCTAACGTCTGTGTGTTTAAAGCATTACAGTGAATGGTTTAAGAACAACAGTGCTCTGTTGACTGAAAAATAAGCTCTGTTAGAAAATGTGGTTTTTGTCTCTGCTATGTAAATTCGAATTTATCTTCACACCAAACCACTACTTTTGCAGAACATGAAAAATAAAAAGTTTACTTTTCAAATCGTATTTTACTTTCATTCTACAACTTTTCTGGAACATGCCGGATAATCTTGTTTCTAATGTTGGCACCAAGCAAAGAACTTGGTTGTCTGGTTAGTACACTTTTAATGGACGATATTTTGTGGAGGAACTTAGTTTTAAATTTTTGTTTTCGTCCCGATTTAATTTAATGAAGGAGACACATAATTTCATGTTTTTGTCCGGATTTATTTTACTGAAGGAGACACATTATTTTGTGTACCTCACCACAGTTACCCTTTTATATTTATTACTAGCTGTGCTCGCCACTTCCTAAGCGTCCTGACAATATTATGTTCCAGTATAGAATTGATATGAATTTGATTTGAAAGCAATCCTCACCAAATTTTAAGTGCTTGAGTTATGGTTTATGTAGTTACTTTATATGCTTTATATGGAGGTTCCCATCCCTGGTTTATTACTCAGAAACATATGCTTAACAAAAAATTCTAAAATTGATATAAAATTCGAAAATTATTGTAGAGTTCTGTAGGCAGTGTTTAAAATTTCTAGCTGACAAAATCAAAAGGTGCTGCCAAGTTTCCTGTACTATTGAATCAGTAAAATTGCATACTTTCTTTACTTTTTCTCTATTTTCTCTTGGAAATGAAATATTTTTGCAGAAAAAAAGTATCCTATATTTGAATCGAGATACTAAGGTACCTCCTCACACAATTTTATAAAAATTGATTTAGTAGTTTTTAAGTGATGCGAACCTCAGACGGACAAACAATTTCAAAAATAGCTGTTTTATATTCCATTTCGATTACTATCCATCCGCAGCAGTAAGAAAATTTTCAAAAAATATTTCATGTACAGAAATGATCCTTTTATAGTTGTAGGGACCATATCAATAGCAATATCTATATTTAGTAATATTAGGCCCATTATTATAACTTGCCTTTAGCTAAAGTTAGGATTTTGTTGAAGCGATAAATAGTTTTTCGTTATTAAAAGTAAGCTAAAAACCACTTTTAACTATCACGTACTAGAAGGACAAGTTAAAGCAATGAGCATTATCCTCATTATTATAGCGAAAAACTACTTATCGCTCCAACAAAATCCTAACTTTAGCTAAAGGCAAGTTATAATAATGGGCCTTAAATTAATATAATTAATATTTCATAACTTACATGTTGGTATTAAACGAAATCGACCCAATGTTGTTTCTGGTGGTCCTTGAGATTGTGTTGAGGTGACACGAAAGCGACCACGTCTAGCGGCGGCTACTTCTTCGTAGCCTCCACCACCGATATTCGGCATTTTGTAAACGTTATTTTAACTAAAAAAGACACAGAAAAAAATGGAAAGAAATGTTAAAGTTTGCTGAAACAATACTAAGAGAATAGAAATACACATGAAAATTGGCTTCTAGCCAAAAAAAAAAAATGTTTTAAAAAATATTAAAAGGTCATATTAGAAATTACATGCTTTAAGCATGTTAATGTCCCTTAAGCATGCAATGTGATTGAAAGAAAAACACAATAAAAATAAACGCAAAAGAATCCTGTGACAACCAACATAATAAATAAAAAAAAATTTTGAAGTGTTGTAGGAAACAGGCTCGATGTGTAGTAAAGAGAAGAGAGGAGAGAGTCATATATTTCAAAGGTGAAAAATCAATGACATTTGTTACTCTAACAACGTTGTAATATTTCTAAAAGTTAGGCATGACAACTAATTAAGAAGCAACAAGCCTACACATTGTAATTTTTTTCCAACCCTGTAATGAGCTGATGTCATATGAAGCATTTGTACTCTATCCTGTCTGTGTTTTTGATATCTTTTCTTATGATGGATTACTGTCTCATAATTTAATTGCTTTCATCTGTTGATATATTGGCACACTCCTACTCAAACTCGTTTGTATTTGATAAGGCTTTTCTGGAATTTTATTTTCTATCCGCTTTCTAAAGAAGTGCCATTTAGTTGGGATTTTTTTTTTTTGCGTTACCAAGGCTGTTGTTGTTAATGTAGGACGAATATGCCATTTTAAATGACTATCAAGGATGTGCGAAGGAGTATTAAATCATATAAAATAAAATTTAATTTAATAGCTACCCAGTGGTATAAAGAAGGAGTATGAAGGCCTTCTAGAAACATTTTAAATCTATTTTTATTTCGGAAATTTTTTGAATATTCTCTTTAATTTTTTTTGGGAATTGAACCTACAATCCCCATACTGATAGACTAGCGCACTATCAATCAGTCTACCGAGGCATTTAAATGCAAGCAGCTATCAATTTAAACAAAAATACTTCAAAATATAAAATACAAAAATAAGTAGGAATGCAAGCCATTCTTTGGAAGGAACGGAAAAATGAGGGTCGTAGAGAGAGAGAGACAGAGAGAGAGAAGCATGCCTTATAAAAGACATGAAGTAAGAAGGTCTTTGTAGTTTATGTACGTTGCTTGTGATAAATAGTTCGGTGGTTAAATTTTAAGGGCCGATGTTAAATGTAAACCACACTTAAACGTCAAGTTTTTTTTTTCTACATTTAATTTGACAATTGTCAATTTCAAACTAACTCAATTTGAATGGAATGATACACAATCGAGCAATGGTCCGAATGGTGTCAAGAAATGGCAACAGTGAATGATCAATTTTCGAAGAAAATCATTTTCAGTGATGAGGCACATTTTCACCTCAGTGGGTTCGTCAATAAGCAGAATTGCCGCATTTGAATTATAATCAAAGAGTGATTGTCGAAAAACTAATGAACCCACAAAGAGTGGCTGTTTGATGCGGTTTATGGGCTGGCGGCATCATCGGGCCGTATTTTTTTTGAAAATAAGGCCGGTCAGGCAGTTACTGTGAATGATGTTCGCTATCGTGAGATCGCAACGAACTTTTTATGGTCCGAATTGGAAGATATGGATGTGGACGATATGTGGTTTCAACAGGACGGTGCCACTTGTCACACAGCTAACGAAACAATGGCTCTTTTGTGCGACAAATTCAATGGCCATGTTATCTCACGTAGTGGATTTGACACCGTTGGACTTCTTTCTTTGGAGTTATTTGAAAGAAAAGGTGTACCTCGATAAGCCAGCAACAATTCAAGAGCTAAAAGATGAGATAATTCGGCAAATTAACGGCATACAACCTCAATTCTGTCTCAGCGTCATCGAGGTGTGCCGCCGAGGTCGCGGCGGCCATTAGGCCGATATTTTATTCTATACATAATTGAACCATACCAATATTATCAAAATACAAAGAAATGACAACAATTTCCTAAATAATTTGGGTTTTATTCAAAATCAACATCGGCCCTTAAAATTTAACCACCTTATTATTTGGGAAACTAAGGCCTCGAGAGCGCGTGACACTTAATTCGAGCCTCTGATTTACAAAACAAACAGCGGTCGTTCATTACACAACATGGTAAGTCCGTCAATTTCAAGTCACCGAACAGAAACTGAACTTTTCGGAGAATAAATTGTTCATTCAAATATCAAACTGATTGTTTACTGGTGCAAACGTTGCATAAGAAAAGTCATTTTAAACAAAAAGAAGCATTTTGGGGTGAGAAAATTTCGCATATATGATATCAATATATACAAGGTTCAGCAGGTGGCAATATACTAAGAAAATTTTACTGTTTGGTGGGATTTTTTTTTTACTACGACGACTGGTAAGCAATTAACCCTATTTGAACAATATGGACATAAGCGATGTGTAAAACGTTACTAGTATCCTCTCTTCTGGTTCATCGTATTTTTAGTAAAAAAATACAAGAGAATAATTGGTTGGGGGCCTTTGCATATGACCTTCATTGCTGCAAAAATTGATGATCTCCACCCGAGGTGAAAATCAAAAAACCGAAACGGAAACCGGGTTATCCTAACCAAAAGAAACCGGTTAAACCAGCAGTTTTTAAAATGACGACAAAGACTCAAATGAGTCCAATGCACAACCTCTGAAAATTTTGCGTGTAGTTCACTTTTGGTTAATTCGACATATCCAGTCAAAACTGAAGACAATCCAAAAGTCATTGCCAAGAAAACATTATGGCCAGAGAAAGTCTCGGTTTGAGACTAGTAAAATCGTTGGCACGTATTTCTTTAAAAACAATGTCGACGGAACAGTTATAGTTAATCATAATCACTATAGGACCATGATCATTGATTTTTTTCTCACACAATTGAATGCGCTTAATGTGAAAACGCTATGGTTTCAACTAGACGGTCCAGCTGCAACATGCAACACAATTGATGTAACGAACAAAATATTGGATGAACGAATAGTAATGTGTAATGTACCCGCAAATTGACCTCCAAAATCATGCTATATAAAATCGCTGGCCGCATGCGATTGACGTTTTCGAAGACAACATTTCCGTCATACGGTTTTTATTGCAATTGGACTTTCTCCGAGCCAGCCGAGGTTGAAATCAGAAATACCTAAACGAAAACCGTTTTTTTTTCTAAACAATATCCGTTTTTTTTAAACAAAACCCGGTTTTTTCCAAACAAAACCCGGTTTTTTCTAAACAAGACCCAGTTCTTTTCTAAGCTAAAATCGATTATCCAACATCATGCTATATAACATCGCTGGCCGCATGCGATTGACGTTTTGGAAGACAACATTAACGTCATACGGCTTTCATTGCAATTGGACTTTATCCGAACCAGCCGAGGTTGAAAACAGAAAGACCTAAACGAAAGCCGTTTTTTTCTAAACAATAACCGTTTTTTTGAAACAAAACCCGGTTTTTCTAAACAAAACCCGGTTTTTTTCAAACAAAACACGTTTTTTTAAACATAACCCAGTTATTTTCTAAGCGAAAATCGATTATCCAACATCATGCTATATAACATCGCTGGCCGCATGCGATAGACGTTTTAGAAGACAACATTACCGTCAGACGGCTTTCATTGCAATTGGACTTTCTCTGAGCCAGCCGAGGTTGAAATCAGAAAGACCTAAACGAAAGCCGTTTTTTTTTCTAAACAAGAACCGTTTTTTTGAAACAAACCCCGGTTTTTTTTAAACAAAACCCGTTTTTTTTCCAAACAAAACCCCGTTCTTTTCTAAGCTAAAACCGATTATCCAACATCATGCTATATAACATCGCTGGCCGCATGCGATAGACGTTTTAGAAGACAATATTACCGTCATACGGCTTTCATTGCAATTGGACTTTCTCTGAGCCAGCCGAGGTTGAAATCAGAAAGACCTAAACGAAAACCGGTTTTTTTAAATAAAATGTGGGGTTTTTTCTAAACAAGAACCGGTTTTTTAAACAAAACCCGGTTTTTTCTAAACAAGAACCGGGTTTTTAAATAAAACCCAGTGTTTTCTAAACAAGAACCGGTTTTTTAAATAAAACCCGGTTTTTTCTAAACAAAACCCGGTTTTTTCTAAACAAAACCCGGGTTTTTTTAAACAAAACATTTTTTTTAAACTTTGTTCTTTTCTAAGCTAAAACCGATTAAACCCACAACTGATTTTAATTTGACTGGCCTTTTATTATAAACTCTACAATTCTCTATATACATAATTAAAAATTTGAGACACTCTTAATAAATAATTCAGTCAAGTGTGAGTTAGCCTTTAAAAATTCAAGTTGTTAATTTCATGTCTTATGGGGCACACTTTATTTTTAAAATCAAAGTCATATTCTCGAAAATTGCATCGCTATTGGAACACCCTTAAATTTTAGGAATTGTTGTTATAACGGCCATGGTAATACACTTTCTATAAAAATATCAGGCCTACCTGATTTTCACTATACGTGAAAAACATGTCATTGTCGGAACACCCTTTAATTTTTAGTAATTGTCATATCGGCTGTGGCAAAATATCTCCTGTACAAAATTTTAAGAGTCTACCTAATACGGTTCAAGAAATAATGCCATATACACGCAAAGTACGTCACTCTCGGAACACCCTTTAATTTTAAGGTTTAATTTTATATCCTTGTTTAGAAAGCGAACGTAGTGTTAATTACTGTCTGCAAATTTTAAGTGGTTGCCTTCTATAGCTCAAGAAATAAAGACATAAAGGCAAATAACACCTCACTTTCGGAACACCCGATAAGTTTTAGTATTTATTGCTATAGTGGCCACAGTTATACACCTTCTGTGAAAATTTCAAGAGCCTACCTATTATGGTTCAAAACTTAGGCCTTATACATGCAAATCACACCACTATCGGAACACCCTTTAATTTTTAGGTTTATTTTTGTATACTTGTTTATATAGCGAACTAAGTATTAATTACTGTTTTTAAGTCTTGAGTCTATGCCTCCTACAGTTCAAGAAATAAACACATATTCGTGAATAACACCTCTCTATCGGAACACCCTATAAGTTTTAGTATTTGTTGCTATAACGGCAACAGCTATACATCATCTATAAAAATTTCAAGAGTCTACCTATTACGGTTCCAGAGATAAAAGGCGGACAGACGGACAGACATTGTAGCGAAAACAATAGGGTTTCGTTATTACCTTTTGGGTACGGAACCCTAAAAACGACCTTCAATTTTCTACAAAGTTATAACTTAAAGTTCTATAAAAATCTATATCCTTGAGTAATTTAGTTTTTATTTAAGCTAAAACTCATTTAACGTTGATTTTAAAATATTTTCCACTTACCACTTACACACTTTTTTAATAAAATCGAAAGGATTTTCGGCGAAAATCAATCAAAAGTTATACTAAGAATTTTAATTATAACGAAATTTTATACTTTTGTAGAAATAACAAAAAAAGATTTTCAACTTATAATTTGTAAACGGAAATTAAACTGCACCGTGTTTAGCATATAAATACACACACACACGCTCACGTAAAGCTCATAATCTGGCAAATCGCTTACAAAACAATATGACCGCAAAAATGGTAATTTAAACTACAAAAATAGAAATTTAATATTTTAACAGAATTTTTCGGTATTTTCTTGAGATAAATTTATATTTTTTTAGATTTTTATGACACTTTTTTGTTGAAAACCAAAATTAATTTTTTTTATTTTTATATTTTTTTTTACACAATTTCGGTTTTTATTTTATTTTATTTTTTTTTTTCCATTTACATATTTTATAATAATTTGCAATTTCTTTGCTTTTTTACATTTTACCCTATTGACTTTGTAGGGTTTTATGCAATCTTTTCTTTACGTTTCGCTTATTTCGGGGGCCAATTAAAATTTTCTTTTATATTTTTTCTTTGATACTTCTTGCCATATTTTTGGATGCTAATTGTTATTTTCTTTAAATGCACAAATACCTAATTTCTTTTTTAATAATTTTATGCTTTATGTATTTTTTAATTATAATTTTTTCTTTTCTTTTGATTTAATTTCTTGGCATTACACTTTATAGTACTGCACTTGGTTGAATTGATTATTGGCTGTTATGGTTATGACCAAATAAACAGTGTTCGCAAAAAAAAAAAACAAAAGAAAAACTATGAAAAACATTTATTTACTCATTCACTTTAAACAGGGAAAAATCTTTAAAACAACAAACAAACACATACACACACACACCCATGCACGACTTTGCCCAAAATCATATGGCAGAGAAAAATTCATAACAGGACAGTGTTACCAACTCTTATCAATTTTTAAGGAGAATTGCCTATTTACTACCCTACTTTTATTTCTCACGAAACTATTAGTTATGCTTAAATATTGTTACCCCATATTTTAACTCTCCAATCGGTGACCCGGTGTGCTACTAGATAGGGCGCTGGCAGTCTGGAGTTTTGGGCATCGATTCTCATGCACCAGAGCATTTCACTACAACTTTATTTTAAAACCTTAAGCTGTTTAATTGCGTTCAGTTCAGTTATCTTCTGGATGTTGGAACGTTAAGTAGCGCGTATTATGTGAGAATGTCCAGCAAACTGGCTATCGGTAGACTTAGGACCACGTGCACAAATAGACACAAATTAAAATATATTACCCATGTCGTCTATGGAAATACCCTTTAAATTTTAATATTTTTATTTTAATGTAGGGGGAATATCGAAGCAGACCACTTCCTTCCCACCCCCTTCCACCCTCTATGATTATAGACAACCAAAAGGTAATTTACAACAGAGTCGTTGGGGGTGCTGTGGCTTAAGTGGTTAGCATGTTGACTACAAAGCAATGGTCACGAGTTCAATACTCAGCCGAGGCAAGATCAATTTTTCTGATATGTAATTAATTAATTTTTTAATTAATTACATATCATTAATTATCATATCATTAATTTTTCTTTATAATAATGCATATCACAGCGTTCTCCTTCGCCGGTATTACCACATAGCACTAAATCGTCGGCGAAATAAAATAATTATAAATTGGCTATGCTAGCCTAGCTTCAAACTAATTCGCCTAAATAACACCAGAGGCGCTGCAATAGTGTTATAAAAATAATCATAACGTGCAATTGCAGAAAGGATCCGAAGGAAGTAACGTATATAATATAGGTATTGATTGCCTGAGTGTTACTTCTCTTTAAAAAAAAAAAGAGTCACGAGCTACAATCAGCCTTTAATCTTGACTTTAGTGATATCAGACGGTCGACTTCTTTCTCATCACGCAGTCTCTAGTAATTGCTAGCATTTGTGCAAGGCTCAGGTCCCCCATGGCATTCACATTTAACAGGCTTCCTTAAGTGGTCCTAAGTCTTATGCTAGCTAGCCATCTTCATTGATTTTCATCTTGGCTAGATGATACTTGAAGTTTTCATGACCTGTCTCTAACGCGGTTATCCAGTTTAATGTAGTTCTATTGTACCTTACAGGCCTTCCCGCCTATGGTCTCTTTGAGGACTATTCGAGTCTGCCTACACGTAGTCTGCCTCCAACTTTATTGTAGCCCGCATAGTACTACCTTGTGTAAATTTCAAGTGTCCTCCTTTAAAGTTTACAAGACAAAGTAAAATTCTTTAAAATCGCGATTTCTAGTTATAGTTAATATTGAAAAACATAGTCTATTATGTTTCAAAACATAAGGTCATACGCTGGAAAATTGTGTTACTTTCGGCACACCCATTTATTTTTAACATTTTTTATTTTGTGGGAACCATAGTACAACATCTGTGGAAATATTAAGGATCTATATAATATGGTTAAAAAATAAGACCATATATGTATGTGAAAATCACGTTGCTATCGGGACATCCTTTAATATTTTTTTTTAGCATTTATACACACTTTTAATTATTAAGTTAATTAGATTTGTTCCTCCAGTAAATTAAATACTTTTATCATACCTCTCGGTCAAGGTTGTCGTCACTGGGTGTTTGATATTGTTGGGAAGCGTTTTCGAAGAGAAAATCATTATCAAGCCAGGTCTTAGGTAGTACTCTCTAAGACATAGTTTGATAATGATGATCTCATAAGCCCGCCTACAATAATAGTAATACAACTTCTGTGAAAATTTCAAGATTCTACCCCTATTACGGATCCAGAGATAGAGGGCGCTGACAAACGAATAGACTTTGTAGAAAATACAATAGGGTTTCGTTTTTATTGGGTACGAACCTTAACATGGTAGTTATTAGCTTGAGACAAAAAGAAGCAACTACGGGAGACACACAAAAGGGACTGACAGTTACCAGTTACCAGTAAGTAGTTGGCAAAAAAATAAAAAATTTGGTTAAAAAAAATATCTTATAAACTAAAATTATTTTTCTGAATATGCGCCTAAGTATTTAAGCCTTTCGCTTGTATAAGTCCGTATACGATTATGCCTCTTTAAACTCAAATAAATAAGTACACAAAGAATATACAATTTATCTATATCTAGGTCATACATCTCTCACAGAGTACCGTAACAGTGTTAATTGAACCCCTGCTACGCCATCGCCATCTTAAAGTGCCGAACCTCTTCATAGAAAGTGTTGAGCCCTTGTCATTTAAGAACTAGTCATATATTAGTAACCTTTTCCATAGGGTACGTTTCAAAGTAATATTTATTGTAAACTACCAATTATTCAAGTCGGATACTTACTAACAAAAAATTTTGAGTTGGTAACACTGTCAAAGAAAGTGTGAGAGCGAGAGTAAAAGAGATGTATTTTTTAAGTTTTTGCGCATGAGATGTAACAGTGTGACCATTTTGCCATTTATACTGATAAAGTTTAAAATCTATAACATTTTCTCATTAATCATCATTTTTAATTACATACATACACGAAAATATTAATAAGAAGAACTCAATATTGAAAAATAATCTGCCATTAATTTTAATAATTGTACATATAGAGTGGCGTATGTACCGATTGGAATTTAAATTAGCTGTAAAAACATTTTATATATTTTTACTTTACCATACGTAGTATGAGGTAAAGTATAGTAATCATAAAAAAATGGAGGTAAATTTTGGGCATAATCTGCAAGGGGAAAGGGGTAGTTTACTTAATCCCAAAGTTTGTCCTTATAGGTCTTGCCGTATGACATATCCAAATTAAATTCAGTACGTGCCTTTGGTTTATGGAGATGAAGAGCTGTATAAATTTTGGGCATAATCGGGAAGGGGCAAGGGGTAGTTTATTTAACACCCCAAACCGAAAATAATTAATTTTTCGATTCGAATATACTTTGAATTTTTATTCTTTGGGTACGGTAAAGTTGAGTGTAGGCCACTCCAGTTTTATTTTACCAGCAGCAATTTAATATTTTTTAAATTTTTAGGCTTAAGATCATTATTATAAAAAGATAAAGAAAAATTCGGTAGGATCTTGGCTAACGTGCCTATAAAATATAGCTCGTGGAAGAATTAAAGCCGAACGACCATCGTTTGCGTCACATTTATGCTGATTGGCCTGTTTTGAAACTGGCCGAAGATGAGCATTTTTATCAGAGAATTGTGTTTAGTGATGAAAATAATATCTGGTAAAATGGTTACGTCAATGAGCAAAGTTGGCGTTTTTGGAGCAGTTTTTTTAGGGAAGTAACACTCAGGAAATTAATGACTATATTACTGTGTTACTTCCTTTGGAAAGGGATAGGAGTAGATAAGACAGATGGTTAGTGTGATAGTAAAGCTTCACTTATGGCAACACTGCAATTGCACGTTGTAATTATTCTAGAACAGTGTTGCAGCGCCTTTGGTGTTATGTAGGCGTATTAGATTGAAGCTGGCATAGCCAATTTATAATTATTTTACTTCGCCGGCGATTTATAGCTATATGGTAATACCGGCGAAGGAGGGCGATGTGATATGCATTATTATAAAGAGAATTAATACTTATCAGAAAAATTGATGTTACAACGGCTAAGTATTGAACTCGCGATCATGCTTCAATAGTCAACGTGTTAACCACTTGAGTTGGCGGCATCATCGGTCCTTAATTCTTTCGAAATAAGCAATTAGTGGAGAATGGCGAGCGCTATCGAGCTAAACATCAACGACATACGCGCGCGCTTATCAATCGATTTATTGCAAAATTAAATTGGTGACAACTTTATTTCCATAATGGTCCCGTTTACTGGCCCCCTCATTATGCGATTTAAACCCTCTGGATTACTTTTAATGGGGCTATGTTTTGTCAGTCATTGGTTTATGCTGATAAACCAGCAGCTCTTGAAGCATAGAAAGAAAATATTCCAGCCACCATTGACGCCCTACGGCGATCATGCTTCAATAGTCAACGTGTTAACCACTTGAGCTGGCGGCATCATCGGTCCTTAATTCTTTCGAATTGAGAAATTAGTGGTGAATGGCGAGCGCTATCGAGCTAAACATCAACGACATACAGCGCGCTTAACAATCGATTTATTGCAAATTAAATTGGTGACAACTTTATTTCCATAATGGTCCCGTTTACTGGCCCCCTCGTTATGCGATTTAAACCCTCTGGATTACTTTTAATGGGGCTATGTTTAGTCAGTCATTGGTTTATGCTGATAAACCAGCAGCTCTTGAAGCATAGAAAGAAAATATTCCAGCCGCCACCATTGATGCCCTACGACCAGATTTGTTGGAAAAAGTAGTCCAAAATAAATTTGTAGCCGCGGCGGACATATGCCGGAAATCATATTTTAAAAATAAATGCCATAAAATAATTTAATTTCAACAATATTTCTTGTATCATTATTTTACGTTCCCATGCAGATACCCCCGGGGGTTCCAATTATCACTGCAGGAATATGGCAAATGCTTTGACGCGGTCCACTCGGGGAAAATAGGGGCACTAGACGCTAGGGTTCCTAGAGCCTAAATCTGGAAGAAAAGGTCTGTGAGTAAAATCACGGGTTCTCTTCGAGGCCTGACCAGTGCCCAAAGGACTGGTACCACGGAAATCGGTGGCCCCACAGAGAGCCTATCCTCTCTGCGACCGGTTGTTGGTGAGGTCCCCTTCGGGGATAAACGTGGTGGTTGTGGTTTAAGATCGATTAAGTAGGTAAGGTGCAAGGTCGATCAAGTGTGCTGTTGCACTCTCAACAGACGGAGTTTGGATAGTCTCCAAACTCTCTAAGCAAGAGGTTATAATGTGGATCTAGGCTTGCCTTGGAAAGTCTTGCCATATTATATAAATTGCTACTCATTGTGACTGTATCACACACAAAAAGCGATTGGTGGCAATCGTAAAGTGTTGTTATACTACACAATGGGGGCGCTAGTCTACGCCTAAGTTTCACTCGGTGGTAAGACCACCGTGAGGTTAGGCCGAGTAGGCAGGTACTCACGTTAATCTTGTTCCACAAATTCCCATGCAGATAAAAAGTAACACCCGATATTATAATAATATTTAATTTACCTATGTATTATTAAGGGTAATTAAAAATTAATCATACGCTTTTGAAAAATAATAACTCTTAGACGGAGCTTCCCCAGCCGCATTAATCACTACGGAGTGGAAATATTAAGGCGAAAATTTTAATTTTTTTATATCGATTTTGACAGTTAAACTTAAAATGTTTTCCCTTAAATGGTAGTTTAACTGTCAAACTTAATACAAAAAAAAAAAATTTAAATTTTCGCCTTAATATTTCCCCTCCGTAGTAGGGCTATCTGATTAATGTGTGTTGGAGCTGCCAATAACGAATAATAAACTTTATAAAAAGTTAATTATATTTAAAAACAAATCCAAAAAAGACAGCTTCAAATTATAGTTAAAATAGAGTTAAAAAATAATTCTTTATAACAATCGTTTAAAAAAAAAACTGCATCAAAGGTTGTCTGCTTCGGTAAAAATGGCTGAAAAGTAATGTAAGCAGCAAATAAAAAATATGCCGCAAAATATACTATACAAATTCCACCCATATTATGAAAAAAAAACACTTCCACCAACAAAAAGAAAATATTTATTTAATTTTTTGTTTTTGCATAAAAAATACAAGCGGAGCTGAGTGGCGGAAATGTTGGCCCACATTACAGCTCAATTAACGAAAACAAACAAATAGAAACACAAAGTAAATAAAAAATGGACACCCGCAATAAAGATCCCAATTAACAAATAAATAGATAAACAAAGAAACTAAAAGTTTTAAATATTAAAATGCAAGTAAAATCCAACTAAAAAATTGAAGAATAACAAATAAAAAAAAAAATTACAATGTGTGCGTGCGCGTGTTTGTGTGCATTCAGTTAAATAACAAACACGTGAGTTTGATTAAAACACATCACAATTACTCTTGTTCTCTCATTCATTCTATTCAGCGTTGCCATTTTACGTTTTTTTCTGGCGTTTTATTTTTCTTATTAGGCGGAATTTTTTGTTTTAGTCATTAGTCATTTTTTTGTTCCCTTTT
Source organism: Phasia obesa (assembly GCA_949628195.1). NCBI lineage: Eukaryota > Metazoa > Arthropoda > Insecta > Diptera > Tachinidae > Phasia > Phasia obesa. Next base: position 197,307,515 of record OX451215.1, read on the forward strand.
AGGGTTCCATACCCAAAGGGTAAAAACGTAACCCCATTGTTTTCGCTACAGTATCTCTACGTCTGCCGGTCACTGTCTTCTATCTCTGGAACCTTTAACAGTAGAATCTTGACATTTTCACACAAGTTGTATTACTATGCCCGGTATAATAATAATTACTAAAACTTAAAGGGTGTTCCGATATTGACGTGTTTTTTGCGTATATGGCTTTAGATTTTTAATCTTAAGTTTATACAAAGTGTGTCAAATTATAATCGCTATAGCAAAAAATATAAATAATAGAAATTAAAGAGTGTTGCCGGAAGTGACACAAATTTTTTATATTTAATACTAGATGTGACCACACATTGTGTGCGTCCTGACAATATTTTATTCGATTTTGCTTTGAAAGTAATCCACACCAAATTGCAAGACTATTACATTTATAGTACTTCACGTATACGCATTTTCTTTATATAAAGGTACCCATCCCTAAATAAAATTCTAAAAATTATTGTAAAGTCCTGTAAAAGGAGTTTAAAATATCCCGCCTTAAAGTATGCATGTCGGTAAAATTGCGTAATTTCACTGCTTTTTCTTCACTTTATTTTGGAGATAAGATATTTTTAACGAAAAAAATTATCCTGTATTTTGATCAGAATACTAAGGTACCTCCTCACAAAATTTTGTTAAAATCCACCCAGCTGTTTTCACGTGATGCGAACACAGACAGACAGGGAAACAATTACAGTTTTGTTATATGTATAGATACTCTCATTGCTAACCGAAGGTTGGGTGAAGCAACAACAAATATCAGGTGGTAAATATTAAAAAAAAAATAATAAACAAGAGGGAAGCTATGGGTTGTGGTAGACTTCGTTCTCACCAACTGACGATAGATGATTTAATATAATATTTTCTCGTATTCCCTTATCTGAGTTTGATTGATTGAGGTTTACAACTTAACACCACCCAATGCTAAAGACGGATGTAGCTATCCAGAAAATGCATTACATTCTGCTAGTGTCTAAAATAATATTTTCTCATTTTTTCTTTAAAAAAGTATCATTTAATTTGTAAAAAAAATATTCTTTCAACTTAGAAAGAATATAACGAACTTCAAAAATTAATTTGTATCTTATTTTTTCTGTTTTTTTTTTTTTTTTTGAAATCGAACCGTCAACCTTCAGGCTGACAGACTAGCGCACTACCTATAAGTCCATCGAAGTATCTCAATGGCAAGCAGCACTGAATTATGGCAATAAAATGAACTTTTGTTTTTTATAAATGAGAAGTCTAAAAACAGAAAATTATGTTTTGCCATAGAAAATGAGAGATATAAAAATATAACATCTCGCAACTGTACTAGATCTTTCTGAAGGAAGAGGCAAGACCTTCTAAAAGGCCTTTTGAAGGCCGTAGCGAAAAAGCATGCCTTATAGAAGGCCTGCAGAGAGAAGGCGTGTTTAGTTTTATTACTGGGATGTTTTTAAGAAGAGAGTGAGCGTGTACTTATTGCCAGTGATTCCGTTTGGTTACATTTTTTACATTTTCGGTAACTTTCGAAGGCCCTACGTAATCATGTATAATTATACCCTTCACCACAGTTGCAAATAGTATATATAAGTTAGTCATTCCGTGTGTAATTTTTACAACATTCATTTCCAACCACATAAGCTTTCATTCCAATATAATTTTTTTTTTCTTTTTTAAGTCAACATTACCTCTGCGAAGCTGCCTACTAGCGCGCTACCTACCGGTCTATCGAGGCACTCACGTATATATATTCTGATAGAAAAGTTGATTAATCGATGTCCGTCTATCCGTGTTCGGGATGAAATGTCATTTGCCAAGGCACCAGACGAGGTACAGAAGATTTAAGCCCACCAATCTGCCAGGCATAGTTTCGAAAATTTTAGGATTGCAATTCAGCAACATCAGGCGATTCTATTCGAGGCTGCTGGCAAAAAACCACGTTCACCTATATTTTTTCACGTTGTTCTTATTATTTTTCTTTGGTTGTAATGATTTTCTTTTCCTTTTGTTTGTTAAATACATATTAGTCCGCGACAAGTAGATCGCAAGAAGTGCATACAGATCTCGGGGGATCAATAACCCCCTGCGAGGGGCATTTTTTTGTTTGTTTTTAGGTTGGTAAGGTTTTACTGCTTAGATTTGTATTAAAGGCCTGAATATAAAGCAATAGATATAGAAGTAGCCAATAGTCCCACAGGGTGCCCACTGGTAACCAGGAGCAGTCAAAAGGCACATTGGGGGGTGTCAAAAAAACGACTACAAAAAATGTTCAATAAAATTTTTACAAAAAATTTCCAAAAATAATTCTTCAAGATGTTCAATAAAATTTTTACAAAAAATTTTGAAAAAAAATCTTTACTAAAAATTTTCCAAAAAATTAAAAAAAAAATTTCCAAAAAAATATTCCAAAAATTTTCAAAAAAATGTTTAAAAAAATATTACAAAAATAAGAAAAAATCACAAATTTTCAAAAAAAAAAATTTTGCAAAAAATTTTAACAAAAAATTTTCTAAAAAATTTTTACAAAAAATATTCAAAAAATTTTCCAAAAAATGTTTAAAAAATTTTCAAAAAAATGTGTACTAAAAATTTTCCAAAAAATTAAAAAACAATTTCCAAAAAAATATTCAAAAAAATATTACAAAAATAAAAAAATCACAAATTTTCAAAAAAAATTTTGCAAAAAATTTTAACAAAAAATTTTCTAAAAAATTTTTACAAAAAATATTTAAAAAAAATTTTCAAAAAAAAATTTAAAAAATTTTCAACAAAATGTGTACTAAAAATTTTCCAAAAAATTAAAAAACAATTTCCAAAAAAAAATTCAAAAAAATATTACAAAAATAAAAAAAAAATCACAAATTTTCAAAAAAAAAAATTTTGCAAAAAATTTTAACAAAAAATTTTCTAAAAAATTTTTACAAAAAATATTCAAAAAATGTTAACAAAAAAATTTAAAATTACTTGGAAGACCTCGATGCAACTGCTCAATCAGATTATTCATTATGGCGTGCATGTAAGAACCTTAAAAGACCGGTCGTACGTAAGCCTCCCTTGCGAACTTCTTGTGGAGACTGGGCAAGGAATAATACCGAAAAAGGCAATTTATTTGTTGGACATTTGGAGAAGGTTTTCACCCCAAATGTATGTACTGATATAGCGAGTTACCATCAGTAGAGACTAGTGCCGTAGTACCCCTAAGATTTGAATTTCGCGATATTGAAAGGGCAATAGCAGATTTAAACACCAAAAAAGCCCCTGGCGTTGATAAAACAAGTAACAAGATGTTAGTTGAGTTGCCCCGTATAGGTCGCAGAATTATTCTGTTTGTTTTTAATGCCATCTTACGTCTTGAGTACTTTACCACAGAGTGGAAGGTCTCTTTGATAACTATGATTCCTAAACCAGGAAAAGACCACACAAAAGTAGAATCATACAGACCTAAAAGCCTTTTATCAAACGTGTCAAAGTTATTTGAGAGAATATTAATAACTAAGCTGAATCCAATTCTTAGCGCGAAAGGATGCATTCCGAACCATCAATTCGGCTTCAGAAAACAACATAGAACTATCCAACAAACACACAGATTAGTAAATGTAATTAAAACGACCTTTGAAGAAAAAAAATACTGTTCTGCGCTCTTTATCGACGTTTCTCAAGTATTCGATAAGGTTTGGCACGAAGGCCTAATATTTAAGCTAAAGCTGAACTTGCCCGAAAACTTGTATAAGCTCTTAAAAGATTATTTAACGAATCGCAAGTTTTTATTAAAAGAAGGTGACTTTTTAAGCTCGCCACAGCTCATTGAAGCCGGAGTTCCCCAAGGTAGTATTTTGGGACCAATTTTATATTTACTGTACACATCGGATATGCCAATTAGCACCCTAGTCCACACATCAACTTTTGCAGATGACACAGCTTTTTTAAGTATTCATGAAAGTGCCCAAGAAGCATCACAACTTTTACAAGACCACATACTCAATTTGGAAAAATGGCTAGAAAAATGGAGAATAAAAGTGAATGAACAAAAATGCACTCACATAACTTTCACACTGCGCAGGGACTCATGCCCTCCTATTCGCATAAATAACCAAATGATACCACAGCTTTCAGACGTTAAATACCTGGGTATACATCTTGACCGTCGCCTTACTTGGAAAAGCCACATTGACTTCAAGTTAACACAAATGAAACTAAAAGCAGTACAACTAAATTGGCTTATTGGCAGAAACTCCACCCTGAGCTTAGATTGTAAACTTCTACTGTACAAGTCGTTCCTCAAACCAATTTGGTGTTATGGGATTCAGTTATGGGGCACTGCCTCAGCTAGCAATGTAGAAAAAATTCAAAGGCGCCAAAATAAGTTTTTACGTATTATTACATCTGCTCCCTGGTATATAAAAAATTCGAACATCCACAAAGACCTAAACATGCCATCAGTTAAATCAGAAATAGCGGAACATGCAGTCACATATCTAAAGAGGCTTGAATCTCATCCAAACCCTTTGGCGCGTAACATGCTGAATGAACCTGGTTACATTCGACTAAAAAGAAGAGATACTGCTTTTCTTGGCCGTACATTAGAGGGATGACCCGCAAATGATTTCGAAATCCGTGAAACAAATATTATTTTTGTCTAGCACTGGCTGGACTTAAAAAGAATTTTTTATTTTAGACTTAAGATACGAGTAATTATTGTTAGTTCAAAAATTATTGAAGATACAATAAATAAATTATGAAAAAAAAAAAATTTAAAAATATATTACAAAAAAAAATTTTACGAAAATTTTTCAAAAAAGTTTTTAAAAATATTTTTACAAAAAATTAAAAAAAATCAAAAAAAAAATGTTTACAAAAAAATTATAAAAAAAATTTACAGAAAATTTTTAAGGAATTTTTTAAGAAACATATGTCTGAGGGTAACAGAATATTTACCATTACTATGGTGAAGGGTATATAAGATTCGGCATGGCAGAATATAGCACTTACTTTTTTTATTTTTTTTTTTTTTTTGTTATATTTAGTCAAATATTCGTAACTTTTGGCACCTGACATAAAATAATGTAATATCTGTGAAATTTTCAAATTTATTACAAATTTATTATTATACATACAAATATTAATTTATATTTTAAGCATAATTTTTATCAAATAGAACTTTTTGAAAAGAAAAGCATAACTTTTTTTAGTCTTGCCCTGGCATTTTACAGTGATTTTTTCATGTTTTTTTTTTTTGTTTTTTTTCTTTCAGACATTTAGGATTTTACAATTAATCATCGTTTCATATTTATTTAAAAAGAAAATCAAACTTTTCTCTTCAATTTGCTAAAAGTGATTGAACTTTGTATTTCTTACACATACACACACATACATATAATGTATGTACTCAGGTTATGAAATAATTCTTATCGTCAATTATTAATGGAGGATGCTTTGAAAACAGAACAGAAAACATGAGCAGTTTTTATTGGTGTCTCTTTTCTGTTTTAGCGAATGAGTCCGTGTTTTATTTATTTATAGATTAATCGAAAACAATAACAACGGACCAAATGCACAATATTTTACTTTGAAATTAAACAAAAAAAAAAAAAAAACAATTAATTTATACGTACAATTTGTAATCCAAATACAAGTATCTTTTTAAATCGATCCCAACCATTATGAGAACCAGCATTATGAGAATTTAACACAAGAATCTCAGATAATTCGCTAGCAAGGTTCAATTGACTCAGTAATTCCTGAGTTAGGGCTTTTTAGTTTTATTCTTTTAGAAGCCCCAATCGGACAACGACTTTGGCCGAAAAATCAACTTTTATGACGAGGCCCATTTTCATGTCGGTGGCTACGTCAACAAAGGAAATTGCTGCAATTGGAATGAGAGTAGAAAATGCATTCACATAATGAGAGTGACTCCTTGGTTTTACTTTTTGAGTGTTGGCCAATTTTTTTTTTTTTTTTTGAAAATACTCTGGAAATGGCATTTCAATCAACGCTGAACTCTACAGAGATATGATTGAGCACTATTTATGGCTTGAAATAGAAAATATGAACTTGGATAACACAGTGCAACACGGAAAAGAATAACCATATACGGACACCACTACGTGATAAAAGACCAAAAAAAAAGACCCCTGTCTCCCAGTTTTGCCCAAAGTCCTCCAGGTTTTTTTTTTATGGGCCCTCAAAGATGTGGGGCCTCGATGTCATTTTTGCAAAAAAAAAATGATCATTTACTCAAGCTCATATTTTGCAAACCGTTTGAAATTTTGATATACTCTCTGAGGCAAAGTTGTAGCTCTTGTCATAAAGAACAAAAATTGTGAACATATAAAATCAAAAAAACTTTATCTTCAAGGTCAAAATCGCAAAAAACTTTAAAAAATTCAATTTTTTTTTACCTTTTTTCCCCTGTTCAGGTCCATAGGTAGCAAACCGTTCAAAATTCAAGGAAACAATCAACTACAACTACAACAGGGAAATTTTTCACTTTTGCGGCTACCTAAGCGCTACCTAAACGGTGTTAAGAAGCATTCCTAAGAAGTTCATATGTTCTAGAAAGTTGTTTATTGAGATCTTAGGTTCATTTTTGTAGTTGATTGTTTCCTTGAATTTAGAACGGGTTGCTACCTATGGACCTGAACAGGGGTAAAAAGGTAAACAAAAATTAAATTTTTTAAAGTTTTTTGCGATTTTGCCTTGAAGATGAAATTTTTTTGATTTTATATGTTCACAATTTTTGTTCTTTATGACAAGAGCTACAACTTTGCCTCAGAGAGTATATCAAAATTCCAAACGGTTTGCAAAATATGAGCTTGAGTAAATGATCATTTTTTTGCAAAAATGACATCGAGGCCCCACATCTTTGAGGACCCATAAAAAAAACCTCGAGGACTTTGGGCAAAACTGGGAGACAGGGGTCTTTTTTTTGGTCTTTTATGACGTAGTGGTGTCCGTATATGGTTATTTTGCCATGACTTAAAAAATTACACAGTGTGTAATCTTTGGATTTATTAGATGTTGCACCATACCCCCCCAGGAGCACTAATTTTCATATCGAAGCACCGGGCTTCCTGGAACCTGAACCTAGATAAAAAGTTCTGTGTATACAGGTCTTTCAAGGCCCGACCACTATCCAAACGAGCGGTACCAAGGCAGCCGGTAGACCCAGAGAGGCGATACAGCTCTGTAGCTGGTTATTGGTGAGGTCCCTACGGGGAGACGTGTTGGCTGTAGTTTGGATCAAGTTTTGCAAAGATGCTGCAAGGTTGGTCTCAAGTATTCTTTTGCACTCTCAACAGAAGGCACCATTTAGTGCCTTTAGGAGATTGGTGTTCTCCAAACCTCTAAACAAGGGTTAAAAGTTTGAAGAAAAGAGGCTTTCCATGTTGTAGATTGCTACTTATTGTGGTATAAGCACAATAAGGATGCTAACCAACGCTTAAATTTCACTCAGTGGCCTCACCATCGTCAGGTAAAAGCATCATGCTAGATATGGCCGCATCGGAATTGCATTACGCCCTTTGTTGTGGGGTGTAGATGCCGTTAAATACCGATGTTATACGAATAATCTAGAAGTGAGGATCCCTTCTAGCCCTTAAGGTTAATTTCGCCCGAACTACTCGTGTGATAAAACTAAAAACTCTCAACAAACTCTTGCAAAATTGGACTGTCAGGATAATCTACTGCCAAGCTAGTCGCGTTTCATAAATAAAAGGAATATTTGTTATTTCTATCAAAGCCATAATATAGCATAAGGTTTAGTCCACTTTACTTGTATTTGGAGCACCCGGTACATATTACGTACTGTGATCGTCAAAAGAAACCATACACCTTATTTTCATAACACTTACAGAGAGAGTTTAGGTTGTTGTCTTACCGGAATTATGTCCTCCTGGCGGGAATCAAACCTGCAACCTTTAGACTGATAGACTAGCGCACTACCTATCAGTACCTATTGAGGACGAAAATAAAGTGAAAGAAATCAAAATAATGACGAACCTAAGGAGAATGGATGCGTATAGGAAAGAGTGTAAAACCTTGAAAAAAGTTATTTTGACCCAATAAACCCTCTGTTTGGAATTATTGTGACTAGACGCAGAAAATATTCAAATTATTTAGCCCTTCCGTCAACAGTTTTAGAGTGGATATGAGGTCAAAGATATCGGAATATAATCGCGGATATAGCAATTTGGAAGGTGCATTAGGGATCAGGAGGTAGATCAACTAGTTGCTGTAAAGACAACTCTCAGCAGAACCGCGCGGATCACTGCACAATTTCGAGGTCTCTGTCATTGTCTAGTACTCTCCGCTGACAGGTTGGCGTTTTTTGGCAGTCCGTGGCTGCAAGACCTTTCAGACCTAGCGGGCTGCGATAGTAATAAACTCATTTATCCGGACTTCGGAAATATTTTTAGTTTCAAACGAATAGTTCTTGCTATTGTTGTATTTTTTTTTAATTTTTATTTACATACAAACGGTGATCCATTTCGAGGTACTCTTTTTAATAGCCTTTTTTTGACAGATCACGTGTGAGTCGTGTCATGCTGTCATGTTATTTTTGTTTAGTATTGTTTGGCATTTCAGACCTAGCGGGCTGCGATAGTAATAGGATAAACTCATTTATCCGGACTTCGGAAATATTTTTAGTTTCAAACGAATAGTTCTTGTTATTGTTGTATTTTTTTAATTTTTATTTACATATAAACGGTGATCCATTTCGAGGTACTTTTTTCAATAGCCTTTTTTTGACAGATCACGTGTGAGTCGTGTCATGCTGTCATGTTATTTTTGTTTAGTATTGTTTGGCATTTCATAAAGGAAAGACTTACGCCTGAATCGCTTCGCTCTATGGGCTCTTGATAAGTTCCAAGAAGATCCGACGTTTTCGAGGCAAATTTTGTTTAGCGATGAGGCCCATTTCTGTCTCAATGGGTATGTAAACATACCAAATTGCCGCATTTGGGACGAAGAGCAGTCTGAAGAGATTCAAGAGCTGCCACTTCATCCAGAAAAAACAATGATTTGGTGTGGTGTGTGAGCCGTTGGAATCATATTCCATATTTCTTTAAAAATGATGCCGGTGCGAACGTAGCCGTCAATGGCGACCGTTATCGTGCCATAATAACCGACTATTTGATGCCTAAAATTGAAGCTCTTGACATCGGCAACCTTTGGTTTCAGCAAGACGGCGCCACTTCCCACACATCGCATCAATCAATGGATTTATTGAGAGAACATTTCGGTGAGCACATAATTAGACATTTTGGGCCGGTCGATTGGCCAACAAGATCGTGTGATATCACACCGTTAGACTTTTTCCTATGGGGATATGTAAAGTCTAAAGTTTACTTCCAGGAAAACATCACGCGTGTCATTCGCCAATTACCAGTCGAAATGCTCGAAAGAGTCATCGAAGATTGAAGATGAACGGATGGACCACCGCAACGTAGCAACGGCCAACATTTGATAGACATAATAAATAAATGCCAAAGAATGTTCTTTCAAATGATAATAAACATTCTCCATTAAATTTGAATTTTCTATGTTTTTTTTTTTTTTCCTTAAAAAAGTAGGGAACCTGGAAATGGATCACCCATTATATTGTAATATCACCACATATTGCTTTCTACATTATAATTAAGTTGAAGAAACTTTCAATCTTTAATACCAAAATAAACTGTTAATTTTAAGAAAACTAGGTGTACCGTTTTTATTGACGCTCACTGTATATTTCAATATCAATTGACGATGATGATGAAATGTGAGGTTTTCAAAAGTGAAAATAAAGAATTTTTCATTCATATTACTTGAAAGCAGCTGTGTTTTCAATTTAACTGAAAAATGTAAAAAAATTAATCAAAAAGTAAAAGTGATTTTTATTATTGGCATTCAATGAGAATATTTTTTTCAAAATAAATTTAAAACGGCTTTTTTAGGTGATTTTTTTCATCATCCCTGTACTTACATTAAGAAAAACAGACTTTTCTGAAACAGGTCGGGCTTTTCTGGAAATTATTGGGGCTATCCAAAGTTGCATGAGACAGCCTCTCAGGATGTTCGAACCATTTTTTCAATAAACAACGATTTTTCACTCAAAGGAGGAAAGTTTTAAATAATGCTTTCCGGATTGATAATCTACGCTTCGTTGGGTAAGGAACTTACCTGGAATGAACACATTTAAATACAAATACGGAAAGCAAAAAGGATCTTCCTCAGTGTAAACGAATGCGTGGCCGTAGGTGCGAAATCTAGCCTTTGGGTGATGATGACAGTCTTTTAAAAAACAATTAAACGTAAGTTGGATGCGGTTGGAGGAGGATTGACCGTATGTATATATGGAGCAATGTGCACCACACCAACGCTTCCATTGGACTTATTCATTAAACGCAATGTCAGCTTGGCATATGAAAAGTGTTACCATATCTTAGCACATCTACGGGGTAAACATAGGCCATTAGAGTAATCTGGAATCAGGGAGGATCAGGTGTCGATAAAACTCATGCGTAAAACTGGTCGAAAGGCTGCATCGGGCACTCCATACGGATGGGGCTATATACCAGGAGCTTTTGTGAGAGACATATGTATAGATGGTAGCAGGAGCAGCTGTCTACTCAGTTTAGAAGAACCTGTCTTGCAGTCTCCCTCTTGCGGGGGTATGTGTTAGTTTATAATCCGGAAACTGTATAATTGCATTCGAAAGGGTCTTATTGCATTCGACAACCAGTAAGTTATAAAACACATGCGGCACTCCAAGTCTGTGTCTCCATAAATAAAGTAACGTTGATGTGGGTTAAATGACACATGAGCACAGCTGGAAATGAAGCAGCAAACAAACTAGCAAAAATAGTGTTTTGAGCTCCTGAACCTAAAGTTTCACTGAGGAACATTATGGTGGGAACAAAGGTCCTACAAATGTACACTCTTTAAGCACAAAAAGGTGGTTGGGATGCTACCACAAGTAGACAGGAACTAATGGTGCTTAAACTGGCCACAGAAGTTCTTAGAATAATCGGGTTACCTTGAGCTGGATAACTGCGTTGGTTTCAGGTCATAGAAACTTCAAGTATCATTTAGACAAGATGAAAATTGAAGAAAACGATTTCTGTAGACTATATCTGGAATAGGATAAGACGGTAGCGCCCATTGTGTTTGAATGTCCAGCACAGGTACGCTTCTTACCTTAACATAGCAAATGCTATAAGGAAACTTAGAAGAGAATTCAAGGATGATAGAAGACAAGGTTACGCCATCGCGAAAATAAAATTTTAAATTTGCTGAGCAAGTCGGCCTAATGACGTCACAAAGCTGTCTTCCTATTAGCTAATAATTAAGACTAAGAGTATAACTATAAATTATGAGAGTTTTTAATATAAATATTGGGAGTTCATTTGCAGGGTTGCCAATTTTTGCCTATTATTTAGATTTATTTGTACGTATTTATTTAAAGCAATTTGTTGATTACAGACTTGGCAACCTCACATTGGCCGAACAACGTCATCTAACGGGAAAACATGCGCATGGCGTAATCTTGTCTTCTATCATTCTGGAGAGAATCTGTGAGAAAGAAGATCGGCAGTTACCAGTCGATAGTATGAAATCAGCTCAACCAAAGTAAAGTACTACCAATCGAGTTCCAGAAATCATAGAGGACGAATCAGATTTGATTAGCCACCCATAAGATAAGTGATAAGTGTGTCTGTATCCTCCTACATACTGGGTGGCGTAAAAGTAATCCTACTATAAGAAAATGTTATAAATTTGGCGATTGGCCCCTAATGTCAATTCTGTTTTGACATTTGTGTAGTAAACACTTGCGAAATACACGTTAATAAACAATGTTACGCTACACTGCTCCAGAACGCGGAATATTGGTGACTATTTATTTGACCAAGAGGAAGATGATTTTTCATCAAAAATAATCATGAGTGATGAGGCCCATTTCCATCTTAGCGGGTACGTAAATAAGCAAAATTTACGCTTCTGGGGCACTGTAAATCCGCGTGTAACCCACGAAGAGCCATTACACCCGCTCAAAGTCAATGTATGGTGTGCTGTTTTCGCTGGAGGAGTCATCGGACCTTTTTTCTTCGAAGACATCGCGGGCCAAACTGTTACTATGAATGGTGAACGCTACAGAGAAATAATTAACGAGTTCTTTTTGCCGCAACTTGATGAATTGGGATTGGAAAACATGTGGTTTCAACAGGACGGTGCAACGGCACAAACTGCATGTGCCACAACCGATATGCTGAAGGATGCATTTCCCGGGCGCCTAATCTCCCGTTTTGGCGATTTGCACTGGCCAGCAAGATCGCCTGATTTGACCGCTGCAGACTACTTTTTGTGGGGCTTTTTGAAATCGCGGGTTTATGTCAACAAGCCTCAGACTCTTGCAGCTCTTAAAGACAATATCCGTCAAGAATGTGAGGACTTATCGCCGGAAGTTTTGGCCAAAGTGATGGAAAATGCCATAAAAAGGGCTCAAATGACAACCAACTGTGGCGGCGGCCATTTACATGACATTATATTCTCGACTTGATGTAAAAAAATTACAAGACCAAACAAAAATAATCCACAAGAAGAATCAAAGTTTTTCAATTTTTTTTTTTTAATTACAGCCAAAAAACATCGGAAGGTTATTTTTGCGCCACCTGTTATATATGATGATGATGTTCCGCTCTTCTCCATCTACGGAGCAAACAGTTTCGACTAAATATTTTCAACGAACTCTATTTGGGGTAGTTCTTGTTGTATTGTTCCAACCAAAACCGGCAACTTCTAGTTCCTTTACTACTGTGGAACACTATGTATTCTTCGGCCGACCTCTGCCTTGCGATTTAAATGTCATTGCTGCCTTAGTTATGTGGCCAATCCAACCATAATTTCTTGTTTTGTATCTACATGCACTGGGATTTGGTTTGTTGTACGGTGATGGTTCGTGTTTGATATTGTGTTGGGCCAGAAACATTGCACAAGCCGTCTTCGGCACCTGCTCGTGAAGTTTTGCATTTTGTGGATATATGATTGCTTAAGTCCCCACGTCTCACATCCATAAAACAGGACAGGTTTAACACAGGTAATAAAAACTTTAGTTTTCATGTTCTGCCTGAGATCATTTGATCTCCAAATATCTCTTAGTGTATGCATAGCATTTCTGGCTCTACTGATTCGATTTTGTATGTCCTCATCTGGTCCATTTGCATTCGATATAGTATATCCCAGGTAACAAAAAATGTTAATATCTTCGATTATAGTTTTGGCCATAGTTAGATTTCAACTACTATTGCAGTTGATTCCCATTAGTTTCGTCGTCTTTAGGTTTATCTTTAGGCCAACTTTAAGATCTATATACGGAAATGTTATTATGTGTGTGAAGATAAATACGTATTTAACTAGCAGAGGCAAAAACCATTTTTTTATTGAAAAAATATATCATGCGATAAAAAAGTTTTCCCATACATTTAGTACGTATTCTGCACAGATTTTCGGACTTTTTAAAGAAATATTGTTACTCCAAACCCTTCCATTTCAGGGAATCAAACCGGTACTATTAGAAAGATAATAGATCATACTAACAAACTGTGTTCACACTTTTTTCCAAAAGTATTTGTGAACATTTTTATAACATTTTGAAAATGTGACTTAGTGAAAATTTCTAGTATATGAGTTCTCTGACGGAAATAGCCACTGTGTCAAACCCTTCCATCTAATAGTACCGGTTTGATTCCCTGAGATGGAAGGGTTTGGACACAGCAATAATATTTCTTAAAAAAAGTCCGAAAATCTGTGCAGAATACGTACTAAATTGTATGTGAAAACTTTTTATCGCATGATATATTTTTTCAATAAAAAAAATGGTTTTTGTCTCTGCTAGTCAAATACGTATTTATCTTCACACACATAATATTATTCCGTAATAAAATGAGCCCTTTGTATATATTGCAATTTACAAAATAAAAAATATACTCTTGGAAATGAACTTGCTGCATTTTAATCTGTGCTGACCTCCCTCTATAATTTTTTTATATTTCTATTTTTCATTGAACACATACATACATAGCAATACTCGCTAACCACAAGTATTATAAATCCTCAACAAAAATGTTGTTACGATTATAAAATATTAATAAAGTTAGCGATAAGCCGATAAGCTTTTGTCTGAAATTTTGATAAAGAAATTAAACATTTTCTCAAAACTTTGTTTTTTTATAAAACAAAAACATTGTTTAATTAAAAACTATACTAGAGCAACATGATTTATAATTGATTCGCAATAAAATTTAGTTCAAGGAAAAAAACAAAAAGTTATTAAAATTAGCGAAAAATCCTTGGACATAAAAATTATAGAAGACAAAATGTGGAAAAACATCGCGTTTTTGTTCAATAATTGTAGACAATTTTATATTCAATGTTTTAAAAGGTGGTTAAATTTGTTGATTTTGAATAAAACACAAATTATTTAGGAAGTTATTATGTGTGTGAAGATAAATTCAAATTTAACTAGCAGAGACAAAAACCACATTTCTTAACAGAGCTCATTTTGCAGTCAACAGGCCACTGTTATACGTATAACATTCACTGTAATTAATAATTCAATTATACTGGAGGCTCCAACTTGGAATCGGAGAAGGTTCCACATAAAAAACAAATGGGGATGTTGCTCTAAGGGATACTTCTTTTAACTAAAATATTAGGATTTCCAAAATAACTTAAGAAAAGCTACAAAATAACTTTAGATTTGGAAATATCTTGAGAGGATTTGTTCGTCATTATGGAAAAATAGGGATGGGTACCATATACCCACTATATAGAAAAGTTGCTCCCAGGGGTGCAACTGTATTAGTGGAATTCCTGAAATAGTTTTGGAACTTTTTTAAAATGAATTTGAAAAAAGTAGTTTTTGGTACAAATTTCTTGAGATGACTTTTGGTTATTATGGAAAAATATGGATGGGTACCATATACCCACTATATTATGCACCCCTTGGAGCAACTTTAAAAAAAAGTATTCCTTGGAGCAACATCCCAATGTATTTTTTTATGTGGAACCTTTTCCGATTCCAAGTTGGAGTCTCCAGAATAATTGAATTATAAATTACAGTGAATGTTATACGTATAACAGTGGTCTGTTGACTGCGAAATGAGCTCTGTTAAGAAATGTGGTTTTTGTCTCTGCTAGTTAAATTTGAATTTATCTTAACACACATGAAATTATTGTCATTTCTTTTTATTTTCATAATATTGGTATGGTTCTATTATGTATGGAACAAAATATCGGCCAAAAACACCTCCATCCGATGCTACAAATTTTCGGCAACGCTTTATCATCCTTTAGCTCTTAAATTGTTGCTGGCTTATCGACGTACACTTTTTTCAAATAACCCCAAAGAAAGAAATCCAACGGTGTCAAATTACATGATCTTGGCGGCCAATTAACTTCGCCACCATGTGAGATAACACGGCCATAGAATTTATGGCGTAAAACAGCCATTGTTTCGTTAGCTGTGTGGCAAGTGGCACCGTCCTGTTGAAACCATATATCGTCCACATCCATATCTTTCAATTCAGGCTATAAAAAGTTCGTTATCATCTCACGATAGCGAACACCATTCACAGTAACTGCCTGACCGGCCTCATTTTGGAAAAAAAACGGTCTGATGATGCCGCCAGCCCATAAACTGCACCATAAAGTATATATTCTGGATTCTTATACATAGAGAAGTTGATTTAGCGATGTGTCCGTCTGTGTTCGGGTTGAAATTAACTTTGCCAAGGCACCAGAAGAGATACAAAAATTTAAGCCCACCGATCTGCCAGGCATAGTTTCGAAAATTTTGCTATTCCAATTCAGCAATATCAGACCATTCCATTCGAGGCTGTTAAACCCACGCCTACCCAAATTTTTTTTAGGTTGTTTTTAATTATTTTTTTGGTGTAATGATTTTTGTTTGCTTTATTTTTTTTGTCACTAAATATTAGATCGCATACGGATCTTGGTTGGCAATAATCCCCAAGGAGGGGGATTTGGTGTTTGATTTTAGGGTGATAGGGTTTTCAGCTTTAAATTTTATTAAATGCCGTTATAGAAAGCAATAAACATAAAGGTGGCCAATAGATCCACAGAGTGGCCACTGGGAACCAGGAGCGGGGGCGAATGCTACATGGACAAACATTTTTTAAGGATTTTTCCTTCAGTCTAACCATTCTCAATATGGATTGCAGGAAGGTCCTCCGGAGCCCAGGGAGAGGGCGGAAGGCCATCATTTTACTCACGGGAAGACACATATTAAATGGAGATGCTGTGGAGACCTTATCCTGAAGCAAATGTTAGCAATTACCATGGGCTCTGTGTTGAAGAAGAATGTCGACAGGTATCAGTCGCCAGTCTGAAATCTACTATAGTCGAGAGTAAAATCCTAGTTACAGAACGGGACTCAATACAATACAATAATAGTAATACCCTGTTCAGACTTGAGTTCTTAATTGTTCAATTTAATTTAGTGTTCACACATGCTCAATTAATATTTGACAGCTGAAAAAGACATTGTTTTTAATATAATCGTGAACATTTTTTATTTTGTTTTAAAGAAATGGATAAAAATTGTCTTTTAAAAGATTTTGCGATTCTAATGGTTACAATTAAAACCACCGAAAGAAAAAACGTAGATTTTGGTTTGTAAGTTTTTAGTTCAGTCAGCTCATTTTGACGTCTATGAAATGAAATTGTTATCAACAAAATACATGTGGTGTTTGTTGTTGTAGTAATGCTACTACCTAATATTATTGTGCCATACAGTGAACTCAATTTTTCTCACTGAACATACTTCACAGTAGACATACAACAGGATTGCAATTTTTTCACTGAACATACTTCACAGTAGACATACAACAGGGTTGCATTTCGTATTTCATTCAATTAGTGACACAATTATGTACTAATTGCTTAATTTAGTAATTGAATTCTAGTATGGTAAAGTAAGCTAAATTAAGCCCTTAATTGCGTAAATTGTCTAATTGCGCAATTAAGGCTTATGTCTGAACAGGGTATAAAGGTATTCATAAAAATTCCATTCGGATACCAGCAAATTATTAAGGAACGAAGGGGGTGGATGAGGAAGGGACCCATGAAGTTTTTGTTCTGCTTCGGTAGCCCCTCCCCTAAAAAATAATAATAAATAATAATAATTCAAATATTAAAATTTTACCACTAAAATTAATTTTGTCACAAAAAGGAAAATTTGTAATATTTTTGGATGTTAACACAGTGCAACACGGAACAAAATAACCATATACGGACACCACTACGTGATAAAAGACCAAAAAAAAGGCCCCCGTCTCCCAGTTTTGCCCAAAGTTCTCCAGGTGTTTTTTATGGGCCCTCAAAGATGTGGGGCCTTGATGTCATTTTTGCAAAAAAATGACATTTACTCAAGCTCATATTTTGCAAACCGTTTGGAATTTTGATATACTCTCTGAGGCAAAGTTGTAGCTCTTGTCATAAAGAACAAAAATTGTGAACATATAAAATCAAAAAAACTTCATCTTCAAGGTCAAAAAACTTTAAAAAATTCAATTTTTTAACCTTTTTCCCCTGTTCAGGTCCATAGATAGCAAATTGTTCAAAATTCAAGGAAACAATCAACTACAAAAATGAACCTAAGATCTCAATAAACAACTTTCTAGAACATTTAAACTTCCTAGGAATGATTCTTAACACCGTTTAGGTAACGCTTAGGTAGCCGCAAAAGTGAAAAATTTCCCGCTACCTAAGCGCTGCCTCAGAGATTATATCAAAATTTCAAACGGTTTACAAAATATGAGCTTGAGTAAATGATCATTTTTTTGCAAAAATGACATCGAGGCCCCAAATCTTTGAGGGCCCATAAAAAAAAACCTGGAGGACTTTGGGCAAAACTGGGACACAGGGGTCTTTTTTTGGCCTTTTATGACGTAGTGGTGTCCGTATATGGTTATTTTGCCATGACTTAAAAAATTACACAGTGTGTAATGCATCCATTGAAAATATGCATATTTCCCGTTTATTTGAAGATTTATTGATTTTTTTTTTTTTTTTGTTACAACACGGTTGCCAAATTTGTTCTTTCTACGAGTATTTGTAATATTTAACGGTCGGTCTAGAGGATTCTTTTCGTGCAGCAGAAATAAAAAAGTAGAATGAGAGTTTATTAATAGAATTACGATGTTGTTGGTTTGGTTGGCTGACGCTTTTCTGTTTCTGTTTGTCTGCCTCTTCTTCTTCTTCTTGTTACTCAATTTCTTGTTGGAAACATGTGACAAATGACATCACTGTGATGGTGTTTAAAAGTCTGACAGGCAAAGAAACAAAGAATTAATATAGAGGAAGGTTGGATTTGTTTGGAGATTAAAATACATAAATAATGTAAATTCTTTTTTTTTAATACAATTTTGTTTTGACATTTTATATGTAAAGAGAGTAAATACTCGTGTATATAAATGTATAGTGTGTATAATGTCTCATTTTTCTCTTGTGTCCTCTCCCTGTTCATTCGAAAAAAATGTGCAAATTTTCTTTCTATGATGCACTTGTTCTTTAATAGATAAAAATACTTTATTTGCAAACAAAATTGGAAATAATCTGGTTCTCTAATGTCAAATGCGTTTATTGGCCTTTTTTTCTTTTCTGTTGATTAAAAATAATCCAAAAAAATTAAAGAATTTTATAAAAAACACTAAAACAAACATTATTTAATTTAAAGACAAAGAGAAAGAAATCATGTGAAATATTTGGCTGACTGACTGCCTGACTAACTGACGTTATTTGTAAACGTGTGGTTTTGTTAATAAACTTTTATTTGGCAGTTATAATTTGTTGTTGTTGTTATTGTTTTTTAATCATTCTATTAATACAAAAATTTAACCTTTAGAAAGTATAAAAATAATACTTAAAAATATTGCTCATAAAAGTTGGATGGTTTCGTTATCACTGCTTTAAAATTATATTGAAATATAAACTGATTTCTTGAAATCATTTTTTTTTTCGGTAATAAAGATCGGATCGTTTAAAATCTGGATGAGTTAGTCTTTTAATAATTTTTGAATAACGCGCTTTATATATACATAAAGGGTGATCCATTTCGAGGTACTTTCTTCAATAGCCTTTTTTGACAGATCACATGTGAGTCGTGTCATGCTGTCATGCTGTCATGTTTATTTGTTTAGTATTGTTTGGCATTTCATAATGGAAAGACTTACGCCTGAATCGCTTCGCTTTATGGGCTCTTGAAAAGTTCCAAGAAGATCCGACGTTTTCAAGGCAAATTTTGGTTAGCGATGAGGCCCATTTCTGGCTCAATGGGTATGTAAACAAACAAAATTGGCGAATTTGGAACGAAGAGCAACCTGAAGAGATTCAGGTTCATCCAGAAAAAACAACGGTTTGGTGTGGTTTGTGGGCGGTGGAATAATCGGTCCATATTTCTTTCAAAATGATGCCGGTGCGAACGTAACCGTCAATGGCGACCGTTATCGTGGCATAATAACCGACTATTTGATGCCTAAAATTGAAGCTCGTGATCTCGCCGACATTTGGCGCCACTTCCCACACATCCCATCAATCAATAGATTTATTGAGAGAACATTTCACATAATTTCACGTTTTGGGCCGGTCGATTGGCCACCAAGATCGTGTGATATCACACCGTTAGACTTTTTTCTGTGGGGATATGTAATATCTAAAGTTTATGCGGAGAAACCCGCTTCAATTCAGGCGTTGGAGGAAAACATCACGCGTGTCTTTCACCAGTTACCAGTTGAAATGCTCGAACGAGTCATCGAAAACTGGACTAAACGGATGGACCATCTGCGACATAGCAACGGCCAACATTTGATAGACATAATCTTCAAAAAATAAATGCCAAATAATGTTCTTTCAAATGATAATAAACATTCTCCATTAAATTTGAATTTTCTGTTTTTTTTTTTCTTTAAAAAAGTAAGGAACCTCGAAATGGATCACCCCTTATAACACAGTGCAACACCTAAGCGCTACCTAAACGGTGTTAAGAATCATTCCTAGGAAGTTCATATGTTCTAGAAAGTTGTTTATTGAGATCTTAGGTTCATTTTTTTGGTTTGTTTCCTTGAATTTTGAACGGTTTGCTACCTATGGACCTGAACAGGGGAAAAAAGGTAAACAAAAAATTGAATTTTTTAAAGTTTTTAGCGATTTTGACCTTGAAGCTGATGTTTTTTTGATTTTATATGTTAACAATTTTTGTTCTTTATGACAAGAGCTACAACTTTGCCTCAGAAAGTATATCAAAATTCCTAAGGGTTTGCAAAATATAAGCTTGAGTAAATGATCATTTTTTTGCAAAAATTACATCGAGGCCCCACATCTTTGTGGGCCCATAAAAAAAAAACCTGGAGGACTTTGGGCAAAACTGGGAGACAGGGGTCTTTTTTTTTGGTCTTTTATGACGTAGTGGTGTCCGTATATGGTTATTTTGCCATGACTTAAAAAATTACACAGTGTGTAATAAAACAGTAACTTTTTTTTCTGTCTCGTCTGTTTGTGTTCACATCACGTAAACACTACTGGATGGATTTTAATAAAATTTTATGAGAAGGTACCTTAGTATCCCAATTCAAATATAGGATACTTTTTTCCGTAAAAATATTTTATTTCGAAGAGAAAGTGAATTAAAAGCAGTGAATGTACGCCGATTTTAATCGATATGCATACTTTAAGGCAACTTTTTTTTTGAAAGCGGAAAAATTTAAACACCTTTTATAGAGCTTAACAATAATTTTTAGAATTTTTTTATAAATTTTAGAAATTTATCCAGGTATGCGAACCTCTACAAAGTAAATACATAGCTGAAGCACTATAAAAGTAAGAGTCTAAAAATTTGGTATGGATTACTTTCAAAGTAAAATCGAAAAAAAAAAATTCGCAGAACGCACACAACGTGTGAGGGCACAGCTACTCTTCTACCATATATAAATAAAAATTAAATGCTGTCCGTTGCTAAGCGCATAACTTGAGAACGACTTCGCTAATTTCGCTAAATTTTTGTTTAGATCTTCATCATAGCCCAGAGCTTAGCTTAGGTTTTTATGGTACGAAAAATTTACCACGCCCACTTTAACGCCAAATTTTAAAATTTATCTAATTTCGAAGAACGGCTGCACCGATTTGGCTTTTTTTTTTTTTAGATCTTTACCATAAGCCAAATTAAGTTTTTACATTAAAAAAATTCACAACGCCCACTTTAAAGCCCAATTTTTTGATCTATCTAATTTCAAAGAACGACTGCACCGACTTGGCTAACTTCTTCTTTAGATCTTCATCATAACCCAACTTAGATTTTTACGGTAAGAAAAATTGACCACACAATAAGGATGCTGACGAATTTGGCGGCCACAGCTATTTAATAATAAAAATTAACAATAAAAAAAATTTAAAAAGAATTTCTTTACAAAAACCGTGAATTTATTTAAAATAAAATTTACTAAAAATTTTTAGATTAGAAAAAATTGAAAAATTATTTTAATAAATCGATATTCAGCAAATATCAAGAAGACCCATCAAACAATCGACATTGAACCATAAATCTAAAATGTAATAAAAATTTGTATTGCAAAAAATTTCAATTTCCCCAAAAAATTTCAATGCCAAGCCCTGCTCCGTGAGTTTATATAATTTTTATAAATTTTTTTTTTAAAAGGAAGGAAATAAAAATAACACATTTAATAAACCTTTTTATTACACACTGCTAAATATTTACACTTTTTCTTACAACTGGGTGATTGTAAGCTGTGTATGTATGCGTATGTGTTATTTTCCTATCATACATTACTAGAGTGACCATTTGAATTTTATCAGCTAATTGGAATTTTGTTAAGATTCATTGAACATTTATTTCTGTTGTGCAATAAAAATACAATATACAAAAAATTTAGTTTATTATTATTGTAATTAATAACTCGTTTTATTATTTATCATATTATTATTATTACACATATCGCACTTAATCAACAAGAGGGTTAACTCAAAATTTTAAAATTTTCAGTAGAGGTAAAAAACTGTTTGTGATTACATTTTATGATAATTAAAAAATCCGAACATATTATAGTAAGCAAATTTCATTTAAAAATATATTTACACTGTTTTTTAATTTTTTTGCAATTATTGACAAATAAAAATAATAACTTTTTGTTGATATAAAGGTACTCAAGACACTATCACGAAAACGGTCTCATATGCGGGTTATGAGATGAAAGTGTAATCAGAATACGTAGAAATTTTTACAGTAGGTGAATATTGATGTTGTTGGTTGATTTCTCGCAAAAAGTGAAAACTAAAAAAAATTTTAGTTTATACCCTCTTGTTGATAAAGTGCGATATATGCAGCCATGTAATAGAACATAATTCTGATCGATTGTGAATTTAATTGCAAAAGTCTGGTCTTTAAGTAACGAAAAACGAAGAATTTCTTCGTAATGTGTATGAAGATAGATTATACGTCGAATTCAATACATTTAAACAAAAATTTAGCATGCAATAAAAAAGTTTTCACCTACATTTAGTACGTAATCTGCACAGATTATCGGACGTTTTTTTTAAGAAATATTCTTCGTACTAACAAACTGGGTGACACTTTTCACAGGTTTGAGAACCCTCAGATGGAAGAGTTTGGACACAGTGGCTATTTCCCTGACAGAACTCAGAAATTTTCAAGTCACATTTGCAAAATGGTATAAAAATTTTCACAAATACTTTTGAAATAAAGTGTGAAAACAGTTTGTTAGTACGAAGGGTTTGGAAACAGTAACCATATTTCTTATATTAGCTCAAATTTTGTAATTAATTTTTCTCTTCTTCCATTAGTGTTTTTTTCTTCCTAATCTTTTTACATGCATACATTCAGTCAAGGAAAAAACTCTACATACAACCCTAAATTTCGGGGTTTTTTTGGGTATTTTTAAATTTTATTTAAATCAAATAAATGCTATTTGGTAAAGAGTCAACAAAGAATTATATTTATTAAAAACAAAGCCAATTCAAAGGCATAAAAACAATAAAAATAACAAAAACATATAATATTCACAAGAAAAAAGTCAACCTACAGCTATAAAAGTTATAAGTTATTAAAGCTTTTGAACTAAAACAAAGGTCAAATTTATTTTTTTAATATTTAGTAGGACCACCTTAAGCATCTTTTACTGCCTGAAGTCGTCTGGGCATTGACATCACTAAATTTTCAGTGATATCTGGAGTAATTTTGGCCCATACACGAATTAATGCGTTTTTGAGAGTCTTTCGACTTGTAATGTCATATTTTCGCACTAATCGTTCCAAAACATCCCAAACGTGCTCGATCGGTTTAAGATCTGGTGACTGAGGTAGGGAATTCAGCTGTCGTAGGGCATAATAAAGAAGCCAGTCTCGAACTATGTGAGCGGTGTGCTTGGTGTCATTGTCTTGTTGAAAAATCTAACGATTTCCAAGACCCAAGCTTTCGACAGGTGGTTTCAAATTTTGTTCCAATATAGTTTTATATTGATGTCTGTCCATATTACCATCGACGAAAACCAAACGACCCACCCCAGATGATGCTATAGCTCCCCAAACCATAATACTACCACCACCATGTAGCATTATATGCTACGGTTCAAGTGGAGTATTGGGTTTTCTCCACACATTTGGTCGGCCGTCGCTTCCAAAGATATTGTACTTGCTCTCATCGGCAAATAAGACAGTTTTCCCGAAATTAAAATCCTTATTTAGATAAGCTTTTGCAAATTCGACGTAGGTGCCGATTCTTAGCAGAAATTAGTAGTTTCTTTCGCGGCGTTCTACTTCTAAAGCTGTTTTCATGCAAAACATTTATAATTGTTCGTGACGTCACAGAAACATTAGAACAATTTTCCATGTGTTCCGCCAATTTCGGAGCACTACTTCGCATATTCCGACTTGAAAACTTCCTTGGCCTACCAGATCTTGGCTTATTTGCGGTGCTATTTGTGCTTTCGTAGTTTATTATAATAGTTTGGACAGTAGCACGACTTAAGCTCACTATTTTTGAAATTTCACCAGACAGATTTGTTTTCATTTCGGAGTTTTACCACTAAATTGCGAACGGAAAGTTGTATTTCTTTTCTTTTTTCCATTTTTTATATTTCAAAATATTTTAGTTTGGACTTTCTGTACCTGAATGATAATATCGTTTCAAAGAAGTCAAATATGCGAAAATAACCGCATTTTTATGTTTACGCTGTATATTCTCACAAAAAACTTCACTGTATGTAGACTTTTTCCCCACTGATTTGTGTTACATTCGAGAATATCTTTGTTGACATGAATATATTTGTAAATTTTTATCTATAAATAACTTTAACTATTAAGGTAAAAATTAAGCTCAAGTTGTTGTCAAATATCACTGTAAATGTTGAAATCTAAAAATATTGGGCTGTATGTAGAGTTTTTTCCTAGACTGTATATGCTATAAATTTCTAGTTGTTATTGTACCTATAATATATTTTTTATATATAAAGTATTCTAACAATACGTCTTTGGCCTTAAAGGCTTTTTGTATTGTTAATAAATAAATAAATAAAATGCATCACTTGATTAAAAAATTTCTTGAAGTCGTTTTGCCAATATAATTTGCTGACATCTGGTCACTCTGCACATTACTTTTCATTTTACAACACATCATAAATTTACCGCTATAAATTAATTGAATGTTCTCATATGCTGGTATTGTATAAGTGTGTGGACATGCGATTTACTGTTATCAATTGTTTATAGTGTCGCCCCTTAGTTGTTAAAATACCTACTTGTATTTATTTTAATTTTAACTGAATAGAAAAAATATTATATACAAAATGTATTTTTTCTGATAAAAATCAATTATTGCTTGTAGCAAAGAATTTGAAGAGCAAAGGAAAATACTGACCAAAACACAAAACAGCTGAGCAGGCAAATAAGCAAACATCATTAGCATTTTAATGCTGATGGACACTATACATATATGAGAGAGTATGTGTTGGTTGTTTTGTGTGCGATAACGAGAAGGAGAACAATACAATGTGTTGTGTTTTTTGTCTGCTCATTAGAATAAGAATAAAAAGGGGGTGGCAGGTTAATTTTAAGAAGGAATTCACAAATTTAAGCAAAAAAAAAAAAAAACAATTTGATTTTTAGCCAAAAATTAAAAATAAAATACTTACTTTACCTTTTAAAACAAATGAATTAAATTTGATTTCAACAATATTTATTATTTTATTACACAAAACTCACACTACTTTAAGTTTAGCACACTTGTACTTTAACAAACCACACTGGCTGCACTTGTTTGAAAAAAGCTTTTTGTTTAATTTTACTTAATTTTTTTTGCTGGCTGCAATTTAATTCTTTATTTTTAACCTTTAAGAATGATTTTAAACATATACATACATATGTAGGTACTTTTTAAAACAAAATTAAAACAGGTTTAATCACTTTTCAGAAAAACATCCTCACAACAACTTTTTATACAATTTGTTCCCTTATTTCAAAGGATTTTCACTTCTTCTCTATTTATGCTTTTTCTATTTTCATTGAGGAAAATTTCCTTTTGCATTGAAATATGTAATTGTTTATAGAGATTTTTCTTTTAATTAAATTTGTTAAAGAAAACTTGTATTTCCTTCTTTAATAAAGGACAAATAACATATTTGTTATATTACTAAAATTGTTAACTATGTTATAACAAATATAACACTAGTATTAACACAACGACCGCACTAGACGAGCATAAATTCACGACTTTTCTTCAGCAAGCAAAATTCATTCATTCATATTTTCTTTTACTTCTAGAATTGTTTTCTCTTTCTCGCTCTCTCTCCCGTTTCTGAATAATACATGCAGTGATGTTAACTTTTATTCTTTATTTACCGTACGACTCTTACGTTTTTTACGTTTTTTAGTTGAAAACTTACGTCTGGAGGATATATCAACACAAAACCTATCTGTGGTCCGTTTCAAAAATTGAAAAACATTAACACTAACATCATGTTAGTATTAAGTGTAGACTGCCGATATTTGTTATTAATCCTATTTTATAACATGAAAATATCGTTTTATTTTAAAATAGCGCCATCTGTTGCTCAAAAGTCCTAATAATCTGTTTTGCTGTAAGCATTTAAACAACATGGATCTTTTCATCCATGTCGAAAAGTAGTTTTGAGTAGCTTAAATTCAATCACACCGTCCTCGGCATTCGAGTGGTTTGCGTCTTCCTCTCGCACTGGCACTGGCTGATTGGCTTCTGCGAATAGCTGTACTAAGGTACAGTTATTGGTGGTTGCATGAATCACCCACGTGCATTCCCTTTGGTTATCGTGTATAACCTATATTGTTAGCAAAAATTTAAAATTTACATGGATCAAGAAAAAATTAAGAACACACAAGAAGAAATAAACAATTAAATATCACATAATAAAGAAAATTGAATAAACTAAATACAAAAATAATAAAACAACATTGTTTTGACCTAACGGTCGTTTCTGGATTTGACCAAAAGCTGCAAATAAGAACCAAGTATCCACATCAGCTTTCTGTTGGCCTTATGTTTATGTCTTGTTCTACTTGATTGCTAGTGAAAACGGGGTGTTAACACTACCACCATGTTTCCATCCAGACGTGCAATTATTGGTTGTGTTATTTCCTTAAATTCCCCGGCATTAGTGTCTATACATTAAAATTTGCGTTTCTGACTACTGTATACTTTTATACAGCAGAGTCCAATGTTCATGATAAATAGCACCTGCTTCCATTCTTCTTTCCTCTCTCAAAATAAAAGTTTCAATGTGTGGACGAGTACTAACTGCCCATGTTAATATTTTTTCCATGACAATGCCGTTTTAGTCTTACATTTTTATTTTCAAAAAACAGCGCCATGTGTTGCTCAACCCTACTAATACTCTCTTCTTTGAAGTTTTTGGATCTGTAATTTTCTTAAATTCCCTTTTGAAGTTGCATGCGTTCCCATAAATTGGAATTTTTTTCTTCTGACAACTGTTTACTTTTACACAGTTTTATCTTAGAATAGCGCCATCTGTTGCTCAACCTTATTAATACTCTCTGCTTTGCTATAAGCATTCAAACCGCACATTTAAACAACATTGGTTGAAAACAAAAAATTGTATGAAAACATGAACAGAACCACGTTTTCACCACCTACAACAGCATGAACAAATCAAAACCGTTGTCCTGCCTGCGTTATCTTTATGTCTTGTTCAAATCGATGCCTCCTGAAAACGGTCGTAAAGGCTTAATATCTGATATCTATAGAAAAATTAATTTACAGTACAGTTAACATCACTGAATGAATGTTCACTTCTGTTTGTTTTTTTTTTTTTTTTTTATTAAAACCAATTAGAGCTGCCCATATGTTTTATTATTCTTATAAGAAGTAATAAATGTAACATATATAAAAGCTTAATGTTATAAAATAGGCGGGAATAACAGTTTTTTGTTGTTTTTTAAATGCATTTCCTTTAGCTGTTATTTGCTGCAGCTGCTATTGCTACTCTATCCCAGTAAACTTTCTTATAGTAAATTTATTTATTTAAAATTTAAAAATTAAAGAAATTATATGAATATTATTTGAACTATTTTTGAATTAATAAATTAATTATTTAGGCTTAAGTTCTTAATTATAAAGAGATAAAGAAAAATTAGATACCAGCAAAGCAGAATGCATTTTCTAGACAGCTACGTCCGTCATCAGTACTCTTTGTATCAATCTACCCGGTAGTTTCAATTGTTATTAATTTTCTATTTAAACAAACTTATCAAAGAAATAGAATCTGAGAAATTTTAATTTTACATTATATTTCATAGAAGATAGAGCTTTTTGAAATTGTTTTACACTTTTAAACACTATTTCATTTTATATTATACTACCAAACAAACATTTTTCTTTATTTTTATTCTCTTTATATATTTTCTTTTATTTGAAAATGGTATATATCTGTCTTGCTATTAGCTATCCTTTGGTTAGCAATTAACAACAATTAGATATTTTTTATTTTACAAATGTATATTTTGATTATTAACACAATAGTGTTGAAGTTAACAATGTCAAAGCGGTGCCCGCTCTGTGAAATTATATGAATATTATTTGAACTATTTTTGAATTAATAAATTAATTATTTAGGCTTAAGTTCTTAATTATAAAGAGATAAAGAAAAATTAGATACCAGCAAAGCAGAAAATGCATTCTGCTTTGCTGGTATCTAATTTTTCTTTATCTCTTTATAATTAAGAACTTAAGCCTAAATAATTAATTTATTAATTAAAGAAATTATATATTTTTAATTTAATATCTGGTGGAAAGTTTTAAAATAAATTAGTGTAATTCAACAAAACCCTTGATTAGATCAAATTTAAAGTGTGTATAAATGTGAACTCAAATAATGTGAAAATCTTTTTATTAAAAGTTTAATACTTATGTATGTATGTACAAACCTGTTTATTAAACACAATTAGAAGAATATCTATAGAATCTTAAAACTTTCGGTCTTATCTTAAAAAAAATTTGGAAATATTTAAAAATCAAATTAATAAATAAAATTAATCCATCAACTTTAACATGTACATGCATAGATAAACATGAACCTGAAATAAAAATAAAGCAATTTGTAAGTAGGATGGCATTTCTCGCCAATCGTAACGATATTCAAAATTATTTGTCGTTTTAATTATTGATTTGGCGACATGGCAAAGTATAAAATACAGACCTGTTCTGAAAATCAAGTGATTTCAAATCACGAACCGTTTTGAAATCGCGTGTTTTATTATATCCTGCTTTTTCTATAAATCACACAATTTTTTTAGTTTTTAATGTGATTTTAAAATTGTATAACCAAAAGAAAATCGCAAAAACAAGCAAGTGATTTAAAATCACAGACACTCTCCTAAACGATATAAAATCACGTGATTTCAGAAATTGTTGTGATTTGAAATCGTTTTAATAAAATGTGATTTTTAGAACAGTCCTGACAGTTGGGGGGTTTTTTTTGGCAATTTCATATGATTTTGGGAACTGAATAAAGCAAAATAGAAATTCAAACATTAAAATTGTTTTTCTTATTAAAAGAATCTTTTAATGGATTTTTTTTTTTTTTTTGAAAATATGTATGAATATTTTTTTTTAAGAACATCTTTCAATTTCAAAAGTGACTTCTCGATTATTTAAACAAAATTTATGAATTCTAATATATAATTATATTTTGTTATTTTGGAAGATTATATTAATGATAATATTTCGTGTAATTTACATAAATTTAGGACTAAACTTAATAATAAAAAGGATGCGGGTGCCAGTCTATAAGTCTTGGGATTGTGGGTTCGATTCCCTCAAAAGACTCTGGCTGCTTAACTACAACAAGTGAAGGTCTTCGTTACTAAGCACGATAATTTTAATTAAAATATAATTTCTAATTGTATTGCAACATGTATTTTTGGCAAATTTTAACTATTTAATATTTTTAATTATAAAATTCTCCACAGGTGGAAAGGGTATGAGTATATAAGTTTGTCATTCTGTGTAATTTCTACAATATTCATAACATACCCCATTAGGTATATAATGGGTGATTTTTTTGAGGTTAGGATTTTCATGCATTAGTATTTGACAGATCACGTGAGATTTCAGACATGGTGCCAAAGAGAAAGATGCTCAGTATGCTTTGACATTTCATCATGAATAGACTTACTAACGAGCAACGCTTGCAAATCATTGAATTTTATTACCAAAATCAGTGTTCGGTTCGAAATGTTCAAATGTGACAAATTTTGTTCAGCGATGAGGCTCATTTCTGGTTGAATGGCTACGTAAATAAGCAAAATTGCCGCATTTGGAGTGAAGAGCAACCAGAAGCCGTTCAAGAACTGCCCATGCATCCCGAAAAATGCACTGTTTGGTGTGGTTTGTACGCTGGTGGAATCATTGGACCGTATTTTTTCAAAGATGCTGTTGGACGCAACGTTACGGTGAATGGCGATCGCTATCGTTCGATGCTAACAAACTTTTTGTTGCCAAAAATGGAACAACTGAACTTGGTTGACATGTGGTTTCAACAAGATGGCGCTACATGCCACACAGCTCGCGATTCTATGGCCATTTTGAGGGAAAACTTCGAAGAACAATTCATCTCAAGAAATGGACCGGTAAGTTGGCCACCAAGATCATACGATTTGACGCCTTTAGACTATTTTTTGTGGGGCTACGTCAAGTCTAAAGTCTACAGAAATAAGCCAGCAACTATTCCAGCTTTGGAAGACAACATTTCCGAAGAAATTCGGGCTATTCCGGCCGAAATGCTCGAAAAAGTTGCCCAAAATTGGACTTTCCGAATGGACCACCTAAGACGCAGCCGCGGTCAACATTTAAATGAAATTATCTTCAAAAAGTAAATGTCATGGACCAATCTAACGTTTCAAATAAAGAACCGATGAGATTTTGCAAATTTTATGCGTTTTTTTTTTAAAAAAAGTTCTCAAGCTCTTAAAAAATCACTCGTTACATATGTATATATACATAAGGAAGTTGATTAAGCGATGTTCGTCTATGTTCGGATTGAAATCAACTTTGACAAGGCACCAGTCATAGTTTCGTAAATTTCATTAATGGGTTTCAACAACATCTTACCATTCCATGTGAGGCTGTGGGCAGAAAACCACTCCCACCTATATTTCTACACGTTGTTTTTATTTTTTTGTGGTTGAATTGATTCTCATTTGCTTTTTTGTTAAACAAATATTACACCGCGACCAGTGTAATATTCATGTAGATCGCATGAATTGCATATACATAGATCTCGTGGGATCAATAACCCCCTGCGAGAGACGATTATTGTTTGTTTTTAGGTTGGTAGGGTTTTTGTGTTTTGTATTAAAGGCCCTTATAGAAAGTAATACATAGAAAGTAATCCACTGGGAACAAGGACCATACTTTAGTTTGACCATTATAACGTAATATAGATTGCAAGAAGGTCCTAACTTTTACAAAAAAAAAACTTTCTGTAAAATTTAAAAAAAAAACTTTTTACAAAAAATTTTTAATAAATTTAAAAAAAAAATTTCGATATAATTTTTACAAAAAATTTTCGATATTTTTCCAAAAACTTTTTGATACAATTTTTACAAAAAATTTTCGATTGAAATTTAATAAAAAAATTTTGGTAAAATTATAACAAAAAATTAATTAATGATAAAATTTTTTCCAAAAATTTTTGATAAAATTTTAACAAAAATTGTTTATGAAATTATAACAAAAAAATTTTTTATAAAATTCTTACAAAATTGTACGAAAGAGCACTATAAAAGTAAGTCTTAAAATTTGATGTGGATTACTTTCAAAGCAAATTCGAACAAAATGTTGTCAGGACGCTAACGATGTAGCGGGCACAGGTAATGAGTAATAAAGGTCTGTCTATCTTGTGTTAAAATTACATTTACGTTGTTTATTAAAAATTATTAGTTTTTTAATTTTTAAGAAAATTATTTTTTTTTAAATTAAATTAAATTTATTTTTTGTGTTTTAATTGACTTTGAAAAATAGATTTTAATTATTTCAACAAATTTTGTGAAAAACTACATTTAAGGTCGAGTTGGTGTTGAGAACTTACGACAACAA
>OX451215.1:198550785-198658730 GCA_949628195.1 Phasia obesa
ACGTTGTGAAAAATTATTAAATTTTCTGTTTATTTTATTAAAAACTAAAGAAAATCTTGATTTAAATTTATATAAAAATTAAATTTATATAAAAATAAATTAATTTCAGTTTAACGTAAATCATTTATTAAACTGGTAAGTATTTTTTTTATTATTTTGCATAAGAATATCAATCATAATTGCACATATTATCATCATCAATCATATAATCGTAAATATATGATTGAGTGTCAATACTCATCCTCTTATTGAAATTTTATCTTCTATTTAACTTCTGAAAGTTTTGCTATCAGAGCACCAGAATCGTGTTTGCTATTTCGTTACAAGTAAAACAAATGCAAGAAACTATTAATTTTTATGCTGAAAAGTTCTCTTTTACTTTTTGCACTGTGAGTGTTGAAGAGTGTGTGACTACAATGGTTGATGGTAAACACAATTTTCCTTTAAATGTAAAGACTTAAACTTACAGAAGTTTATTTTTTTTTTGTTCATCTTTTGTTTTATTTTCCTGCTTGTTCAGCTGTCTGTATGTCTTTTTGTCTTATTTTTATTATGAATTTTTGCTCAGATTTATTTAGATTCTTTCAATTATTCATCCACTGAAAGCAGGGAGGTTAATAAAATTATATATAATATTTCGCAATTTGTTGGAAATACATACTTCTTTCTCTTACTTGTTGAAAATTTCAGTGTATTTCTTTTGAATTTTATTGATTTCACTTTTAACAAGATATTTTGGTGGTTTTGTTTTAGCAACAATTTTATATTTGTCTTAAGCTTATTATAAATTTAAAGCAAACAAATCTGTTTATTTATTTATTTTTTTCTTTCTTAAGAAAATATAATTACGGTTGCAAAAACAAAATTCGTTTTTTTGTTTATTTTTTTTTAAGTCAAGGGAATTTTTCCAACACACAAAAATAAACTTTTTAATTTACAAAACAAAAGCTATTAGCTTTTAAAAAATATATCATTAATGATATTTCCCAAAGAAAAACGCAACAGAAAAAATATTTGTTTAAATGAAAATGATGAAGACATTCAATATAAAATTTGTAAAGAAATTAATTATTTAAGAATATTAAAGATCAGACATGGGAGTATAAAACTTAAATTTATTAAGGCATTGACCTTATATTGACTTATTTAAGAAAAAGCAAGCTAAACGATTAAACTTTATTGCAAAAAAATGTTTTCTAAACTAAACTAAACTAAACTAAACTAAAAATGTAAGAAGTAATCTGTAAGAATTAGATTTAAACCAAATAAAAGATGCGCCAAAATTAGAGGGAAAAAGCTAAAGACTATGTGAATGTCAAGCCTCTCCCTATTACTGTTCAAAAGTTAAGCTATTTTCACCAGCATCCGTATTTTATGGGGACACTATTCAAACCTCTGTCTATAACTTTTTCAAAGATAGGGTTACATAGATAAAATAACATCACCTATTCGGACACCCTTTAATTTACAATTTTAAATTAAAGACCTGTTGTTATAGAGGACGTGGCCACAAAGATTCTTTGTAAATTTCAATTATCTGTTTATAACGGTTCAAAAGTTTGGCGATATATATCAAATTATATAAACTATTGGGACACCCTTTACATTATAATTCCAAATATTTATACTTTTTATTATACCAGAGAAAGTGGTGGACATTCTGGCCAATTTTCAAGTGTTTGTGTTTAACGGTTTAAAAGATAGGGCCATATATATCAAATTACATAATTTATGGGGACACCCTTTAATTTCTAAATTCAAATTGTATACTTGCTATAGTGAACTTTGCAATAAAGGTTCCTTGTAAATTTCAGCTGTCTGTTTATAACAGTTCAAAAGTTTGGCCACATACATAGAATTACATGAACTATTGGGACACCCTTTTATTTTCAAATTAAAATTTTATACCATTTTTTATAGCTGAGTTAGCAATACAGGTTCTTTGTAAATTTCAGCGGTGTGTGTACAACTGTTCAAAAGCATGGCCATATACATCAAATTAATTAAACTATTGGAGAACCCTTTAATTTAAAATTTTGAATATTTATACATTTTATTACAACGGTCATAGTAGTCGATATTCTGTCAAATTTTCAAGGTTTTGTCTATAACGGTTTAAATGATAGGCCCAAATAGGTCAAATTACGTCACCTATGGGGACACCCTTTAAATTTTAAATTTATTTTTTTATTACTTTCTGCTGTTGGGAGCTATAGCAGTACGCAATTTTTTCAAATATTAATTTGGTGCCGTTTACGGTTCTTAATACACGTAAAAAACATGTATGTTGTATGGGGACACCCTTTCATTTTTAATATAATGAACTGTTTTTAAAACGGGACCAACCTGAAAGCATAACCTTTCAAATGAAGAAAAAATTTTAAAATCGGTTCAGAAATGGCTGAGTTCTGCGGTTTCATACATAAAAAAAAGCAACATTCAGACGAATAGATAACCTCCTTCTTTTTTGAAGTCGGTTAAGAAGTACTGCACAACACTTTTTTAAAAATCTCACTTTCAAAAATAAAAAGGTGAGTAATTAAAATAACCGTGTTGAATATAAACGTGTTGAAAATAGCCCAGTTTTAAACCGAAAAATTCAGTACCTTTAAACCGGAAATTGCGTTTACACTGCTTTTTCTCCACTTTCTCTTGATATAAGATATTTTTGCGGAAAAAAAGTATCTTATATTGGGACCAGGATACCAAGGTACTCACAAAATTTTGTTAAAATCCACCCAGTAGTTTTTACGTGATGCGAACACAAACGAAAAGCAGACAGACAGACGGAAATGATATGAATGATGAATGATGTTGCACAACCGTGTTTAAAATATCCCGCTTGCAAAACTAAAAGAAGCCTTAAATTACTAAAAAAAAAAAAAATCGGCGTACTTTCACTGCTGTTTCACCACTTTCACCACTTTGGAAATAATATGTTTTTGCGAAAAAAAAAGTATCCTATATTATAATCAGTACACCAAGGGACCTGCTCACAAAATTTTGTTAAAATGCAACCAGTAGTTTTTACGTAATGCGAACACAAAAAAAGAAAGACAGACAGGAAATAAGTTTCTATTTTATTATACCCTTCACCACAGGTGGAAAGTTTGTCATTCCGTGTGTAATTTCTACAATATTCATTTCCGACCCCATAAAGTATATATATTCTGGATCCTTATACATAGAGAAGTTGATTAAGCGATGTCCGTCTGTCCGTCTGTCCGTGTTAGTGTGGTCATTTGCCAAGGCACCAGAAGAGATACAAAAAATGTAAGTACACCAATCTGTCAGGCATAGTTTCGAAAATTTTGGTATTGCAATTCAGCAACATCGGATCATTCCTTTGGAGGCTACGGGCCAAAAAGACGCCCACCTATATTTTTTTACGTTTTTTTTTAATTTTTTTCGGCTTTAATGATTCTGTTTTGCCTTTTTTTGTCAAATAAATATTAGACTGCGACAGGTATATCGCAAGGAGTGCATACAGATCTCGGGGGATCAATAACCCCCTGCGAGGGGTGGTTTTTGTTTGTTTTTAGATTGGTAGGGTTTTTCTGCTTTGATTTTTATTAGAGACCTTAATAGAAAGCAATACACATAGAGGTAGCCAATGAACCCACAGGGTACCCACTGATAAATAGGAGCAGTTAAAAGGACCCCCATGTCCAAATATGAGGAAATTTTGTTTTTGTAAGGATTTATTTTTGCTTTAGTCTGACCATTCTAACTCAATATAGACTGCAGAAAGGTCATAAATTTAACAAAAAAATTCAATAAAATTAAAAAAAAATTAAAAAAAAAATTTAAAATAAAAAAAATTTACAAAAAATTTACAAAACATTTTCAAAAAGACATTTTACAGAAAAATATTCGAAAAATTTTTTTAAAAATTTTCCAAAAAATTTTCGAATAAAATTTTACAAAAAATTTTCGAATAAAATTTTACAAAAAAAATTTTTAAAAAATTATTTTTACAAATAATTTTTACACACAATTTTCGAAAAATTAAAACAAAAATTTCAATATTTCTTTGAAAATGAAAATCATGATTGTAACACAACATATAATTAATATTAAGAATATGTATGAATGTGTGTATATAGAGTAACATATTTTTTTAAATGATTTTGATTTTTAAATAGTTGATATCTCTGTTTTCAAACCTAGGTGCTTTAAACACATAGACATCATCAGGATACCGACTACAAACTGTCAAAAATAAACTACACACGTTTATAGGTAAACGATTATTTTGAAGCCAGCAAAGCTACATGGCTACACGACCACCGATGTGGCTGTCGTCAACTTAGGCTAATTTCTATTTTATTCAACAAAAGAAAATGTTAAAAAATTGTAAATTACAAATTCATTTGTAGAGCCAAAAAGTTTTGGAGGAAATATTTATAAGTTTTTGAAAAAGTTATTTAATTTTATAAAAGCAAAATAAGTATTTCTACAACAATGTCAGAGTTTACGATGTAGCGTCGGCTTCAATATCATTAAGTAGCTGACAACACGGCGACAATTGTAGCCAACGGAACTTTTTTTCATTTGCCTTCTATTTCTTTAACTCATGAATAATGATTTTTTCTCATACGACTTTATTTAAGTAAAGACTCAACAATATGGATAATGTTGTACATGTCTGTATAAATAAAATCACCGTGGTGAAGGGTATAGAAGATTCGGCACGGCCGAATATAGTACTTTTACTTGTTTTATTTTATTTTATTCATATTATATTCATTATTAAGAATTTTTGCCTCTATAAATTTTTTTTATGAAAATAAAACTTTCAGCCTCTAATTTCCAAATAATTTCAATAACGTTAAACTGACAAAAAATTGGATTCAATTATCTTTGAGATAATTTTGTACTTAATCCTCTGGTGTCTAAACCGGTTTAACCATTAATGATAAAATAAACTAATTTGAACGCTCGATTGAGGGATTAAAGTTTGCCACACCCCTTTTAAAAATCTCGTTGTGATAGAAAAAAACTGAAAGCAGTTACGTAGTAAGCACGTTAAATCCTTTTTATTTATGGCCTTTTTTCAAAGGAGGATTTCTCATGCGTATGAGTGTTGCGTGAGGAATTTTGACATTTTTATTAATCATGCGTCACCAGTTAAACAATTTTCTAAGACTACATAGCAGCGATGTCAACTTGGCTCTTTACGCGCTATTTTTAGCTCTTTTTGGCTACCTCTGACGCGAAAATTTTTCCTTTAGCACTTTCCTTTTCAAAAAAAAGAGCTAACATAGATAACTCTTTTCATTCTTATAAACAGCTTTGTTGAATAAAATTTTCTTTTTACTCTTTAAAATATCTAAAGGTTCAAATAATGCATATATCGAGTCAAAGTATTATATGAAAGGAAATATATGACCAGAAGAAAACAAAAATATTATTTGACTATGTTTCAAAATTACTGATTTTAAATCCTTTATATTCAGCACTGATCTGTAAATGGACTGTACTATATCGCACATTTGAAGTTAAGTTTGACTAACACTTTTAATATTTAAAATTACTGATCACGAAATATTTGTATATTTTTTATTTTGGCCATTGACCATGTATTGGTTAATTTCTTTTTTTTCGATAATACTACTCTTTAAAGCGTTGGTTCACTATGACTAAGCATGAAATTATGCCTAATTTGTTTATCGATTAAATTATAGTGGATCGGATCGAATTTAAATTTCAAAAAGTTTTTAAGGATTTTCAAAAATTTGTCATATTTCAGAAGCTGTTTTTATCACAAATAATAACAATAACGATAGTTTAATAATTTTCATATTTGATTAAATAAATTTAAGATACAATGGGACGATATCGAAAAAAGTCTAATAAAAAAGAAAATATTAAAATATACAATATAAAATATAATATAAATATACATATTTTATTTTCTTTTATGTTAGTGCATCGATTTGATGGTAAATTTAAATAGTGTCTTCTTTTTTATTCAAGCATTTTTATTTTTGATTTTTATATTAAGAAACACCAATGTACCAATATCTTGTCAATGGACGAAAAAACTGTACCTTTTAAGTACAAATAAAATAAAAAATATAAAGAAAAAAAAGATCTTTTAAAAATAGCGCTTTTTAGATCTTTTTGACCGCTGGGTGGACGCGTTTGGTCTTTGAAAAGTTGGCATCCCTGCTACATAGATATAGATAAGATGTTAACCCATATAATGATCCTTAATGGCGCAGTGAATATTGATCATACCTACACTCACGAGAATCTTTGGTGGGAATCGAACTCACAACTCCCAGGCTAATAAAGTAACGCTTTACCTACTAGTCTACTGGGGAACATTGTTTTTTTTATTATTTCTTAATAATTAGAATTTTCATTGCAGAACTGATTTATTGCCTCACCTCTTAACGCTTGATTTTTTCCTTGCTTGGTACTACGATGCGTATGAGTGTTGAATTATAAATTATTCGAAATTTTTTATTAATCATACGGCACCGGTTAAACAATTTTTCTAAGACTACACAAGTCACAACTAAAGCTGAAAGTCCATACCAAGCGTTTTACGCGTACGCGCTTTGTATGCTTTTCATACTTTATACGCGTTCTATACTTTTCAAACTTCAAGTTACATGCAACGCTTTTTATGCGCCAAGTGGTAATGAAGTAAAAACAATTTTTTCTAAAATAGAGAGTGAAATAGGAATTTTAAAATAATTTTTGGAATTCACTAAATTTATGCACATAATATGCAAAAATCATTAATTAGCTTCTGAATTACGGTTGTTTAATAAATTGATATAATTAAATAAAAATAACAGAGATGAGACTAAGTACGTTAAAGTAATCGACAACTAAAATGAAAATTTTTTTTGATGAAAGAATTGTTTTAAAAATGTATTTTAATGAATTTTATACTTTAAGATATTTGTAAACTTTATTACAAAATGCTTTCTTTTAAGAAAAAAATATTTTTAATACAAAAATACATAAACATTTAATCAATGACACAAACATATTTATCGATAGCGTTGTAAGTAGAATATAATTTACCATCATTGGCTATGAAAACATCTGACATTTTTTCATGGCGCTTGCGAAGCGTAGAAAAGTAGAAAGTAAACCTACTTCATGCGTTCTATGCATTCTATGCGATGTGCTTGTAACTTGTCTCATACAATTACACGGATCTTAATTTTTTGACAGACGCGAGTAAAGCGTGTGCGCATCGAACGCGTGGTATGGACTTTCAGCTTAAATATATTTTTTTATTTTATTTTTTTTTTGTTATTTGAAGCGCTTAATACACTCCGCACGTTCAAATAAGTTCGAGTTTTCAAGTTATTCGCAAAACTAAACTTACCAGACATTCCGCTTTTGGCGGGACTTTCCACTTTTTATACTAAAATCACCCTTTTAAGAGGTTTTAAAATTTCGTTTCATTTTTATTAAAAATGTTTATAAAGAAATGCTTTTCATGACTAGATATAAGAGGACAATTTAATAACACCGTGACTCGTTTACATTGTGCGTTTTGTGCTGATTGCGGTACTTGGCACGCTTGGATAACTTTTTCATAATCGTGATAAAATAGCTCGTATGCCTAGGATCCTCCGTTATCAATCCATGGATTTTATCGACTATTTTCTTGATGTGACGATCTCTTTGGAGTAATATGATCGTTCGACGTGATTATTTATGGTTATGACCACAACGAAACTAATTAAACCACCTTTAACAAAAATTTTGACAGCAGGGAATTTCTAGAGCATTTAAGAATCCTTTCTTCGGTTTCGGTTTGATAAATTTTGAGTTATGACTGCTTGTAATTTAGTGTGCCATATATACAAATCATACTAGTGTGCGATATGTGAGTAAATATGTATAAAATGTATTCAGGGTCACATTTTAACAAATTCGTAAGTAAGTTCGCACATCATTCAGTTGATGCTAACATATAATTTTCTTTAATTAAATGCATGGGCAAACAAAATTTAGTAAAAATAAAATTAAATTTGTCAACATTATCGCTTTAAGTGAAATCCTCATTATCACCATTGTTGTCGACATATCAACCATAAAAATCGCTATTCTGCCTTAAACAAAAACTCATACTGAGTTTTATATGCCTCTTATGTGGATGTTAAAGCTTTTATTAAGTTCATTTAAACGTGTCTGCTTAACCAGACACATTAAAGTATTTTAATACGTTTTAATTTCCCAACAGTTCCTGCGACCTTTACTAAATGTGCAAATTTCGAGTAATGGTGGGTGATTACAAAACCAACAACGTGTCTTCTTTTCGAAAATTAATTAGACGGAAATAAAAAAAGCTCTCAGAAAGTATAAACTCTAGATAACAATGGGATAATAAAGAAATAACTTAAATAATGGAATTGCAAAAAAAAATTAAAAAAAAGTTATCGATTAAAATATCAGTTATTGAAAAGTTTATTTTTGTATTATTTTTAATATAAAATTTTATAGATAATAAAATTCATCAATAGTGAAATAATTTCTATAGCAGGTTTATTGTCAACAAATTCTTCTTTTCAGTAAATTTAAAAAAAAAAAATAATCAATACAAAAAAAAATTATATGGGGAATTGATGGGTAGGAAAAACTTTGTAATAAATGTTTTTATATAAAAAATTTAACAGGAACAAAAATTAAGAAAAAAAAATATCGATAACGAATTTTCTTAATATAAATATATCGATAAAAAAATATTACTAAAAATTTATTGATATTTATCGGAATTTTTTATCGGAAAATAAATTTTAAAAAAATATCGATAACGAATTTTCTTAATACAAATATATCGATAAAAAAATATTACTAAAAATTT
Organism: Phasia obesa; assembly: GCA_949628195.1. NCBI lineage: Eukaryota > Metazoa > Arthropoda > Insecta > Diptera > Tachinidae > Phasia > Phasia obesa. The sequence goes on from OX451215.1 coordinate 198,559,625, forward strand.
ATTGATATTTATCGGAATTTTTTATCGGAAAATAAATTTTAAAAAAATATCGATAACGAATTTTCTTAATACAAATATATCGATAAAAAATATTACTCAAAATTTATTGATATTTATCGGAATTTTTTATCGGAAAAAAATTAAAAAAAATATCGATAACGAATTTTCTTAATACAAATATATCGATAAAAAAATATTACTAAAAATTTATTGATATTTATCGGAATTTTTTATCGGAAAATAAATTTTAAAAAAATATCGATAACGAATTTTCTTAATACAAATATATCGATCAAAAAATTAAAAAAATATCGATAACGAATTTTCTTAATACAAATATATCGATCAAAAAATGTTTACCAAAAAATGTTTTTTATTGATATTTGTCGGAATTTTTTTTATCGGAAACAAAAATTTAAAAAAAATATCGATAACGAATTTGCTTTATATAAATATATCGATTACAAATTTTTACTTAAAATTTTTTGATGATTTTCTTTTTACTTAAAATGTTTCGATAACAAATAAAGACAATTTTTCTATTTTCTTTAGATTTATTAAGAAAATTTTACAGATACTTACAAAACACAAAAATTTATCGAAATATATTCTTCTCTAATTTTCTAAGAGATTTTTTTTTATTTTCTAATAAATTTATTGAAACAGAAAACTGTACGAAATATACCAAAGAAGCAAACTTACTTACTTCAAGACTAATGGCTTAAAAAATTATTAGTTCAGACTTGAAATAATTTATCGATATAAAAATTTCTCGGAATTTTTTATCGGAAAAAAATTTAAAAAAATATCGATAACGAATTTTCTTAATACAAATATATCGATAAAAAATATTACTAAATATTTATTGATATTTATCGGAATTTTTTATCGGAAAAAAATAAAAAAAGTATCGTTAATGATTTTTTTTAATACAAATATATCGATCAAAAAATTTTTACCAATTTTTATTGATATTTATCGGAATTTTTTTTATCGGAAACAAATTTTAAAAAAAAAATATCGATAACGACTTCGCTTTATATAAATATATCGATTACAAATTTTTACTTAAAATTTATTGATGATTTTCTTTTTACTTAAAATGTTTCGATAACTAATAAAGCAAATTTTTCTATAGGGGTTTCTTTAGATTTATTAAGAAAATTTTACAGTTACTTGCAAAACACAAAAATTTAACGAAATATATTCTTCTCTAATTTTCTAAGAGATTTTATTTTATTTTCTAATAAATTTATTGAAACAGAAAACTGTACGAAATATATCAAAGAAGCAAACTTACTTACTTAAAGACTAATCGCTTATAAAATTATTAGTTCAGACTTGAAATAATTTATTGATATAAAAATTTGTTTAAAAAATAAAAGGACAGTAAGGAAAAATAAAAACGTGGTTTGTTTGTTGGCGTTTTGTTGAAGCTTTAATATTCTGTAATATTATTCTATTAACATCATAATTCTCATTGTGTTTTGTAGAATTTTATTACTTATAGAGTATTTTTGGCTTCTCTAAAATTAGGAAAAAGGTTTCCTGATGATCTGGCCTGAGCAACCAGTGAAATACGTATAGGCACTAGCTCTTTCCTCCAACAAATAAATTGCATTTTTATTATAAAACGTTATGGGTAATTAGCATAATATTAAATAATTAATATTTAAATTCCCAAAAATTTTATTAATAAAAATCAATAAGGATACATTTTTTGTAGAAAATTCATTAAGAACAAGAAATATTTCTTAAATGTTAATGTTCCACAAAAAACTTAATATATATTTTTTATATAAAATAATCTATAAATAAAATTTTCTATAAATAATAATAACAATAATTCTTTAGAAAATTAATCTATAAGAAAAAAATTACAAAACAAATTTAAAAAATTAAATATTTTTCATATAAAATATTTTTATAGTTTAAAATTTTGTATATAAAATTTTCAATACAAAATTTTCAATAAAAAAATGTTGTATGAAATAATCGATAGTGAACTATTTTCTTTAGAAAATCTATCAAAAATAAAAAATATAAAAATTATAGAATGTAAAATATTTCTCCTATAAAATTTTTCGATATATTAAAATTACTCTAGAAAATTTATAAAATAAAATCTATAAAATAAACGATAAAAACTGTATCTATAACAAAAAATTTACGAAACAATTTTAGAAAGAGAAATATTTTTGTTTTTTTAAGATTTTTATAATATAAAATTTTGCCCAAAAAATTTTCGATGAAAAAATTTTCAATAAAATAAACTTAAGCTTGATTATAAATTTTCATTGTATGTAATACATAAAACAGTTCGACTAATAATAATTAAAATATTCAAAAATAAAATAAAATTCTATTAAATAACCGATAGCGAAAAATATTCTTTAGGGAAATCTATGAATAATAAAAAATATACGAAACGATTTTAGACAGTGAAATATTTCTCCTATAAAATTTGTCGGTATATTAAAATTTCTCTAGAAAATTTATCAAAAAAATTTTTTCTATGAAATAATCGATAAAAAATTATAATTATATAAAAATGGGTATGTATTAAAAATAATTAATAACTTTAGAAAGTGAAATATTTCTTCTAAAAAATTTTTCAATATTTTAATTTTTCTCTAAAAAATTTCTATAAAATAATCCATAAAAAATTTATCTATAAGAAAAAATTTACGAAACAAATTTAGAAAGAGAAATATTTTTGTTATTTAAGATTTTTATAATATAAAATTTGGTCCAGAAAATTTTCGATAAAAAAAATCTTCTATAAAATAACCGATAGTGAAAAATTATCTTTAGAAAATCTATCGATCAAAACACTATTTTGAAACAATTTAAAAAACTGAACTGTTTGTTTATTCTATAAAACATTTCGATAGTTTAAAATTTTCTCTAGAAAATTTTCGATAAAATAATTTTCGGTATGAAATTCGTTGATAGCGAAAAATTTGTATTCATTAGTATTAGACAGAGAGAGAGATTGCCTTTAGATGTCTGTTATAGACTAAACTTTACCACTCGAAATTATGCAAAGTTTTTTTTTGTCACTAAAATTTATCAAATCCTTTTAAAATAATTTTTTTTACATATTTATCGATAACGAAATTTTTGATAACACTATTTTTAGAACGAAACTTTTTCTAAACTTATTATGGAGAACTAAAATTAGAAACATCAAAATTTACATTGATACCAAATTCTTTACTAATAATTTAGCAATAAAAAAATAAAACTTATCGATTACAAATATTTTATATTCAAATCTTATTAAATAACAGAAATTATCTAGCAAAAGCTAAACGATAGCAAAAATATATAAAAAAATTTATCGATAAAGCTTTTTATAAATTGTGAAATTTTGTATTGAGAATTTAATAAAAAAATATATATAATAATTTGGGTAAAAAATATATAACAAAATTTTTTTTTAATGAGTTAACGATTGTTAAAAACTTGTTACCAAAAATGTATCGATAACAAAAAATTTCTATAAAATTATTGATAGTGAAAAATTTTTGGCAGAAAATTATAACAAAAATTAACGATAACCAAATATAAATGGAACAATTTTAGAAAGTAGGATATTACTCCTAAAAAAAATTTTTATAATTTAAAATTTTCTCTAGAATATTTTTGATAAAAATTTTTTTCCTAAAATAACCGATAGTGAAAAATTTTAATTAAAAAATCTTTTGATAACAAAAAATATTTCGGCACAATTTTAAGTAGTGAAATATTTTTACTATAAAATTTTTTATATTTTCTATTTTCCCTAGAAAATGTTCTATAATTTTTATATCGAAAAATGTTTATTGACAAATAAGTTACAGCCAGTGAGAATTTTATTTTAGATTACGGCTGACACTAGACATCTACAATTTTTTAACTAATATCTTAGCAACGTTTTTTTTTTCTGAAATATATCAAATTTTTGGAAAACAAAATTTTTTACTCAATATTTATCATGAACGAAAATCATGAACGAAAAATTTTTTAAAAAACTAAGTGAACCTTTTTTAAAACTTTTATGGAAAAGGAAAATTATCACGTGAAAATTTACATCGATAATAGAATTTTTTTACTAATGTTTTAGCCATAACTAAAATAAAATTTATCGATTACAAAAAAACTTATCAATTATATTTAGCATCTAGACATCTACAATTATCTAGTGAAATGTAAAAATTATCACGTGAAAATTTATATCGATAATAAAATTTTCTTTAATAATACTTTAACAACAATGAAAATGAAATTTATCGATTACAAACATTTTATAAATTATCTCTAGAAAACTAACCGATAGAAAAAATATTTATTGATAAATAAAGTTTGCACTTAATTATTGGACTATTAAACCTTTCCGCCTAAACTTTATGAGCAAAACAACTGGTTCTTTAAATTTATCGATAACCAAAACTTTTTCTAAAAATAAAAAATTTTTTAGTAATTTATCGATAAAACTTTTTATAAAATGTGAAATATTGTATTGAAAATTTATCAATAATAAACAATTTAAAATAATTTGGTTAAAAATTATATAAAAAAAAAATTTATTTTAGTAATTTATCGATTGTTAAAAACTTGTTTCCAAAAATTTATCGATAACAAAAAATGTTTAACCAGTAATATGTGAATAATGAAAATAATGCACTAAAAATTTATTGATGTAGAAAATTTACAATGTCGTTGTATATTTAAAATTTACGATATCCCATAATTTTGTAAGAAAATTTTGAAATAAAACAAAGTACTTTATCTACTATGAATGCATTCTTGTCTCTATCAACAACAACCAAAAATTTTTATTAGAAAATAGAAAACAACATGATTGTTCTTTATAACCGTTTTTTTTAATAGAAAAAAAGTAATGGAAAATACATATGTGCATGAGCGAGTAAGAATGAGCATAATCATTTACGAATAATCGTATGTTGACAATGAGAGACGCTTAATGGGAGGGGGGTTTGTGTATGTATCGCATTCTTAAAACCCCCTTTGCATGTTAAAGGCCAACTGGAGTATGTTCCCTAGTGGTTTATGTTTTTTTTTTACCTTTGGATGTGTGCGTGATATTTTTTTAAGTTTATTTCATGCTATAGGAATTTTTTTTTGGTATTTAAAAAATTTGTTTTTAATGGAGTTGTTTGTTCGAAAGGATTTTTCTTTTTGATAGATTTGACATAAATTTAGGATTGGGGCGACAACAGCAAACAAAATGAAACGGATCAACATATTACATGTCAGAAAAAATATATATTGTTGATTACTTCCGGAAGAAAAATTTCAGCAAAAAAAATAAACAGCAGAGACACGATAAGTTTATATAAGTTTAGAAAATATGAAAAATCATAAACAACACAATAAGTTGAGGAATGTTAAGTATCTTCGTATGTCAAAGGTTTTAGAATTTAAAGGTTAAGCTTTCACGTAAAACATTGAATTTAAACAACGAATTATGAAATAATTTGCAAGAAAGTTTGATAGAAAAAGTTTTCATAGGTTGTTGGACAAAAAGTTTTTAATAGCAAAATTATCTATAAAAAATCCTTAGACATACAAAATTTTGCGGCAGCATAATTCAGTCATAAACTTATTTATACCACAACTTTACATACAAATTTAACGATAGCATTTTTCGATAGCAGATTTAATAATAACAATAATTTTCATATGTAAACATTATTGATAAAAAAGACCAGATATTTATCGATAACATTAACATTAATTTTCTGTAGAAAAAATATCGATAAGATTAATTTTCTATAGAAAATTTATCGATAGCATTAAATTTCTATAGAAAATTTATCGATAGCATTAATTTTCTATAGAAAATTTATCGATAGCATTAATTTTCTATAGAAAATTTATCGATAGCATTAATTTTCTATAGAAAATTTATCGATAGCATTAATTTTCTATAGAAAATTTATCGATAGCATTAATTTTCTATAGAAAATTTATCGATAGCATTAATTTTCTATAGAAAATTTATCGATAGCATTAATTTTCTATAGAAAATTTATCGATAGCATTAATTTTCTATAGAAAATTTATCGATAGCATTAATTTTCTATAGAAAATTTATCGATAGCATTAATTTTCTATAGAAAATTTATCGATAGCATTAATTTTCTATAGAAAATTTATCGATAGCATTAATTTTCTATAGAAAATTTATCGATAGCATTAATTTTCTATAGAAAATTTATCGATAGCATTAATTTTCTATAGAAAATTTATCGATAGCAATAATTTTCTATAGAAAATCTATCGATAGCAATAATTTTCTATAGAAAATTTATCGATAGCAAAAATTTTCTATAGAAAATTTATCGATAGCAATAATTTTCTATAGAAAATTTATCGATAGCATTAACTTATCGATAGAAAATTTATCGATAGCATTAATTTTCTATAGAAAATTTATCGATAGCATTAACTTATCGATAGAAAATTTATCGATAGCATTAACTTATCGATAGAAAATTTATCGATAGCATTAATTTTCTATAGAAAATTTATCGAAATTTTTTTTTTCTATAGAAATTTTATTTATGGCATTAATTTTATCGATAGCATTAGTTTATTAATGCTTATCGATAGCATTAATTTTCTATAGAAAATTTATCAATAGCATGAATATTCTAAAGAAAATTTATCGATAGCATTAATTTTCTAAAGAAAATTTATCAATAGCATTAATTTTCTAAAGAAAATTTATCAATAGCATTAATTTTCTGTAAAAAATTTATCGATAACTTTTACTTTTTATAGAAATTTTAGCGTTAATTTTAGCATTATTTTTCTATAGTAAATTTGTCGATAGCATTAATTTTCTATAGAAAATGTATCGATACATCGATAGCATTAATGATCTATAGAAACTATATCTATATCATTAATGATCTATAGAATATTTGTCTATAGCACTAATTTTCTGTAGAAAATTTATCGAGATCATTCATTTTCTATACAAAATTTATCGATAACTTTAATTTTCAATAGAAAATTTATCAATAACATTAATTTTCTATCGCAAAATGTTCAACGACATGAATTTTCTATAGAAAAATTATCAATACTATTAATTTTCTATAGAAAAATTATCAATAACATCAATTTTCTATAAAAAATTTATCGATAATTTATGATAACATTAATTTTCTATAAAAAATATATCGATAACATTTATTTAATATACAAAATTTGTCTATAACATTAATTCACTATAAAAGATTTGTCGATAACATTAATTTACTATAATTGAAGGACAAACAATTAAAATTAAGCTTGAGGTCAAGATGTTTTATTTAATATTAGTAGAAAATATTAAGAATGTCAATATTTCGCTACTCCTTTGGGTAGCATCATCAGGGCTAAAAAGGTTTTAGAAATAAATAACATGTAAACATATAATAACATTAAAAAACAAAACATATTAGGTTTAAACATTAACTCATACAAAAAACAACCAATGACAATATATAGACAAAAAACATATTAACAATAAAGAACAAACAAACTTATTCTATATTGTAGTTCGACTACTATCGTCAAAAGTTATTATTGCACTGAATATTAAACCAACAAGTTAGTTTGATAATTCTTCTTTTCTTTGTCTACCTTTATTTATTAAATGCCTATAATTCTGAGCTATGCTCTCAACGTCAGCTTTGTAGTTTATTCTCTTAATTGTAGGTACATTTATTATCTGTAACATCTCCAACATGTAACGGCGTTTATAATTTCTCTCTGTATTTAATATTTTAATATTACCAAAATTTGGAGAGTGATTGTTATGTGCACAGTGGGTCGCGAGTGCAGTTTTTTGTGTAAAATTATTTAACCTATTACGCTGATCATATTTATGACCAGCAATCCTAACTTTTAACTTATTTTTTGTCGTCCCAATGTAAACTTTATCACACTTTTCAATTTCATTGCCATCGCAAGGAATTTCGTAAACTACATTCTTAACATTCTTAATATTTTCTACTAATATTAAATAAAACATCTTGACCTCAAGCTTAATTTTAATTTTTTGTCCTTCAATTATACTTAAAAAGGTCGAATAAAACATAATTTATTAATTTACTATAGAAGATTTACCGATAACATTAATTTATGCTGGAACAAGTCTTTTTTTAACCGACTTCAAAAAAAGAAGGAGGTTATCAATTCGTCTGTGTGTTGCTTTTTTTTGTTTTTTTTTTTTTTTTTTTTTTTTTTTTTTGTATGTTTGTGCCTTCAGAACTCGGTCATTTCTGAATCGATTTTAAAAATTAGAAAGGTTATGGCTACAGATTGGTCCCATTTTAAAAGAAGTTCAAAAGTTTAAAAATTAAAGGGTGTCCCCATACAACATACATGTTTTTTACGTGTATTAGGAACTTTATAGGTCACCAATATAAAATTAAATAAAAGTGCGTATCACTGTAGCTCCCAATAACAAAAAGTAATTAAAAAATTAAATTAAAAATTAAAGGGTGACCCCATAGGTGACTTAATTTCACCTTTATTCTCCTATCTTTTGAACCGTTATAGACAAACTCTTGAAAGTTGCACAGAATGTTCGTTACTATGTCTCTTATAGTAAGTATAAATATTTAAAATTAAAAATTAAAGGGTGTCCCATTAGTTGGTTTATTTTGATATATATATGGCCAAACTTTTGAACCGTTATAGACAGACAGTTGAAATTTACAAAAAACTTGTATTGCTAAGTCCGCTAAAATAACAAGTGTAAAATATGAATTTGGAAATTAAAGGGTGTCCCAATAGTTAATGTAAAAGTAATATATATGGGCAAACTTTTCAACTGTTATAGATAGACAGTTGAAATTTACAAAGAACCTATATTGCTTAGTCCGCTATTACAACAAGTATAAAATTTGGATCTATAAATTAAAGGGTGTCCCCATTATTGATGTAATTTGACCATTATGTCCTCATCTTTGGAACCGTTATAGACAAACACTTGAAAAATAGACAGAATGTTCACTACTATGTCTGGTATAACAACAAGTATAAATATTTAAAATTGGAAATTAAAGGGTGTCCCAATAGTTGATGTAATTTGATGAATATGGACACAAAGTTAAAATTTAAAAAGAATCTGTATGACAAAGTCCTCCGTAAAAAGTATTTATATTAAAATTTGAATTTAAAGGGTGTCCCAATAGGTGACGTCATTTGATATATATGACCATATCTTTGAAACAGTTATTGATAAACACTTAACAATTAGACAGAATGTCCATTACAATATCTGTTATAATAAGTATAAATATTTAAAGTTATAAATTACAGGGTGTCGCAATAGTTTATGTAATTTGATGTATATGACAAAACTTTTAAACCGTTACAGACAGATGGTTGAAATTTACAATGAACCTGTATTGCTACGACCGCTATAACTAGTATAAAATTTGAATTCGGAAATTTCAGGGTGTCGCAATAGTTACCGTCTTAAAGAAACATGATTTTAAGTTTGTCTGTTTTGAAGTCGGTTTTTTTTGTTGCAAGAATTATTTAAATTTAAATTAAATGTTTTTTGTTTTACTTGGATCTTTTCTACTTCAATACTACATTTTTTAGTGACCTTAGGGAATAAATGTGCGTAATTAGCCTACAGTCTTATATTTTAGTAATTGCTTTTGGAAGCAAACCTGTTCACTTTTCATTTAAAGGTCAACTAATGTCATTGCATTGTAGTCATCAGCTTGGACATAAAATATCAAACTTAGCACCAAAAAACGCACTATCAAAAACAGGGCACTTGTATTGCAATTGTTGATTGGGAAAATAATTACATTTTTTCTTGATGTTTGCTGTTTTTCTTTTTTTTTTTTTTGTTCCATTTACGGGTTCAATAACAGCAGGTTAAAGAGTTTTATTTTTTTATTTAGTAGCATTAACTAATTGGGGTCAAACGGTGTTACAAATTAAAATTAGAAAAAACCTAAAATAAAAGCCCATAAATTATTGAGACAATTAGACAAATGTTTTTGTTAAGATTAAAACATTAAAACATTAATGAATTTAAATTATTTTTTTTTGTTTTATTTGTTTAATATTATGCTAATAATCCATTATATTTTAAAATGAAAATGTAATTTATTTTTTTGGGGGATCTTAGGCCAGACCTTTCTCCTAATTTTCAAAAAGCCAAAAATGCTACTAAATAATAAAATTCTAAAAACAATATGAGAATTGTGTTAATAGAAGCATATTACAGAATATTAAAGCTTTAAGCAAGACACCAGCAAACAAATATTTATTATTATTAAAATGTAGAGTCTATCACGCGATTTAAAAGAATTCTACCAAATTCACCAAAACCAGGTGATCAGCTGTTTATTTGATAAAATGTTGCCAGCAGCATTTCATATGTTTTTCCACAGTAAAAACAGACTACTGCTGCAGCCGCAACATTTCTTCATGATTTTTTTCAAACACATTTTTTATAAACAGGACACCAGGCTTAACATTTGTATACCAACATTTGTATGCATTTTTATGGAAATATATTCTATGCTGTATTTTATCTTTTTTAGGGTTCCGTACCCAAAGGGTAAAGACGTAACCCTAACATTTTCGCTACAATGTCTGTCTGTCTGTCCTTCTGTCCGTCCGCCTGTCACCGTCTTTTATCTCTAGAACCCTGATAGATAGACTTTTGAAGTTTTCACAGAAGATGCATAATTGTTGCCGTTATAGCAGCAAATACTTAAACTTATAGGGTGTTCCAATAGAGAAGTGTTATTTACGTATATGTGTTTAATTCTTGAACTGTAGGAGGAATACACTTAAAAGTTACAAACAGTAATTAAAACTTAGTTCGCTATATAAACAAGTGTAAAAAAATAAATCTAAATATTAAAGGGTGTTCCGATAATGACGTGATTTGCATGTATATGGCCTAAGTTTTGAACCATAATAGCTAGACTCTTGAAATTTTCACAGAAGGTGGATAACCGTGGTCGCTATACCAACAAACACTAAAACTTATAGGGTGTTCCGAAAGAGACGTGTTATTTGTGTGTATGTCTTTATTTCTTGAGCTGTAGAAGGCAACCACTTCAAATTCGCTTTATAAACAAGTATACAAAATTTAACCTATATTCAAAGGGTGAACCACATACGATAACATTATACATTTTAGCACATACGATACAATTTACATCAACAAATGATATCGAAATAATTAATATCCCCTAACTAGAATACGATATTTTTAACTGAAGCAACTAAGAGTAATGAAAATAAATTATTTCTTCAATTAAAAAATATTTATAAATAATTTCATATTAATGTACACTAACCAGGCTACAACTGTTTATCATATTAAAAACAAAAACATCCCTAAAAAGTCTCAAACTAAAAACCAATAGGCCTTAGAAAAAAATAGCCTGGAAACTTAAAATAAAAAACTAAACAAACCGCCCTTGCATTTTCAATACTTTTTCAAAGGAATTTTTCTAGGCATTCAAAATTTCTTTTCATCCTGAGAGAAACGTAAAAAATGCGCCCAAAAATATTTTCTCATTTCATTGTCTCATTCATTTATTTATTAAAAAGAAAAACGCCAATTTTTCCTTAAGCAATTTGAAATTCAAACAAATTATTTATTTTATTCAGTTCAGCCAGTTTTTCAGTCATTTAGTCATTGGTGTCGTGCTGATATTGTTCGATAAAATAATGGTTCAATAACAATATTTTAAGCAGTTGCGCTTCAGTTGTCCTGATGCCCCTGGGTAACTTATCGTTCCTCATTAGTAAACCATAATGTTGTTGTTCAAAGAAGTTCCCAAAATAAGAAATAAAAAAAAAGAAATATTTTTTTTTTTTGTTAAAAATATCTAAAGTAAAACATAAGAAATATAATAAATGCTTCTAGGCACTTAGAAGAAATGTAATATTTACTCATTTAACCAGAAATAAGCCTTAAAGCTTAATAGAAAAAAAAATATCTTCATTAAGTTTTAACAAATTTTTTTTTTGTGCCTGTCTTTAGTTTTTGAATGAGTCGCAGCTTTCCTAATAATATTAAGAAAAATTTTACATAAATGACGGATGTCGATTTAGAACCGGACAGTGTCCTCATTAAAACTAACGGCACACAGTTGACAACATCACGAGAAAGCGGTTGATTGGAATGGAAGTTTTATACGCGGTGTTGTTGCTTACAAAACAAGTAAGAGTGATATATTCGGCCGTGCCGAATCATCTATAGCCTTCACCAAATTTGTTTGATAATTTTTCGTAAAAATTTTTTTAAAATTTGTTGAAAATTTTTTTTTAAATTTAAAATTTTAAGAAAAATTTTTTTTAAAAAATTTTTTAAAAAATTAATTTTAAAAAATTTAATTTTTTAAAATTTGTTGAAATTTTTTTTTAATTTAAAATTTTAAGAAAAAAAAATTTTTTTTTAAATTTTTAAAAAAATTTTGTTTTAAAAAAAAATTTTAATTTTTAATTTTTTTTTTTAAATTTTTTGTAAAAATTTTATTAAAAAGTTGTTTTAAAAATTAAGATATTCCTGCAATCTATATTGCGTTAGAATAGTCAGACTAAAGCAAAAAGCTCCCTAAAAAAAATTACCTCACATTGACACTTCCCCATGTGCCTTTTTATTGCTCTTGGATACCAGTAAACACTCTGTAGGTCTATTGGCTACTTTTATATGTATTGCTTTCCATAAAGGCCTTTAATACAAATCAAAACAGAATATCCTTACCAACCTAAAAATAAACACACAATCGGCCCTCGGGGGGAGGCGGTTATTGAACCCCCGAGATCTGTATGCACTCCTTGCGATCTAACTGTCGCGGTCTAATATTTATTTGACCAAAAAAGCAAAAGAGAATCATTAAAGCCGAAAAAAAGAAGAAAAAAAACTTGAAAAAATATAGGTGTGTATAGTTTTTGACCCGCAGCCTCCAAGGAAATGATCCGATGTTGCTAAATTGCAATCCCAAAATTTTCGAAACTATACCTGGCAGATTGGTGGGTTTAAATTTTCTGTACATCGTCTGGTGCCTTGGCAAACGACATTACTACCCGAACACGGACAGACGGACATCGCTTAAACAACTTCTCTATGTATAAGGATCCAGAAAATACATATATACTTTATGGGGTTCGAAAAAAATATCGTAGAAATTACACATGGAATGTCAAACTTATATATACTCTTTCCACCTGTGGTGAAGGGTAAAATTAAAACATGGTTAAAAGGTTATTATTTCCTATTTTTTAGTTACAGTTACAACTAATACTTACTTAAAATTTGGTTTACTTAAATCTGGACAGAAAATGCCAAATTTTGGTCCCCACACTGTGGCACATATTTTCAGAAGGCGTCCAAAAATCATTTTTTGTTGTTATCGATTTTAAAGTTACTCATTTGAGGGTAAATACCAGTGAACCTAGAGAGTAAACGTTTCAACTCTATTGCGAACGCATCATAGGGAATAGGATAATCGAAAAGGACTTTTTCATTAGTTAAATTTAACATTTAAATGACTATATCTTTTTTGTTTCAATAGATTTTAAGCCAAAATAAATTTAGTTACAACTAGCTGTGCCTACTACGTCGTAGGCGTCCTGACAATATTTTGCTCCCCCTTTCAAAAATAAAAAGGTGTGTGGTGAAAATGTAACCGTGTTGAAAAAAAAACCCTGTTGAAAATATCCCAGTTTTAAACCTAAAATTTCAGCACCTTTAAACAGGAAATTGCGTTCTTCTCTGCTGTTTCTCCACTTTCACTTGGAAATAATATATTTTTGTAGAAAAAAAGTATCCTATATTGGGATCAGCATACTAAGATACCTCCCCACAAAATTTTGTTAAAATCCATCCAGTAGTTTTTACGTGATGCATACACAAACAATGAAGGACAGACAGACAGACGGAAATGAGTTACTATTTTATTATATGTATAGATTATAAGCTTAAAGTATTTGTGAATTTTTAAAATTTTTTTAAGTCCAAAATGCGCGTAAATCTCCCACTTAATAGATCATAGTTTCGGTTAAAACCCGTTGGCGGATATATACACCCCAGTATATCTCCGCCAGGTTCCTCTCGCGTCCATCAAAACAATAATTCTGACCCAGGGTGAGATTTTTTTACCTAATTTTACAAACAAATTTTTCTGCAGATATATGTATGTATGGGTGGTTAATTTTGAGGGCCGATGTTTAATGTGAACCACACCTAAACGTCAAGTTTTTTTCTGCATTTAATTTGACATTTCTCAATTTCAGACGAACTCAATTTGAGCCATGGAAAGATACACAATCGAGCAACGCCTTAAAGTTATTCAGGCTTATTATGAAAATGGGCGTTCAAATCAAAATGCATATTGTGCACTTCGTGATTTTTTCGGTCAATTTAATCGTTCAAATGTGCGTACAATAGGAAAAATCGTGCAAAAATTTTAGCAAACAGGGTCTCCTACAGACCCTTGTGCAAATACCACCAGTGCATGCACGTACAGCTCGTACTGAGGAAAATATTGCTGCTGAAATAGTATGGCTGAAGAGCCGTTCACCTCAACTTGTCGTCTTGCCCAACAATTGCGCCTCTCACGATCGTCGCCGATGAATATTATGCATAAAGACTTGCATTTACACGCACCTAACAAGGTGCAATTGACTCAAGAACTAAAGCCTCCTGATCATTCCAAACGTCGTCAATGGTCAGAATGGTGGCAAGAAATGGCAACGTTGGATGATCAATTTTCGAAGAAAATCATCTTTAGTGATGAGGCACATTTTCACCTCAGTGGATTCGTCAATAAGCAGAATTGACGCTTTTGGACGAATAATAATCCAAGTGTGATTGTCGAAAAACCAATGCACCCACAAAGAGTGACTGTTAGGTTCTGCGGTTTATGGGCTGGCGGCATCATCGGGCTGTATATTTTCGAAAATGAGGCCGCTCAGGCAATTACTGTGAATGGTGTTCGCTATCGTGAGATGATATCGAACCTTTTATGGCCCGAATTGGAAGATATGGATGTGGACGATATGTGGTTTCAACAGGACGATGTCACTTGCCCCACAGCTAACGAAACAATGGCTCTTTTGCGCGACAAATTCAATGGCCGTGTTATCTCAAGTAGTGGCGTTGTCAATCGGCCGCCAAGATCGTGCGAGCTGATACCGTTAGACTTCTTAATTTGGGGTTGTTAGAAAGAAAAGGTGTACTTCGATAAGCCAGCAACAATTCAAGAGCTAGAGGATGAGGAGATAATTCGGCACATTAACGGTATAAAACCTCAATTACACAAAAGAAAATATTATCAGCGCTTAGGTAGCTAAAAAATTTTCGGGAAATTTTTCACTTTTGCGGCTACCTAAGCGCTACCTAAACGGTGTTAAGAATCATTCCTAGAAAGTTCATATTATCTAGAAAGTTGTTTATTGAGATCTTAGGTTCATTTTTGTAGATTATTGTTTCCTTGAATTTTGAACGGTTTGCTACCTATGGACCTGGACAGGGGAAAAAAGGTAAAAAAAATTGAATTTTTAAAGTTTTTTGCGATTTTGACCTTGAAGATGAAGTTTTTTTGATTTTATATGTTAACAATTTTTGTTCTTTATGACAAGTGCTACAACTTTGCCTCAGAGAGTATATCAAAATTTCGAACGGTTTGCAAAATATGAGCTTAAGGAAATGATCATTTTTTGCAAAAATGACATCGAGGCCCCACATCTTTGAGGGCCCATAAAAAAAACCTGGAGGACTTTGGGCAAAACTGGGAGACAGGGGTCTTGTTTTTTGGTCTTTTATCACGTAGTAGTGTCCGTATAAGGTTATTTTTTTCCGTGTTGCACTGTGTAATTAATTGATTTAATTATTTGTTTAATTAGGAAATTTGTTTTTGTATTTGTTCTGTTTTAAACAAATATATTTTTGAATCAATTAAAAGATTAATAAAACTTTAACTTAAAACTGATTAAAATCTATAATTGGTGCAAGAAATTTTTTCTGTGTATGCCTTCGTCATCGAAAATTTGGAGCTTCGGATGGAGGTGTGCCGCCGAAGTCGCAGCGGCGGAAATTTGGCCGATATTTTGTTCCATACTTAATTGAACCGTACCATTATTATCAAAATAAAAAAGAAATAACAATAATTTCCTAAATACGAAATTTGTGATTTTTTCAAAATCAACATCGGCCCCTTAAAATTTAACCACCCTTTATATACAATGTTCCTTTTTGAAATAGTTTGGCCTTTTTTACTCAAATATTAAGACAAGAACTGTTGTATACGTATGGTCTAGCTTGTTCGCTGTGTAGAATTGACTAATTCTCGTAACATTGCACAAAATCATCTACAGCATCAGGCTGGTTGGGTTTGATACGAATGTAAGAATGATGTCTTCTGAAGCAATCGACTTAAGTTGGAAGAGTTGATTTGAAAGGATGACCATATAAAATGGCGGCAACATGCGTCTCGTTGTCAGCCATTTTAAAAAGTGTATCCATTACGAGGTTCAAGGTAAAAATACAACAACAACCATTTTAAAAATGTAATCATGTGTCTATATACCTGTGACTTTTCTAACCTCCTGCTAAATACTGTAAGATAAAGTTGCTCATAATATTGCTGTTTAATTAACATAAACAAACTTAAATATATTAACAATTAAAAAGTGTTCATATTCATGTTCATGTTGATGTTCTTTTCTATTTTTCTGTTACCTCTTTCTTGACACAATTAATAACAAAACAACAACAACAACAAAAAAGTCAAACACTCGCCGCATGCGATCATTTCATTAATTCCATCGATGATTCCCTACAATTCAATTTATTCTTATTCTTTCATTGCCTCTACTTTAATTAAGTCAGTCACTTTATTAAAACGAGTAGCCACTTCGACGAATATTATTTTATTACTAAACTAGCTGTGCCCGCCACTTCGCCGGCGTCCTAACAATATTTTGTACGATTTTGCTTTTTTTTATAATCTTTCAGTTATGGTTTATGTATTTACTTTATATAGAGCTACCCATCCCTGGGTAATTACTCACAAACAAAGGCTTTATATAAAATTCTATAAATTTATTATACAATTCTAAAATTAATAAAGAGTTCAATAAATAGTGTTTAAAATTTCCCGCTGACAAAAATAAAAAGGTGCTGCCAAGTCTTAGTGCCTTTTTCTCTATTTTGTCTTGGAAATGAAATAAGTATCCTATATTTGAAGTGAGATACTGAGGTTTAAGTGGTTTTTAATTGCACTACAAATTTGCTATAAAAATTATGTTTAAACAGCTGTGTCCGCCACTTCCTTTTTATAAAGCTACCCATGCCTCTGTAATTATTTAGGAAAAAAGTTTTTATAATAAATTCTAAAATTAATCAAGTGTTCAATAAATAGTGTTTAATATTTCCCGCTGACATAAATAAAAGCTGCTGCCAAGTTTGGAGTACCATTAAATCGGTAAAATTGCATACCTTCACTACTTTTGCTCTATTTTTCCTTGGGAGTGAGATATTTTTGCACAAAAAAAGAATCCTATATTTGAACCGGAATACTAAGGTACCTCCCAAATAATTTCATTAAAATTTATCTAGTAGTTTTTATGTGATGCGAACACAGAGAAAAGTTATAAAAATTGCTACAAAAAGTATGTTTAAACTGCTTTGTCCACCACATCGCCAGCGTCCTTACATTATTTTCTTCGATTTTGCTTTGAAATTAATCCATTCCAAATTTTAAGACATTTACTTTTTAGTGTTTTCGTTACGGTTTATGTATTTACTTTTTATACAGGTACCCATCCCTGGGTAATTACTCAGTAACAAAGGCTTTATATAAAATTCTATAAATTTAATATAAAACTCTAAAATTAATTAAAAGTTCAGTCAATAGTGTTTAAAATTTCCTGCTGACACAAATAAAAAAGGTGCTGCCAAGTTTTCAGTACTATTGAATCGCTCAAATTGCGTACCTTCAGTACTTTTGCTCTATTTTCTCGTAGAAATGAGATATTTTTGCGGGCAAATAGTATCCTATAGTTGAACCGGGATACCAAGGTACCTTCTCAGAAAATTCTAATAAAATTCATCTAGTACTTTCTACGTGATGCGACCACAAATGAAAATTATAAAAATTGATGTAAAAATTGCATTAAAAATAACGTGTCCGCCACTTCACCAGCGTATCTACAATATTTTGTTCGATTTTGCTTTGAAAATAATCTACTCCAAATTTTAACACTCTTGCTTGTATAGTGTTTCAGGTACCCCCATCCCTGGTTAATTACTCACGAACGAAGGATTTATATAAAATTATTTAAATTTAATATAAAATTCTAAAACTAATAAAGAGTTTAGTAAATAGTGCTTAAAAATAAAAGGTGCTGCCAAGTTTGCAGTGGCTTTAAATCGGTAAATTTGCGTACTTTCACTACTTTTGCTCTATTTTCTCTTGGAAATGAGATATTTTTGTGGAAATAAGTACCCTATATTTGAACCATGATACTAAGGTACCTCCTCACAAAATTTTACTAAAATGTATCTAGTAGTTTTTACGTGATGCGAACACAAACATACAGGCAAAAATTCAAAAATTTGCTGACTTCTATTCCATTTCGGTTAATTTCTGCAACAGCAAAAAAATTTTCAAAAAATATTTCAAGTACAGAAATGGTGCTGTTACAGTTTTATTATATGCAAAGCTATATATATTACTAACAATGACATTACCTAAGGTTTTTAATATAGTTGCTATTTCAATTCTGTTCAAATATAAACATGCAATTTAATTTTCCTACCGACTTTCCAACCACACACTTTTCATACATTTTAATGTTGAAGTCCCAACGTACTCGTATAACGAGAGCGAACCCGCCTTAACTTTAATAAACATTTTATTGGTTAAACATTAAACTTGAGTGGCAGCAGGGGGTGGTGGGTGACATTTCTTACTTGGCAACTTTAATTACATTTAAATTAAATTAAACTAAAATGTTGTTAAGTGAGTGAAATATCATCAGCTTAAGCTTGTACTGCGGTCGGTATGTGCGAGTTATAAAAAAAATTAATATAAAAAAAATATGAATTAAGTGATGGCTGGCTGGTTATAGTTAAAGTGTAATAAAAATGGATTAAAATGTGTTTTAATTGAGCAGAGTTTAGCTAGAAGATTTTAATTGGGGGGTTAAAAAACCCATAATTGTGTTATTGTCTCTTACCCCCCGACTACATTAGCCATCAATCTGTCTTAACAAAAGTCAAACTTCCTATAAAAAAAAAACAATATTAAAACAATGGTTTTTTTATATGAAGTTTGACATATGTTATGACAAATTAATGACTGATGTAGACGGGGGGTTAAGAGCACGTCTACATTAGTCATCAATTTGTCTTAACAGTAGCAAACTTCATATAAAAAAATAGTATTAAAATTATGTTTTTTATACCCTTCAGGTGGAAACGGTATATAAGGAGTGATTCATTTCGAGGTTCCCTACTTTTGTAAAGGCAAAAACACAAAAACTTCAAATTTAATGAAGAATGTTTATTATCATTTGAAAGAACATTCTTTGGCATTTATTTTTTGAAGATTATGCTTATCAAATGTTGGCTGTTGCTACGTCGCAGATGGCCCATCCGTTGAGTCCAATTTTCGATGACTCGTTCCAGCATTTCGATTGGTAACTGGCTAATGACAAGCGTGATGTTTTCCTCCAAGTCCTGAATCGAAGCTGGTTTGTCCGCACAAACTTTAGACTTTACATATCCCCAAACAGGAAAAAGTCTAACGGTGTGATATCACACGATCTAGGTGGCCAATCGACCGGCCCAAATTATATGCCCACCGAAATGTTCTCTCAATAAATCCATTCATTGATGCGATGTGTGGGAAGTGGCGCCGTCTTGCTGAATCCAAATGTCGCCGAGATCACGAGCTTCAATTTCAGGCATCAAATAGTCGGCTATCATGGCACGATAGCGGTCGCCATTGACGTTTATGTTCGCACTGGCATCATTTTTAAAGAAATATGTTGTTTTTTTTTTTTTTTGTTGGATGAAGTGGCAGCTCTTGAATCTCTTCAGGTTGCTCTTCGTCCCAAATGCGGCAATTTTGTTTGTTTGCATACCCATTGAGCCAGAAATGGGCCTCATCGCTAAACAAAATGTGCCTAGAAAACGTCGGAATTTCTTGAAACTTTTCAAGAGCCCATAGAGCGAAGCGATTCAGGGGCGTAAGTCTTTCCCTTATGAAATGCCAAACAATGCTAAACAAAAATAACATGACAGCATGGCACGACTCACACGTGATCTGTGATCAAAAAAAGGCTATCGAAATGGATCACCCTTTATTATAGTATGAGTAGTAATGTGTTCAGTAAACTAGTTTGTGTCTCGAGTATGACCACTTGTTTATGAGCCTATGAGCACACCATGAGCTTGCTACTGCATTTGTTTAATAGGAACCAATTAAATTTTAGTTTTTAGTAGGAAATATCTTTATAATATTTTTTTTATTTTCGACAACTACAATTAAAGGTTTTAATTGGTTTCAGATTGAAATTTATATAGGGTGTTTTTTATAGAGGTATAGAACTTTAAGTTGGCATTACTTTTCAAGATGGCGACCGATTTAACAGCTGTCAAATGATTTATTCTCAGTTTGGTTTGGCAATTCATCATGAATAGACTCACGCCTGAACAACGCTTATCGAATGGGCCCAAAACGAGATTACCGTTGTTCCCGATTTTCATAAGCGAATTTTGTTTAGCGATGAAGCGCACTTCTGGTTGAATGGCTACGTCAACAAACAAAACTGCCGCATTTGGAGTGAAGGTAATCCTCAAGTGTATGTCGAAACACCGTTACATCCAGAAAAACTGACTGTTGGGTGTGCTTTATGGGCTGGTGGAATCATTGGTCCGTACTTTTTCAAAAACGATGGTGTCCGGATTTGGTGTCCGCATTTGCCCCCAAGATCTTGTGATTTAACATCGCTAGACTACTTTCGTGGGGTTATGTAAAGTCATTGGTCTATGCGGTTAAGCCACAAGCGCTTGACCATTTGGAAGACAACATTCGCCGTGTTATTGCCGATATACGGCCACAAATGTTGAAAAAAGTCATCGAAAATTGGACGTCCAGATTTTACTGCATCCGCGCCAGCCGTGGCGGTCATATGCCAGAAATCATATTTAAAATTTCATGCCACAAGATTATCTTTCGGATAAATAAAATTCGTGTCAATGGAATAATCCATCGTTGTTTTATTGCAACTTAAAGTTCTATACCTCTATAAAAAACACCCTTTATAAATAATTAATTGATTCACTTATTTGTTTAATTCGAAAAATGTTTTTTTTTTCGGTTTTAAACAAATATATATTTGAATCAATTAAAAACTTAATTTGAAACTAACTAAAACCTTCAGTGATGCAAAAAATTTTTTTCTGTGTACCATCGAGAGGGGGCAGTATCTTAAGATAAAAAGACATAATTTTAAATCTCATTCAACATTTCAAAGTCATAAAGATAAATTCGTATTAAAATCTGAAATCTCCTAAAATATGTTTGCAGTTATTACAACGATTGTCATTCAATAACAAGGCTTTTTCCAAAATTTTCAATAACAATAAATAACTTAAATGGAGCTTTAAAAATCGTATTTCAGAAAATGCTTGGCGTAAAAGGACGATGAAGCGATGCACATTGCAAATTAATAAGAAAAATTACTACATGCTTTTTGGACTCCAAATACTCTTTGCTATCAATTATGCTAATTGGTCATTTCAATTTTCTTGTTAAATTTGTTATTCCTTTGTTTTCGTCCTTGTGATGATGGTAATGTGAACACTTTAAGATGGATGGATGGATTGCTGTTTTTTTTTTTTTTTTTAATGGAAAAGGCTTTGTTATGCTTCTCAAGTTTATGCTGCTTATTATTCCAGAGAATGCTGAATATGGTTTTGGAATACTAATGGACACTTCTATGATTGTACAGGACATTAAATATCCTTGAATGTTGCTTTTATGACTTTTTTTTTCTAACTTAAAACAGAAGTTGATTTTAAGAAGTTTTTTTATTAATTTTCTTTCCTTTCCTTTCCTTTCCTTTCCTTTCCTTTCCTTTCCTTTCCTTTCCTTTCCTTTTCTTAATTTCAATTGCTTTTCCCAAAATTTTCTTATTAGATGTTTACACCTCCCAGCTAAATTCTTTTGGTTGCCAAAAGCACATTAAAGATATTTTTTTATGTTTCTTTAAAAACAGTTGCTTTTGTCAAATTTTAAGAACAGCGTTTGGAGACCAAACGTATGAACGAATGTTAAACATAAAAAATGTTTTTTTTTTTTGTTTTAAAGTTTTCATTTTAACATATTTTACACACACGCAACTTGTAGACGTCTCGCAGGACTTTCAATGTGTCACATGTAATAAATTAATGACTGTAAATTTTGAGCGAAAAAGGACACAAAACCTTGGAAAAACGTAAATATATTTTGTTTTCATAATAATTTAAAACATACATATGCAATAAGAGCTATAATCGGTTTTGGCGATTCTTGTATACCCTTCAACCTGCTAAGAAGCAACATACAGAAATTAATATCCCAGCAAACATAAAGTCAAACTTTTGAAATAAGATGGGTTTTTTTTTATTTGATATAAAGCGGTTTGAATTTAATATTTGATGTGAAGGTTATTTAAACTTAAGTTAAGAATAAAAACGTTTAAAAAATAAATATAAATTTGACTAATTACACAGTGCAATAGTGAAAAAAAAAATATAATATATATCGAAGGGTAGTAAAGCCCTATACTCAATTTGCGAAATTGGTGACGAATTTTTATTTCCACTGTGCAACACGGAAAGAAATAACCATATACGGACACCACTACGTGGTTGTCACCGTTAAACAATTTTCGGGAAATTTTTCACTTTTGCGGCTACCTAAGCGCTACCTAAACGGTGTTAAGAATCATTCCTAGGAAGTTCATATGTTCTAGAAAATTGTTTATTGAGATCTTAGGTTCATTTTTGCAGTTGAGTGTTTCCTTCAATTTTAAACGGTTTGCTACCTATGGACCTGAAGAAGGGAAAAAAGGTAAAAAAAAATTGAATTTTTTAAAGTTTTTTGCGATTTTGACCTTGAAGATGAAGTTTGTTTTGATTTTATATGTTAACAATTTTTGTTCTTTATGACAAGAGCTACAACTTTGCCTCAGAGAGTATATCAAAATTTCAATGGTTTGCAAAATATGAGCTTGAGTAAATGATCATTTTTTTCAAAAATGACATCGAGGCCCCACATCTTTGAGGGCCCATAAAAAAAAACCTGGAGCATTTTGGGCAAAACTGGGAGACAGGGGTCTTTTTTTTTTGGTCTTTTATCACGTAGTGGTGTCCGTATATGGTTATTTTTTTCCGTTTTGCACTGTGTAATAAAACAAAACAAAACTTGTTGTAATAAGCAAACATATAATAGTGAAGAAAAAAAAATTTTCAAGTATTACCGGGATATTTTTTCTTTCATTTTATAACAAAAAGTATGTTAATTTATAAAAATAAAAATTTAGCAGCGCTTAAGTGCGCCAATTTAAATTATTGTTATTTTTTTAGTATAGCAAAGTAAACTGTCTAGTGGAAAAAAATCAAATTCAAATTTATCAATAAAATATATTTGGGATGAAAGCTATGATTCCCACGATTCCAGAGGTGGTTTGGTTTTTCATGTGCGTTATACCTATAAAAAGTTACACGGCTTTAAAGTCGAATTATTTTAATATTTTTTTCACAATTTTTAAAAAAATGTATTTGGAAAAATAAATATCAAGAATTCATTTTTCAATAAAAATGCATACAATTATATTTGTTTTATTGAGAAATGTAAAAATTCTAAAATTCAAATATTTATAACAACACTGTAAAAAAATTGTGAAGTTTTTAGCCAAAATATGTACTTTAAAAAAAAAATAGTCAGCTTCGATGGACCCGAAAAAATAGGTAAAAAATATGTATATATTTAAGATTAAGAATATATTGAAGGTGAGGGTCCATTCATCTAATTGAAAAAATATAAGTGTCTTGTATTCGAAATTAATTAAAAAAATTTTATTTAACTTTTTATTTTTTGTAAAAATATGTTTTTTTTTTAGCCTAATGTGGGCCTTATCTGGATTGAATCAAATTTGGTCAAATCATTAAAAATATCACTTACAATTACTATAAAAAAAAATTTCATACAGTTAGCAATTTATCTAACTTTTATGACACTTATAAATTTCAGGATATATGGGAAGGACACGAATCCTTGCTTCGAGTTTTTTTAAATTTTAAAATTTGTTACGTTTTGCCAACCTAAATATATGTGCCAAATTTCAGCTCTTTACAATAACATTTTCTAATAATGGCCACTCGTTATATGAAGTCACGACACTGTGCGCCGTGTTTACTCGTCTCATGTTCGAAATGTTTTGTTTGGTAGTTGTGTAGAACTTTTTTGATAAGGCTTAGTGCGTTTTGCTTTTACTAGTGGTTTTTTGTTTTTTTTTTTTTTGTATTTTTTAAGAAATAAAGACCTTCAAATGGCCGTAAGTAATGTTGTTAAAAAAATTCTGTGTTTTTAGTTTGTATACTTAAACTGACTTCGTGTTTCATTTAAAGCCTAAAACTGCTAGAACTTGTCCAAGTTCATTGTTATTATGTTCAACATATACTCATACTTACTCAAACTTACGCCAACTTGATTATGGATAATCTGCAAGCTCATTTCGTTTAGCTCGCTGTCCTTCCCTGTTTCTTATTGTCCACTCATTGTTACTCGTGTGCAATGAACAGGTGTGAATTCCATGAAATATTATAATGAGCGTGTTATGAGTTTCGGTTTTTGTGCTCATGCAGTGCTTTAGTGCAAACCCGTACACAACATAAATGATCTGATAAGAATTTTAATTTGTTCTTGTGTGCTAAACCACGTAGTAGTTAGTAAAAACCAAAGATTACTTAAATAAGTGTTGGTAACTTGAAGTTATAAATCACTCTTAGTAGATGTTTTAGTTTTAAAAATAAATAATAAGATTTGTTTTTTTTTTCTTGGTGTTTTGAATTGTAATTTTATTACAAAATTTATTTATTTTTTTATTTTTATATAATTTTTTGGCAGACATTTTATTGTTTATTATTTTTACAAAATAATTATTTTGTTTAACAATGAAATTTCTAAACTAAATTTTACATTTGACAGTTGTTCTTTTCAATTGATAATTTATTACAAATAATGGTATGGGCCCGTAGTAGGCAAGAGAAAGTGATGCTGTTGCTAAGAGAAAGAGTAAAAAAGAGCTGATGAGAGAAGAAGAGAGACAAAAAGAGAGAAGTAAGAAGCGAAGTATTTTTTTAATTAAATACAAATATTTTTGATTTTTTTTTTTTGTGTTTTTATGATTTTGTTTTTGTTTTCTTATTTATTATTTACAAAAAAGGAACAAGTATTTATTTATTTTTTATAAACTTAAATGTAAATCATTTTATTATTTTTTTGGACATTTTTTAAATTGCTTTTAATTTTTTTAATACAATATTTTACACAGAAAATAACAAAAAAATCTTAAACTAAAATTGAATTAAAATTAAATTTAAAACACAGAAAAAAAATGTTGCAGCAATTAAAGGTTTTAATTAGTTTCAGATACAAATTAAATTTATTAATAAATTCAATTATTTATTTAATTGAAATATTATTTTAATTATTTTTAATTAAATATATTAAATTTATTTTAATTAAGTATATTTGAGTGAATTAAAAAAGTAATTAAATTTGTGCCTGAATTTAATTAAAATATTTAATTGAGGCAAACAATTTTTTTCTGTGTAATAAATAATATTTTAAGCGAGAGGTGATGTTAAACTAATGACACTTAGGCATTTTTTATGACATGATAAATATGTTAGCTATTTTGTTTTTATTTTTATTTTTATTGTTGTTTTTATTATTCGTTAAGTAAAAGCTTTCGCTAAACTATACGAGAATTTTAAAGTTGAAAAAATCTTCTTCGTTTCGAGGTTCGCTAAAAGTTGTTTTTTTTTTAATTGTTTTTTATAAGAATCGTTTGTGGTACTGAGGCCTTTTTCGTTTCAGTTAAGGAACAAAACATCACAATTTACTTAATAGAGCGATGGGCTAAATTAGTTGAGGGAAGAAAGTAAAAAAAATAAGAAAAAAAAAAAATTAATTTTGTTTAAGAAATTACCCAAGAAAAACACAAATTTTCAAATTCCAATTAACTGTCAATCAAAGCTGCTACAGTGTCTACTGCTACTTAAATTTAGTAACAAAACTACTTGCAGGTAGCGTTAATTTGTTTTTAAACTAAAACAATATTAAAGAAAGGGTAATTTTGAGGGGGTTTCTAGGTTGTGAGTGAGTGAGTGTGTAGGTGTTTGGTTTTGCATTAGATAAACCTTGAACACAATCATTTTAAATCATTTTGTTACAAATCGATCTTGTAAAGCTTTTCAAGGATTCGAGATCACTATTACATGCATGTAATTTTTTTGGTTTTTATATTAAAATTTTCTTACCAATTTTTTTTATATATTCTGTGCTTTTTAGTGCTTGTGTTAGTTTTAGAAATTTATCTCAATTTTTTTTTTGATTTCAATTTTGATTTAATTTCGCAGATGAATTGATAATTTTTCGTTTATTATTTATGATTTAATAATTTTGTTTTACAGCTCGAGAGTTTTTTTTTTTTTTTTTTTTTGTTTGTTAATCTATTCAAATAGTGCCTCTTCTTCAGCTGTTAATAAGTGAAATAAGAAATTTTTTAATCAACAAAATACTTAAAAAGAAATATTGTTAGAAATATGTATATCGCACTGGTTTCTCTAAAGAGAGTCAACTCGAAATTTTTCCATTTTCACTTTATGCAAGAAATCAATGTATAGTGGTCATATCTACCCACTGTAAAAATCTTTATTTTATCTGCTCTTTCGCCCAAAAAAACAAAAAAATACAGTTGTATCCCTCTTCTTGTTATAAAAGTATGTTAAAAAGAAAATTTTTAATATAGTTTTATATGAAAAAAATTTTTTTTTTCTTTAAATTTTGAGTTGACTGTCCTTAGAGGAACCAGTGCGATGTGTATATTGTTAATATACTACTTTTATATACAACCCTGTTTTAAGTACCAGGATACACAAAAAATTCCCTTGACACTAAACTAGAATATTCATTGAGGTCATTCATTTAGGTCATGATACACTATCCTACTCAGTCATTCGAGATCTTTCAAAAATCACATGTGTACTAAGAAAGTGCGAATTACAGGTCTGTACGATTTCATATTCCTTTCATAAAAATCATAAAATATTTTTTCCCATTCTGTCAGAGTTTCAAATTCCTGTTATATTCCTGTATAATTCCGTGGCACCTACAACAGTATTTTGAAACGATTTTTTTGAGGAGGATAAAAATCTGTTGAATGTTTTTTTAATAAATCGCACGATTGCGTCGGATAGTGAATGAAAGCTTTACGAGCTTTAGGTCATAAACGAAAACTAAAGCTTTAAAGTTTTCTTATTTTAAATCAATTAAAGCTTTCGTATTACAAAACGCACACAGTTATTAAGCTTTTCTTAAAAAAGCTTAAGAAAAAAGCTTTGTAAATGAAAGCTTTTATTTAAAGACTATTTAAAGCACAAATTATATAACAATTTCCTATATTTATATTAAATTGTTTATATAAATAAAATTAAATTAAATAAAAGCTCACCTATAGTAAAACTAAAAAAACTACAAACTATTTATTTATTATAAATTCCGAATAACTTTGTTAACAAATGTTCAGACAGAACACCTAAACTTTCAAGCTAAAAAAGCTTGCATGCGAAGACATTTGTATTTGCATTGGAGGCATTGAGGTGAATGTTTAGAGAAAATTTGTTCTAAAAACTGTAATTCTGTAATTCTCAATGTATTTTGCCGCCACCCCCAGAATGATAGATTAGCGCACTACCAATCAGTCTATTGAGACACTGAATAGACTGATTGGTAGTGCACCTAATCTGTGTTTTCGTAATCAAACTCTTATGTAAAATTTTTATTACTGACACATTTTATTACTATGGAATAAATAAGTTGAGGAAAATTCTTTTCTTTAATAAAAAATTTTCGATAAGTTTTCTCTGGCTCATAATTGTTATCGATACATTTTCTAGCGATATATTTTATCCAAAACTTTAGTATAGAATAAAAAAGTTATAGGAAAGATTTCTATGGAATTAAAAAGTTCGTGTTAAATTATTTTATGTAGTGACAAAGTTATCGATAACTGTTCCGTGAACTAAAAATTTTCTACGGAAATTAAAATTGATAGATAAAAAATAAAATAGATAAAATTGATAGATTTTATAGTATATTCAAGTTATCAGTAAATATTTTATCGGAAAATTAATTTACTGATTTCTTTTTTCTATAGAGATATCGATACTTCTATTATTGTTTCTCTATACAATATTATGAAAAAAAATCAAAATATTAAAAAGTTGAAAATATTCTAAAAATACTATGTAAAGTTATCGATAATCATTTTGAAAATTAGTAAATATATTGATAGCTATCCTATTGTATAGTCAAGTCATCAATAAATATTTTATCGAAAAATTTATTTACTGAATTTTTCCTATAGAGTAGTTAAGATATCGATATTTCTATTATTATTTCTCTATACAATATTATGTATAATAATAAAAATATTAGAAAGTTCAAAATATTCTAAAAAAAACTATTTAAAGTTATCGATAACTATTATAGAATATAGTAAATAGATTGATAGCTATCCTATGGTATAGTAGCATTTTCGATTGCTATTCTCATAAAATTAAATTTATTGTCTAATATTTAAGTTATTGATAAATACTATAAAAAAAGTTATCGATAACAATTTAATAAAATAATAAATATAGTATAGAATATTAAAGTTATTGATAAATATTCAATAAAATAGTAAAGTTATCAATAACAATTATAAAGTAAATTAAAGTTATCGATAACAAAAATTTTGTCGATAATAAAAATTTGTATAATTGAAAATTATATTAATAAATATTCTATATAAAAGTAAACTTATCGATAGATATTCTTATGAATAGTAAAGTTATTGAAATTTTTATAAAAGACAAAAGCTATCGATTATTATATAGATTAACAGAATTATCGATTATTGGTATATATAGTATACAAAATTTCTATATTTTAAAGCCTTTAAATTTGAATTTTTTTTTTTAATTTCTATGCAAAATAGATCTGTTCTGCATAATTTTTTTATTATTTTTAAATCAATATTTTGAAAAATTCATTAAATTAAAAGCTTTTCATTATTACAAAAAATAAAGTAAATTTGTACGACTTTTCTTAAAACTTTTTTTTATTTCTTAAAAGCTTAACAGATGTAAAAGCACTTTTTAATTATTTTCATAAATATACAAAAAAAAAATATTTTTTTTCTATTAAAACTTTTTCATTTAAAAAGCTTTGCCTTATTTTTCTTCTTTATAGTTTTAATATAAAATTGGATATCTAACAGCTTCAATTGTTCCTCCTTTTGTCCTGATAACTAATAATAACTTTTTTACTTCAAAAATGTAAAAAGCTTTTTTAAAAAAAGCTTTCAACGATAATTTTAATATAAATGCTTTAGATATCTTAAGCTTTAGAAAATAGATTGGTTTTCGATATGGATTTATTATCAAAATGGCCTCTCTTTATACCTACAAACTTTGAAAGCTTTTATAAAAGCTACAAATCCTAAGAAGATTTTTATATTTTTTTTTTAAATGTTCGACTTTCAAACTGTTTTATAGTGAAAGCACATGAATGTAGTGGAATTTAAATTTTAGTCACAAAATAAAAAGGAAATTGTATTTACACAGGGACTATGACTGACTGCATCACAGGCTCTAAACTCTACTAGAGCTTACGAAAATGCATCTCAAACTAAACTAGACTACTAAGGGGCGGGAATTTTTTACAATTGGTTTTTATTTTAAATAAAATAATAAAATAACACCAAATCATAAAAATGAAAAAAATTTAATACTTACGAGTCAATGGTCTGACGGGATGCTTTGTCCACAGATAACGATTCTTAACGGGCGACAAAAACGAATCCCTGGCAACGGAACCGCCGCGTGGCACCGACATAGCACGAAGTGGTGAATGAGCACGAACGGGAGCTAAATCATCCATATCCCACCAGAAGGGATCACGAGTGAATGCTGAGATGGGAGCATTTGGGTTGGGTTCCAACATATCCCTGAAGCGATTTCTGGGATGAAAGATGGGTAGTCCTAGGAAGGGCGAACGAATATTGATGATATTTGTTTTTTTTTTTCATAAAAAGATGTTTTTTTATATTTTTCTGTTGTGTAGTTTATTTTAAGTTTAACAAGAGACAAGAAAGGGGTGCTAAGAAAAATGTTGTGTATTTTTGTATCGTTTTGATTTTAATTGATTTAGATTTTAAACTGGATAAAAAGTCAATCAAATGAAGAGAGAAAAAAACATAGAAACAAATAAAAAAACATAAATTTTGATATTAATCCATGCGTTAATGCTGTTCAAATTTAAATATTTTTGTTTTTGAGCGCCTGTTATAGGGGTGGTGGAATTTGTATTCAATTCTGGGTTTGTTTTTTTCGGGTTGTGGAAGGAATCGGAAAACAGGATGTGTAAAAGAGGATATACAAAGGAAACTAAAGGGAATGGTATAGTCACTAAAATGATTTAAAACCAATAACCACATATATAAAAATATATGTTGTTAGTAAAATATTTATAATATTATCGATAACTTCCTCTTGCTATTAGCTTTGAACTGTATTTCTAAGAACATCAAAGAGATCAATAAATTTTTTGTAAAAATTTTTCTCAAGAAAACAATCAATAAAATCTCTCTCACATAAAAAAGCTTTATAAAACTCTTCTATAGTAAAAACAAATATCGATATATTTTTTAATTTTTCTAAAAGAAAATATATATTTTTTTTAAATAAAAAAACATTAATAACATATCATTTTTGTCGATAGCTTTCCTGTGAAATAAAAAATTTTATATAAACTATTATCGAAAAAATATTGAAAAGAAGTAATTATAAAGTTATTGATTCTCATTTATCAGAAAAGTAAATATATCGGTATCTATTTTACAAATAGTAAACATGCGATAATGATTCCATAAATCAATAAAACTGTCGACTACTATTCTACAGAACAACAACGATTTACAGTTTTCGATTTTCATTCTGAAAAAAAGATTGATAACTTTTATATATTATTAATTTATGAATAACTGAGCTATAGAATATCAAACTTATCGATTATTTTTTTAAAAGAATAGTAAAGTTATTGATAACTTCTATTCTATATTCTGTAAATTATGTAACTGTTGCTGTAGCAAATTTATCGGTTAATATTTTAAAGAATAATAAAGTTTTCGATAACTATCCTGTATAATATCAAAGTTATCGATAACGATTCTATAGAATAGCAAAGCTATCGATAACTATTCTATGGAATATCAGAGTTATCGATAACGATTCTATAGAATAACAAATTTATCGATTACTATTTTAAAGAATTATAAAGTTATCGACAACTATTCTATAGAATAGCAAAGTTATCGACAACTATTCTATAGAATAGCAAAGTTATCGACAACTATTCTATAGAATAGCAAAGTTATCGACAACTATTCTATAGAATAGCAAAGTTATTGATAACTATTCTACAGAATAGCAAAGTTAACGATAACTATTAAATATAATAGCAAATGTATCGATTACTATTCTATAGAATAGCAAAGTTATCGATTCCTATTTTATAGAATAGCAAAGTTATCGATAACTATTCTATATCATAGCAAGTTATCGATAACTATACTATAGAATATCAAAGTTATCGATTACTATTCTATATAATAGCAAAGTTATCGATAACTATTCTATAGAATAGCTAAGTTATCGATAACTATTTTATAGAATAGTAAAGTTATCGATAACTATTTTATAGAATATCAAAGTTATCGATAACTATTCTATACAACAGCAAAGTTCTCGATAACTATTCTATAGAATAGCAAAGTTATCGATAACTATTCTATATAATGGAAAAGTTATCGATAACTATTATATAGAACAGCAAAGTTATTGATAACTATTCCATAGAATAGCAAAGTTATGAATAAATATTCTATAATATATCAAAGTTATCGATAACTATTCTATAGAATAGACAAGATATCAATGACTATTCCATAAGTTATTGCTAACTATTCCATAGAAGATAGAATATTCTATTGAATAAATGTTAACGATAACTTTTCTATAGAAAAGTTATCGACAACTACCCTATAGAATAGCAAAGTTATCGATAACTGTTATATAGAATAACAATATTATCAATAACTTTGCTATATAATAGCAAAGAATAGAATAGTGATCGATATCTATTTTATAGAATAGAAAAGTTATCGATAAATATTCTGAGTATAGTTAAGTTATCGACAACTATTCTATAAAATATCAACGTTATCGATAACTATTCTTTATAATATCAACGGTATCGATAACTATTCTGTAGAATAACAAACCAATGTTTTTATAAAAAGTAAGGAAAATCAAGAAGAAAGGTTACATTATCGATAACATGTTTTGCAGAAAGATAAAGATCTTAAAAAAGTAAAGTTGTCGGTATTTATCATTGAAAATATATCGAAATATCTTACTGACGGAATGAAGTCTATTTTATTGATGAAATGAAAATTTTTTATTGATGGAATGACTTTTTTTTTATTTTTCTTGCTGTAGAGACAACAGAACGTGATTAGTGAAGTGTTCAAATGCAATTAAAATTTAAAATCATCCTGTAATATCAAGGAGATTTAGAGATACAAAAAATTATCGATTAAAGCCGGGCCAAGATTTAAGACCAATTTATAAATGACGTAGGATAAATCAAAAACTGGTTGCCATTCATAGACTCAAACTTGCGCTGATGCTTCTGGCCACATTTACACGTATTTATTTAACATTTAATAAAAGCCAATATTTTTTAAATTTTAATTTTTTAACACAATAAAAAAAGCTTTAAGCATATTTCTCTACTAATAAATTTAACCAAGAAATGTTAAACGTCTACACAGGAAAATTTTTTTTGCTTTAATTAATTTTAAATTAAAGTTCAATTTTTTTTTTAATTGATTCAAATATATATTTGTTTAAAACAGAACAAAAAGATTTCCTAACTAAACAAAAAATTGAATCAATTAATTATTTAATTAAATTTTAATATAAAAACAATTAAAAACATTAATTGGTGAGAATAATTTTTTCTGTGTACCAACATTCCATAGATAAATTTATTAGTTTTGGTTTCAACTACGCTTTAAATTCCAAATTTAGGAAAAATTAAAAACAACAAAAATTAAAGACATTAATTAAGCATTCCAATTTCAGAGAAAAAAATTGCAATTTTGATTTTATTTAAGAAGAACTTTTGTGTTTACCATCAGCATCATAGGCAACTTCAGTGGGGCGTGGTCCCCAGCGACCAGCCTTAACGGGAGTGGGACTTGGTGAGCCAGCGCGCTCGAATACATTTGGTTTTTCTAACTTACTGGCAAAGAGTTCATCCAAGGGTTCCAATGAACTGGCACGGAACAAGGGTCTGGTGAATGGAGCCAAGCTGGTGGCGCGATCAAATACAGATGGTGCACGATCGAATACAGATGGGGCACGATCGAATACAGATGGGGCACGAGCTGCGCTAGGAGCACGATTCAAATAGCTTGGTGGTGGCACATAGGGTTCACTGCCAGCACGTCTGACACGTGATGGAGCTGGGGTGGGGGAGAGACGAGCTGTAAAAGTAAAAATAAAATAAAAGGAAACGAAAGTTATATTTACTTCTAAATTAATTTAAATAAAATTTTAAATATTTAATAGATTAACTTTGTTTTATTGCTGTCTTTTGCGTATTTATGTCAGAATTTATTGAATGAGAGAATGTTTTCTGATTTTCTGCATGAGCTGATAATACAACATAATTTGCATAAAGTAATTAAACAGTTTTAATTTAAACATGATGAAATATGATTAAATACGTAAAATATGACTGAATAAATTTATTTTAATTGTGAAATAATACAGACAACTACAAATGCCAAGGGTCACAAAAAAGTTGTCGACATTTTTTTTTTTGTTTGCTATCTTGTTCGTATTTAAATTTTATCTGTTTTAATATTTCCAAAATTATGCTACAGTTGTTGCAGCACACACACACTCAGGTACTCACTGAACTGCAGTCATATAAAAAATATTAAAATATTAATCAGCCATGGAGTTTGTGCACAAGTGAATGAACTGTTAAGAAGTTGCAAGTTGTATGAATGATTTAAATTAATGACAACAAAAGGTCTGTTCCCAAAAATAAGAACAAGTTCAAATCCAATTTTTTTGGAGGTTAAATAGAATAAAATCCAAATGAGCACCAAGTTATAGCTTGATTCATTATCTATTATTATAAATGTATGCTGGTACAACCAATCATGAACTGGGTCTTATATCGACCTCATTACTTTTAAAGGCATATATTGTTGGATCATAACTTGGCCTAATTTTCACATTTATTTTTTTAGGTGGATTTGACATCTTTTCTCAATTTTTTTGTTTTTCATTATTTAAGTTAAAGTTTACTGTCGGTTTATGTATGGCCTGGTGCACTACCCCTTTTAGATTTTTCTGATTACTTACTCACCGAGACCTACTAGTTACTTACTCAATTTCAGCTCTCTAGCTATAGTGAAAGTTCCCCATAATATTCAGTGAATCAGTCACTCAGGAAGCCTTTACATTAAAACTTTCAAACTTTACCTATAGACCCTTTCTGTGTTCTAAGTATCATCATTTTATAACAAAGGGAAAGAAAGTGATGGTGGGCGAAAACAGGGCGAATAGGTTTGTGTAATAATACAAACCGGTACTTAGCCTAGCGCACTACGAAGCTTCTATATATCTATGGCTAAAAAGAATAACTGCTTAAGCCGACTTAAGCTCTTAAATTTTGTCATCGTGAATAACTCGTTTATTCGAATGTGTTATTTTTGAGAACGTAGGACGAGATTTATATACTTTCTACTTAGAAAAGAATTAAACAAACCAAAGCCTGAATTCAAAAGTTAATTTTTACAAAAAAAATATATTATATCGATCAAT
This sequence comes from Phasia obesa, assembly GCA_949628195.1. Taxonomy (NCBI): domain Eukaryota; kingdom Metazoa; phylum Arthropoda; class Insecta; order Diptera; family Tachinidae; genus Phasia; species Phasia obesa. The sequence goes on from OX451215.1 coordinate 198,594,912, forward strand.
TTTCCTAAAAAATTTTCTGTTTGTTATCTATTGATAAATATTTCGCTATCGATAAATCTTGCTATAAATTTTAGAAATTAATTTTTGAAATACAATTTTTTATGCTAAAAAAATTTTTTTAATTATGAATTAATTTAAACATTTTTATTAATAAAATTTATCGATAATTTAAGAATAAATTTGTAAACGATAAATGTAAATTTTAAAAATTTGTTGTTAGCAATAAATATTTGGTAAAAATATTTAGTTATCAATAATCTTGCTTTAATTTTTTTTGTTGTAAATACTTTTTCTATGTTTCAAAAAAAGCTAATTATCGAATTGTTATCGATATTTTTTCGATAAAACTTCTATATTTTCAGTACATCTACGATTTTTTTAAAAATTTTTATTTAACGATAAATTTTTTGTTATTATTATAAAATTTAAAAAAAAATTATTTTGTTATCGAACATTTTTTTAAAATTATTTTTTATCGATAAATTTATATTTGCAAATTTGGTTTGAAATTTTTTCTTAATCGATAAAATTTTTAAAAGAAATTTTGATTACAAATACATGATTTCTTTTAGCAACTTTTTGTTATCGATATATATTTTTTTTTTTTTGAAAGTATGTTTTTTATAAAAATGCATTTTTGAAGTAAGACTTAAGTTCGTTTTATTGTCTCTAATGAAGATAAAAAATTTAATGAAAATTATTTAAAAAATTCAGTTTTATGTTAATAAATAGTTTGCCTAACAAAATTTAAATATTTAATAGTTTCTATACCCTTCACCACAGGTGGAAAGGGTATATATAAGTTTGTCAATCCGTGTGTAACTTCTACAATATTCGTTTCCGACCCCATAAAGTATATATGTATATTCTGGATCCTTATATATAGAGAAATTCGGGTTGAAATCAACTTTGCCAAGCACCCGAAGAGATACAATAAATTTAAGCACACCATCCTGCCAGGTACACTAATCTGCCAGTTTCGAAAATTTCGCTATTGAAATCCATAGTAGATAGTAGACCGCGAGCAGTAAAAAAATGCAAAAAAAAATTTTTTAAAATATATTAAAAAAATTTAAAAAAAAAATTTAAAAACACATGTTCAAAAACAGAAAAATTTTCAAAAAAATTTTGGAAAAAAAATTTATTGTGGTACCCTTAGTAGGAGTGCACTATGCACTATGCACCTTCAAGTTGGGAGTATAATTAATGCTTTTTAGAATTGAGCCTCATTGCAAAGTAATGACAGAAAGATTACGGGGTGGTGGTTCCAGTGTAGAACCAACAGTTGATAGTGCGCTATCACTACGTCCATTTATATATATATATATATATATATATATACTGGGTGGCGCAAAAGTAATCCTCCTATCAGAAAATGCTATAAATTTTGCGATTGGCCCCTAATATCAATTCTGTTTTGACATTTGTGTAGTAAACACTTGTGAAATACACGTTAATAAACAATGTTATGCTACACTGCTCCAGAACGCGGAATATTGGTAACTTATTGGTGAAATAAATGACCCACGAAGAGCCATTACACCCGCTCAAAGTCACTGTATGGTGTGCTGTTTTCGCTGGAGGAGTCATCGGACCTTTTTTCTTCGAAGACGTCGCGGGCCAAACTGTTTCTGTGAATGGTGAGCGCTACAGAGAAATGATTAACAAGTTCTTTTTACCGCAACTTGATGTATTGGGATTGGAAAACATGTGGCTCCAATAGGACGGTGCAACGGCACACACTGCACGTGCCACAATCGATATGCTGAAGGATGCATTTCCCGGGCGCCTAATCTCCCGTTTTGGCGATTTGCACTGGCCAGCAAGATCGCCTGATTTGACCGCTGCAGACTTTGTTTTGTGGGGCTTTTTGAAGTCGCGGGTTTATGTCAACAAGCTCTTGCAGCTCTTAAAGACAATATCCGTCAAGAATGTGAGTGCCTATCCCCGGAAGTTTTGGCCAAAGTGATGAAAAATGCCATAAAAAAGGCTCAAATGACAATCAACTGTGGCGGCGGCCATTTACATGACATCATATTCTCGACGTGATGTAAAAAAAATTAAAAGACCAAATAAAAATAATCCACAAGAAGAATCAAAGTTTTTCATTTTTTTTTTTTAATTACAGCCAAAAAACATCGGAAGGTTATTTTTCCGCCACCCTGTATATACCTAAATTTTTATGCATAAATAAAATCACTGCGGTGAAGGGTATATAAGATTCGACACGGCCGAATATTGCACTCTAACTTCTTTCTGTAATATTTGTTCCATTAAAAATTTTTTGTAATAAATTTCGATAAAGTAACAATTAAAATTTTTAACTTCGATAAACCAAATTTTTAAAGTCAGCAAATTTTCTGCAGCAAAATTATTTTATCGATATCTTTTCTGTCAAAATAAATTTGTCTTGAATAATAAAGGGTTTTTTCTTAGAGAATTCGCAGCAAAGAATGTGGTGGCAGTAAGTTTCGATAGAAATATTTGATATCGATTTTTTGTATAATAATTTGAGTAGAATAAAATAATGTTCTCCCCGCTGTAATTTCCTTCAGATATCCGCCCAAAATTTATTGGTATTATTTATAGACTATTAAACGAAAAAGCGCTGGTTATCGATAAAACAATAAATCGTCACTTCACAACTGAGGTTTATTAATATTTTATTAAGATTTATTAATATAGAACAACTTTACTGTCTGTCAGCATTCACATTGTCCATGCGATGCAAACGAATTACTTTTGTAGTTTCATGTTTCATAGTTGTTGTTGTCGTCGTGTACTTTAAGCCTTGAATCTCATTTTAATTTTTTACATAATTTTTTGTTTTTTTTTTTATAAATCTCTTTATTTTTTATACCTACGAGCTTTTTATCGTAAGTTCGTTAGGTTTTTTTTGTTAAAAAGGTCGCTGTTTATAGGCCAGGCTTTTGATTTAAGTTTTTGTTTGTTAAGTTGCTGACTGTTGGATCGTGTATAAAAGGGGAGTTCTTGGTTTGACGAAAATCGTTTTAAATTATTTTTGTTGTTGTTGGTTCTATAATAAATATCTCATTCGTGTGTGTTTGCTTGTGTGGCTATAAAGGAAATTTACGCATTTTCAAATTTTTGTGTAATATCGATAACTTTTCCACAGCCTATTACCGCCAGTAAGTTGTTTATTCTTTCTACTTAAAAAATGTTAATAACTTTTGTTTAATATTTTTGATTTTTAATAAAACATAAAAACAATTAACGGATGCTTAAATGATTCATAGATTTTTTTTTATAAAAAAAGTTAATTAATTAAATGTTTTTTGTAAGAAACTAGTTTTATATTTCTTTTTCTTTTTTTCTCTCTCATTTCAGTTAGTTTCTCTCACAAATAATAACTGACGAATAATTTGCAGTGAAATTTAAAAGGTTCGTATTTACTTAAGTTGCAGTGTATTTTTAGTCGGAATCAAATTAATTAATACTTAAAAACAGTTTCAGAAATATTAGTACTTACCAACAACATAACCCCAATTTAAAAAAATAAATTTTAAATATTAGTAAAATAACTAAAAATAACAAAAACAGAAAAAAAAACACAAATGTGGACTTTTACCTTTTATATAGAAAATGATCGATAGCACAATATCGAAAAAAATTTCAAAAAAAAATTATTGTTATCGATAAATATTATTTTTATATATATAAATTTTTTTTATAGTTTAATTCTCTGAGAATTTTTTCTAAATAATAATTTTTATAAAGATTTTTTTTTTTTTGTTTTCTAAAAAATTCTCATCGATAAATTTTCTTCAAAAATATCTTTTTTCCGATTTTCTTTAAACAATTTTTTGCGAAGTAAATAAATTTTTAGAGAAATTTATTTACTTCATTAATTTCTTGGAAATTAAAGGAAAAGGAACTAAGAAAAATTTCTTGAAATTTTTCTTGAAAATTTCTTGAAATTTTTCTTAGGAAGGAAGGAACTAAGAAAAATTTCTTGAAATTTTTCTTAGTTCCTTTTTAGTGTAGATAACTTTAAAAAGAAATATATCGTATTCGATAAATTTTCTTGGCGTAATTTAATTGTGATAAATTTTTGATAAAAAGAAATTCTATTAATTTTCGATATTTTTTTAATAAATATTTATCTATAAACTTATAAAAATATTAAAAACATTTTATTTTATCTTTTAAATTCTTTAAAAATATTTATCTATCTAAATTTCTTTTTAACCGACTTCAAAAAAAGAAGGAGGTTATCAATTCGTCTGAATGTTGCTTTTTTTTATGTATGTAACCGCAGAACTCAGCCAGTTCTGAACCGATTTTAAAATTTTTTTCTTAATTAGAAAGGTTATGCTTTCAGGTTGGTCACATTTTAAAAACAGTTCATTATATTAAAAATTAAAGGGTGTCCCCATACAACATACATATTTACATGTTTTACATGAATCGTAAAGGGCACCAAATTAAAATTTTAAAAAATTGCGTCTCGCTATAGCTCCCAACGGCAGCAATTAATAAAAAATAAATTTAATATTTAAAGGGTGGCCCCATAGGTGCCGTAATTTGACCTATATATGCCTATCTTTTGAACCGTTATAGAGAAAACCTTGAAAATTTTACAGCATGTCGATTACTATGACCGTTATAATAAAATGTATAAATATTCAAAATTTTAAATTAAAGGGTGCTCCAATAGTTCATTTAATTTGATGTATATGGCCATACTTTTGAACACTTGTACACAGACCGCTGAAATTTACAAAGAACCTGTATTGCTAAGTCCGCTATAACAAAAAGTATAAAATTTGAATTTGGAAATAAAAGGGTGTCCCAATAGTTAATGTAATTCTATGTATGTGGCTAAACTTTTTAACTGTTATAGACAGACAGCTGAAATTTTCAAGGAACCTGTATTCCAAAGTCCACTATAGCAAATATACAATTTGAATTTAGAAATTAAAGGGTGTCCCATAAATTATGTAATTTGATCTATATGGCCCTATCTCTTGAACCGTAAAACACAAACACTAGAAAATTAGGCAGAATGTCCACTATTTTCTCTGGTATAATAACAAGTATAAATATTTGGAATTATAATATAAAGGGTGTCCAAATAGTTTATGTAATTTGATATATATGGCCAAACTTTTGAACCGTAATAGACAGACAGTTGAAATTTACAGAGAATCTTTGTGACCAAGTCCTTTATAACAACAGGTTTTTAATTTAACACTGTAAATTAAAGGGTGTCCGAATATGTGATGTAATTTGATCTATATGACCCCATCTTTTGAACCGTTAAACACAAACACTTGAAAATTAGGCAGAATATCTAATACTTTCTCTGGTATGATATCAAGTATAAATATTTGGAATTATAATGTAAAGGGTGTCCCAATAGTTCATGTAATTTGATATATATGGTTAAACTATTTAACCGTTATAGACAGATTGTTGAAATTTACAAAAAATATTTGTGGCCAAGTTCTCTATAACAACAGGTCTTTAATTTAAAATTGTAAATTAAAGGGTGTCCCAATATAAGATGTTATTTAATCTATGTGACCCTATCTTTGAAACCGTTACACACAGAGGCTTGAATGGTATCCCCATAAAAGACGGATACTGGTGAAAATAGCTTAACTTTTGAACAGTAATAGGGAGAGGCTTGACATTCACATAGTCTTTACTTCTTTTCCATCTAATTTTGGCGCATATTTATTTGGTTTAAATCTAATTCTTACAGATTACTTCTTACATTTTTAGTTTAGAATTGGTGCCCTTCTATCTGTTTTGAAGTCGGTTTTTTTTTTGCAAGAATTATTGTTTTTGAAAATTTTTCTTTTTAATTAATTTTTTAGTTATCGATAACTTTTCATTAATTTATTAAAAATTCATCCTCAATAACACTGAACAATATCGATTCTATTATTAGTTAATAAGTAACTTTTTGAATTCGCTCTGGTTAAGGTTACATCAGAGATGTAAACAAAACTCGAAAATGGTTTATCGGATTTGTATAATTTAAAAATCCGTATTTATATTATTTTGATTTTAAAGTAATTATTACTAAATAAATTTATTCTAATAGCTATTGGTTTTCAATGAGCTTTTTTATTTGTTAAAATTATTGTTATTCAATCTAAAAATGTTTTTTGTAAATAATTATTTTTGTAAATTTTTTAAAAAATTTCGATTTTGGTAAATTTTTTACCACAAGTTTTTAAAATTTTTTTTTTTTATTTTCTTGGACAAAAATTTTATCAATAAATTTTCGTAAAATTTTTTTGTCCTTAATAAATTCAGAAAATTTATATTTTTTTTTTTCTTAAATTTCTCTAAAAATATTAGATATATCGCCTGTTTTTACTAGCTGCATGATAACTATCGATATCGCTAACTATGGTTTGCAAGCTAAATAAAAAAAAATAAAACTTTATAACGGTCTACAAATCGTTTGCGTTGCACTTTTGCTGAATGGGGTCGTTTTAAATTATCCAAAGCTAAGTGTTTTTAAGAATTTTTATTAAAGAATTGTGTTTAGTGTTGAAGCTTATTTCTGTTTAAATGGTTAAGTCAATAAGCAAAATTATCGTTTCTCGAGCGAAGCAAATCCACTAACTAATGCACCAATACATCCATTAAAATTGACTCTTTGGTGTGTGTGGTTAGGCAAGGATCTGTCAAAATGAGGAAGGAGCTGCCGTTACAGCAAATTTTTGCTTTACAGCACGCTTAACAATTTATTGATTGGAAAATCAATTTCATGGCAACTTTTTTACCAGAAGTGGTTCTGTTCACTGGCCCCCTCCTTCGTGCTATTTAACTAAATTACTTTATATTAAGCCATTGGTCTATTTCGACAATTTAGCAACTCTTGAAGCGAATATTCAAGTCACCATTGACGTCATAAGACCAAATTTATTGGAAAAAGTAGTTAAAAATTGGACTGATCGAATAGTACATGTAGCCGCGGCGGATTTATGCCAGAAATAAATGCTTTGAAACTATATACCAGATTATAATAAAAAAATTTTATTCCAACAATATTTCGGTCCTGTATTATAACTTTAGGTTTTCATGCAGCTAAAAAAAAAATACCCGATAGTTTTTTTTTAATTTTCTAGTCAAAAATTTTCTTTAAAATATTTTTTATAGAGGTATAGAACTTTAAGTTGGCATTACTTTTCAAGATGGCGACCGATTTAACAGCTGTCAGGTGATTTATTCTCAGTTTGGTTTGGCAATTCATCATGAATAGACTCACGCCTGAACAACGCTTGCAAATAGTGCAATTTTATTTCGAAAATAATGGTTCTGTGCGTAAAACGTATCGAGCACTACGTCCATTTTAGCGATGAAGCGCACTTCTGGTTGAATGGCTACGTCAACAAACAAAACTGCCGCATTTGTAGTGAAGCTAATCCTCAAGTGTATGTCGAAACACCGTTACATCCAGAAAAACTAACTGTTTGGTGCGCTTTATGGGCTGGTGGAATCATTGGTCCGTACTTTTTCAAAAACGATGGTGGCCAGAACGTTACAGTCAATGTTGATCGGTATAGAGCCATGATTACTAACTTTTTCATTCCTGAATTGAATAACCATGATGTCCAGGAGATGTGGTTTCAACAAGACGACGCAACATGTCACACAGCTCGTGCCACAATAGATTTATTGAAAGACACGTTTGATGGCCGCCTAATTTCACGTTTTGGACCTGTGAATTGTCCTCCAAGATCTTGTGATTTAGCACCGCTAGACTACTTTCTGTGGGGCTATGTAACGTCAATGGTCTATGCGGATAAGCCACAAACGCTTGACCATTTGGAAGACAACATTCGCCGTTTTCTTGCCGATATACGGCCACAAATGTTGGACTACATCCGCGCCAGCCGTGGCGGTCATATGCCAGAAATCATATTTCAAATGTAATGCCACAAGATTATATTTCGGATAAATAAAATTCATGTCAAACGAATAATCCATCGTTGTTTTATTGCAACTTAAAGTTCTATACCTCTATAAAAAAACACCCTATAGTATTCCTTTGAAAAATTTGTTATCGAAAAATTGTTTGGGAATAATATCAATAAATTTTCTTGGAATAATATTTATATCGGATAAATTTCCTTAGAAAGTTTTATTTTCACTACAACATTTCCGTTATCGATAAATATTTTTTTTTTTTTTTTTTGAATATGTGCAAACAAATTTTTTTTATTTCCATTTTTGTTTTTTGTATCGATAAATTTCTCGTTACTGGAAAAGTGTTCTTGAAAAATTTTCTGGGAATAGTATCGATTAATTTTCTTGGAATAATATTTTTATCTATAAATTTTCTTAGAAATTTTATTTTATGTTATCGATAAATGATTTTTTTTTTAATATGTGCTATCGACAATTTTTTTATTTCTTATGGATAGTTTTTTTATCGATAAATTTTTTGCTGACGTTGATTACTGTTATATTTTTTTAAATTTACAGATTTTATTTGTAATCAAAAATTTTTTAAGTTTATTTTGAATTAAACATAAAATTTTTGAAGAAAAATTATCGGTAACTAAAAATTTTTTTTAAAAAAATTTATCGATAAAAAAATTATAACAAAAAATTTTCAACTAAAATGTATCGATTACAAAAATGTCATAAAACAAAAATGTCATAAAACATTTTTGTAATCGATACATTTTAGTTGAAAATTTTTTGTTATAATTTTTTTATCGATAAAGTTAAAAAAAAAAATTTTGTTATCGATAATTTTTCTTAAAAAATTTTATGTTTAATTCAAAATAAACTTAAAACATTTTTGATTACAAATAAAGTTATTTTTCTAAAATCTGTAAATTTAAAAAAATATATATTATCTAGTAATTCTATGCAAAAAGGAATAACCGCTTAAGTCGACTTAAGCTCTTGAGTTTTGTTATTGTGAATAACTTATTTATTTGAATGTGTTATTTTGGAGAAAGTAGAATGAGATATTTCATAATTTATAAAGTCCCGACAGAAAGACATATCCTTAACTGCAATGGGAATATATTAATAAGAACCAGCTACTGCAAAAATACCAAATAAAACCATAAGGAGTTTTGCCTTGTAGGATTTTTTTTCGACGGTTTTGTGCCAAGATATTAACTTGGAAATAGAGAATAATTTTAGAAGATTTTAATTCTGGATATTTTTGACTCAGCTTTCCTTTGAAATTTTCACTATTGCGCTGCCATCTGTGTTTTAATTTTGTAATTTTTAATATTTGTAAACATTTCACACAACTGCCATAAGACTTTTCTTTTTTTGCTAAAAAAAAAAAATTTACAATTGCCACAATTAATTTACCTTTCATTTACATTGAATTTACAGTGGAAACAATAAAAGTGTAATAGACATATTACATTTAAACATTAACTTTAAATGAAAAACTAATGAACACAAAAGAACAATTTAAAAAAATATATATATTGAATTTTTATTTTTGTGGTTTTTACTTTTTCGTTAAATATTTCATTTTTAATGTTTTGGTAATGGTTTTGTTCTTGTTCTTGAAATGAAAAAAAAAAAACAAACAGTGAAAGCGTTTAATTGATTTGAAAGAGAATGAGAAATGGAGAGACATTTTATTAATAAATTAATAAATGACAGTAAATATTTACAATTATTAAAACAATAATTACAACACGCAAAATGAATGTAAGAAAATAATGAAATTGAAATTAAAATCGAAAAGATACAAGGACAGACAGTGTGTTAATTAAAAAAAAAATAAAAATTAATTAATTATTATTTACAGTTAGAGGTTTTTCGCATTTATTAAATGGTTAAACGTATTAAACCTTCAAAATTCAAAAATATTTCAATGGTTTTCTTTTTATTTTTAAATGAAACAAAACAACGTTTTTTTTAAGTTTTTATTAATAAAAATGAGTTTTTATTAAAATTTTTTATTATTATTATTATTTTTTTTTTAATATTATTATTTTTTTAATATTATTATTTTTTTTTCTTAAGTTAAAAAAGGGGAAGGGGGAAAATCGTTGTGTTTTTAGTAGTTTATTTGTTTTTGATCAAAATTGTTTCCATAATTTGTGACAGCTGGCAACCTTTGTTTGATGTCATGTTGTGATTATTTGCTTTAACAGTCTTTTTTTTTTTAAGAATTTTACTGAGATTTTTAGTTTTTCGATTTCGACAATTTTTTTTTTTAATCGCAGCTGTTTAGAAAAATCTTAACATTATATTTACATAATATTTTTTCAAAAAATAAAAAAGAAATTTCGTGGTCAAAATATTTGCAACTGTGGTGAAATAAGTATGTATGTAATACACCTTCTGGGAAAATTTCAAAACACTACCAAAAATAAGACCAATTACATGCAAATCACCCCACTATAGGAACACCCTATAATTTTTAGTATTTGTTGTTGTTGTAGCAGCCGTGAAGTAATTAGCTCAGTACTTTGAACTAAGGAGCTGAACTAAACTAAGGAGTTGAACTATACTAAGGAGCTGAACTAAACTAAGGATCTAAACTGAATTGAACTAAGGAGCTGAACTAAACTAATTAGCTGAACTGATATGAGCTCAGTTTTATTAGTTGGTGATCAGCAAACTTAGGTCAGTTGAGTGATTAGTTCAACTGAACTAGGTCTTTCATAAACTACACAATTCTAGTACTTTTTCTCTAATTTCATTTAATGCTTTTGTTAAAAGAATAAACAAAATTTTACAATATATTTAGGATATTATGTTTTACTATATGTTTTTTTTTTGTAATTTTTTGAAGTTGTTTTGTTTAATTTTTAAGGAGATTTCGCTTTAATTATTGGATTTTCGGAGTTAAAATTTAAATTGTACTGAAATTCCAGATAACTAATCGCTTTTAATTGGAGGCGGGGACGTGGAATAAGTATTGTCAACATTTGTCATCTATGGGTCATTCCTCCGTCAGTCAAGTTACATGGTCTAACAATTTGATATGTCTAACAGTCTCCCCCGGAATAAAGTTATATTTATATTTATAATAAAACGATTTTAAAGTTTTATTAAATGAAAATTAAAATTCAAATTTATTCAAATTGTTTTTTTAAAAATAGAAAATTAACAAATTAATGTTTATGAAGAAAAAATATTATTGATTGATAAATAACAATAATTTCTTAGAAGTAAAATTCAATAATCAAAATATTAATAAAAAGAAAATATGTATAGGTATAAGCATGTATAAACATAACAAGTACTAAAAGGGTTTTAAAGGGTTTTATATAACTCCCCCATCCTTTGAATACACATTACTCCCGGAATGTGTATATTATGAAATATATTTTCTTTTTATTTTACATGTATATTTTTTTATATTCCAGATAAAATAAAGAACAAAATTTCTTGTTAATTAATAAATTAAGTTTTTAGGTATTACAATATGATTTTAATTAAATTATTTATTTGAATAATTTCTACCAGTAATTTTTGTATTGATTTTTATATTTGGTATTTCGTTTTGATATTTAAAAACTCTTTTAACTACTTGTCTGTCCCTTTTACAATTTTTCTCATCCAAAAAATTTGTATCGTTCTTTTTATTAACTTGTTTTATAATATATTTAGGTTTTTGTTTTAAGTTATAAAATCCAAGATTTTTTACCAATTCTCTTTCATTGAATTCATGACATTCTTGTCTATTTGCATTTATTCTATTGATTCTATTTATTTTATTTTGATGCATTTTCGTATGCAATGCTTGCCAAAAAGATTTGTCAACTTTGTTGTGAAGTAAATCAATTGGTTTATGACCAGTTGTACTATGGGTTGAATTGTTATATATTTGAACCGATTTAAAAACAAGAGTTTTATCATCAATATTTTTATTTTGTTTATCTAGTTTAAAAAGTCTTATATGTTCATTTAATGTAAGATGAAACCGTTCTATATCTGCATTACCTGTATGGGTATTTGGAGATGTAAAATGGAAGTCAATTTGTTCAGAATTTAAAAAGTTTTTAATAAAGGCTGTATTGAATTCATTGTCTGCTATAATTCTTTTTGGTTTTCCCAATATTGCAAATCTTTCATTTAGTTTTTCTACAATCGTAATTGAATTTTTATCACTTAAGTAATGTATCGAGACATGTTTTGAAAGTTTATCAATACACGTTAAAAAGGTTGTATTTTTGTTCAAAAACCATATATCTACGTGAATGGTTTCATTCGACTGTAAAGGCGTTTCTGTAATGCAAAATTTTGTTTTAATAGGTTGTCTATCGTATTTACACATATTACATATAATGCAGTTATTAATATATTTTTGTATTTCAATTTTTAAATTTGGGTAATATATTTTGTTTTTCATTTCTGAAAATGTTTCTTCTATACCTCTGTGATTTTTATCGTTGTGATATTTTTCTATTATTTCTAGAAGATTTTCTTTATCAAAAACATCTTTTATAATTTTCGGGCAATATAAAAATTTTGTTTCTGGTAGATTTGAAAAATAATGCACTATTGTTTGTTGAAATTTTTTAAATATATCAAAATTATCACAGAAAATTGCCAAAGTTCCTTTTATTGGTAAAATTTTCTTCAAATAATCTAAAACGGTCTCTTCAAAATACTCTTTCAATGTTATAATATGCCTGATTTTTCTCTCATACAAAATTTGTTTTTCGTACTTATACTTTTGTCCTAAGTTAATTACAATTTGATTTTTAAAAATATTAACTGGAGATTCTGAAATGTAAATATAATCGTTTAAATTTTCTTTATTACTATGAATTGTTGCTTGATCAGAATAAAGTGATTGTTTGTTTTCTTGAAAATGATGTACGTCCATACGACTAAGAAAATCTGCAACTTGGTTCGTTTTACCTTTTATATATTCAATGTCAAAATCGTATTCATTCATTTGTAATTTCCATCTCTGTAGCTTCATGTTAGGCTCTTTTAGCGAATTGAGCCATACAAGAGGTCTGTGGTCAGTTTGGATTTTAAATTTTCTACCAAATAAATATGGTCTAAAATATTTTAAGGCCCAAACCATTGCCAACAATTCTTTTTCAATAGCACTATAGTTTCTTTCATGTTGATTAAGGGTTCTTGAAGAGTAAGCAATTGGATGTCCATTTTGTGATAGAACTGCACTTAAAGCTGCATTACTAGCATCTGTCGTTAAAACAAACATTTTGTCAAACTTTGGATATGATAAAACAGGGGTGGTACATAATACTTGTTTAAGTTTCTTAAAGGAATCAATATAATTTTGATTATTCAAATCAATATGTACACCTTTCTTTAAGTAAGAAATCATTGGTAATGCAATGCGACTATAATCTTTAATGAACTTTCGATAAAACCCGGTTAAACCTAAAAATGATCGAATTTCCTTAATTGTTTTCGGTAAAGAAATGTTTTGAATAACAGCAATTTTATTTGGATTTGGTTTTATACCTTCAGGTGTTATAATATGTCCTAAATACTCAGATTCACGTTTAAAGAAATTACATTTGTCTACTTGAACTTTAAGATTATAATCAGATAATCTTTTGAAAATTTTTCTTAAAGATGAAATATGTTCTTGAAGAGAAGTTGAGAATATAAGGATATCGTCTAAATATACTACACAAATATTATTAATAAAATCTTGCAATACTTCATTCATCATTCTCTGAAATGAAGCCGGAGCATTTTTTAATCCAAAAGGCATTCTGATAAATTCATAGTGTCCATTTGAAGTAGAAAAAGCTGTCTTATGTCTATGTTCAGGCAAAATAGGAATCTGATGAAATCCTTTGGCTAAATCAATCGTGCTAAAATATTGAGAATTTCCTAATTTTGAAAGAAGATCTTCTATATTTGGTATGGGAAATTTATCTTCAATCGTAATATCGTTGAGTTTTCTATAATCAATTACAATTCTCCATTTTTGTTTTCCAGAATTATCAAGTTTTTTTGGAACGACCCAAAGTGGTGCGTTATAAGGGCTAGATGATTTTATTATAATTTTTGATTTCAACATTTCACTTATTTGTTTATCTACTTCTTCTTTATGAATTTCGGGAAAACGATATGTTCTCGAGTATACTGGAATTTCATTTATTGTAGGTATCGAATGTCTGTATTTTACCACAGATGATAAAGCTTCACCTTCTATGAAAAATATATTTTTAAAATCTTTAATTAATTTCGTCAATTCATCAATTTCTTCAATATTTAAATTTTCTATTTTTAATGATTTTTTTAAAAACTCTATTTTAGGTTCACTAAAATTTATATTTTCTACTATAGATTCTAAATATTTATGATCATTTTCGTTTAGCTCTATTATAGATGTGTCATATATTAAAGGAATTTTTGCTTTTGAAGTTATTAACAAATTTTCTCTTAGGTTAATTATTGCTCCTAAAGGTTTAAGAATATTACATCCTAAAATACCATCAAAATTACTAAATATTTCAGTTTCAAGCATTTCAATTTTAGAATCAGGTGAGTTAAATTCTTTAAAAAGAGGTATTGTTATTTTTGAAGATGCTGTTGTTTTCGAACAGATAGTATTTAATGTAATTGGATTTTGAAGTTCTGTTTTAAAAGATTTATGAAATAGTCCTTTTTTAATAACTGTAGTAGCTGAACCTGTATCTATTAATAATTTAATTGGAATTGTTCTTGTTTTTACAACTATACAGGGTAGATTTCTTCGGCTCGTGGTTGAAAATTTGTAACAAGAATATTGTCTACTTCCATTCTATTAGAACTATTTATACTACTTTGTTGAGTTTTTTTCGGATTACTTCTATTATTGAAATAAGAATTATTAAAATTTCTTGAATGGTATTGTTTTTGATCATTTTCAACATTTGGTAAATTTGAACAGAATGATGGTTTATTTTGTAAGTTTTGGATATTGGTTTGAAAACTCGTTGACCTATAATTGTTGTCATAAGTTCCACGTTGATTATTATTATTTTGGCAAGGATTGTAGCGATTATTATTAATAACATATTTATCATAATTTTGCAAAGATGTCTTAGAATTAGTATTCCATGTTGGCAAAGCAAATTGAGAATTAGTAAAAGCGTAATTATTACTCTTATAAAAACCTTTTCTTAGTTTATTATTGTGTACATTGAATGAAAAAGATTGTAAATTGACATATTCTTTATAAAAATATTCTGTTTCTATTAGTATCTCTTTTGCTTTTAACAATGAATGTGGGTTTCTTGCATTTAAGATTAATTTTGACTCACTAGGTAATTTAGATATAAAAATTTTTAACACCATATTTTCGTTATTTTTACAACTATACCACTGTTCATTTTCTCTGTTTAAACTAGTTTTAAGATTTAACTTAGTTAACAATTTAATCATGTAGTCATAAAAATCACTAATATTGCTTCTTATTTCAGCAGTTTTAATTTGATTAACAATCGACTCTATACTTTCGGCTATATTATAATTAATTCTTAATATTACCTTAATTTCCTCCCATCTTACAGGATTGTTGTTATTGATTAATGTGATGTTTGCTTTTGATACAATTTTAGTCCTTACTCTCAAATCAAATAGACCATGTAACGAGCTGTCAACAAGCTTACGGGTTTCATCAATATGTTTTATGAACATTTCTAATTCCTCGACTTTCCCATCCCAGTTTGGTACCGTTTCCAACAGCTTAAAAGGGTTAAGAGCCATTTTAAATTGGGCTTTCACACCTTAATTTATAAATTGCTCGACAAAGATAGCTGATGAAGAGGGAAGTTCTTTAATTTTTAAACTTGAAAATGATGATGTCTTATTATAAAGACTTAATAAACGGTGGTAACACGTTTTCAATATATTTGCACTTCTTTTTTTTTTTTTTGATGTTGCACTTCTTTGCACTTCAGTTACAAATACTTGATTTAAGTTTTTGTTATTCGATATACCTTTTTTTTTATAGATATATCTTTTTAGATTAATTTGAGATTAATCTAAATTTTGGTACGTATACCGACTGCGCCAATAAAGTTATATTTATATTTATAATAAAACGATTTTAAAGTTTTATTAAATGAAAATTAAAATTCAAATTTATTCAAATTGTTTTTTTAAAAATAGAAAATTAACAAATTAATGTTTATGAAGAAAAAATATTATTGATTGATAAATAACAATAATTTCTTAGAAGTAAAATTCAATAATCAAAATATTAATAAAAAGAAAATATGTATAGGTATAAGCATGTATAAACATAACAAGTACTAAAAGGGTTTTAAAGGGTTTTATATAACTCCGGGGGCTCCAATTGTCATATACATATGGGTTCTCTTCGAGGCCCGACCAGTGCCCAAAGGACTGGTACCACAAGAATCGGTAGCCCCACAGAGAGCCTATCCTATCTGTGACCGGTTGTTGGTGAGGTCCCCTTCGGGAGTACACGTGGTGGTTGTGGTTTAAGATCGATTTATGTAGGTATGGTGCACGGTCGATCAAGTGTGCTGTTGCACTCTCAACAGACGGAGTTTGGATAGTCTCCAAACCCCTAAGCAAGAGGCTATAATATGGATCTAGGCTTGCCTTGGATAAGGCTTGCCATATTATATAAATTGCTACTCATTGTGACTGTATCACGCACAAATTGCGATTGGTGGCAGTCGTAAAGTGTTGTTATACTACACAATGGGGGCGCTAGTCTACGCTTAAGTTTCACTCGGTGGTAAGACCATCGTCGGGTGAGGGCCTACACGGCCACTGACGTAAATCTGTATCACGAATGTCTAACAGTAAGGGCAATCGGGCCATGTTATAATAGTCACGTTAAAAACAAAATACTTTCTCGTCTTTTCTAAGTGGGCTAAATAGCTTTGGAAGTAGAAAGAAGCAACGTTATTACAGATTTGAGTGATGTCGGTCTTCCGGCTTAGTGATTGGACCCTTTACAAAAAAGATATATAATCAGATATATAATCGTTGCAATACCAGCACTTCAATAAAGCCCGATGTTTAATATATGAATATATAGTTGTGGTTTTCGGTAAAAAAAAAATTCATAGAGGACCTGTCACGATGGACTTATGTGATGGCTGAATGCAGTGCATCCATAAGTAGCTTGCAATTTATGAGTGGATATTTTTACAAAATGACTAACTTGAGCATAGTCTTACCTTTTTCTAAGTGATTGAAGGCAACCGAAAACTTACAAGTGCTATTATGAGATAAGTTGCTTCACAATACCACATCGTTATTGACACTAGTGCGAGACAAAGTATTGAGTAGTGGGTACTGAGTAACGGGTATTTAATATTTTTTTGAGAATTCAAATTCCAAAAATTGTTACCCGATAATTTTTGGATTTTATATTTTTCCGAAACAAATTGAATAGAACGTTTAAAGACTATGTAAACATTGAGTACTATTGACTATACAATTGATAAGTATTGAGTGGTATCGAGTAATTAAAAGCAATAGAAATTGACAGCACTATTTCCAAGTAAACAATTGGAAATTCGGTCCAGAAGTTCGAGTAAATTGATCAGTTTGTGACACCGTAATAGAGGTAGACTCTTGCAGTTTTCACAAAATTTTGTACTACCATGGCCACTATAACAAAAAATACTTCAAATTAAAGGGTGACCCCATAGAGACATGGTTTTGATGTATTTGGATTTTTGGTCTGAACCGTAATAGCTAGACATTTGCCATTTCCATAGAATATTTAAAATTAAGTTCGCTATATTATCAGGTACATATAAAAAATAAAACTCATATTTAAAGGGTGTCCCAATAATGACTTTAATGTCACATATATTGTATAACCTTAATTCTGAACTATAATAGGTAAAGGGTTGAAATTTTAACAGTTGGTGTATTGCTATGGCTGATAGAAGAATTACTAAAAATTAAAGGGTGTTCCCATAAAGACTCTATTCTCACGTATATGGCTTTATTTTTATGTAACCATAAGAGGCACACACTTTAAATTGAGACAAAGTATTTAAAACAATATATTTGCTATATTAGCCAGTATAAAAAAATAAAACTCAAAATTATAGGGTATCCCGATAGTAAGAATATTTTACAAATGTGATTTTAATTTTGATTCGTAATAGATAGATACTTTAAATTTACACAGAATAGATTTCACAATGTCTACTATAACAACATATAGGAAAAGTTAAATTACAAAAATAAAGGGTGTTCCCTACAAGTAGGGTTTTTGATAAATTTGGCCTTATCTTGTAAACTTTATAGGCAGATACTTGATATTTAACACTGCAGCTATGCAGTACTATGCTCGCTAACTGGTATAAAACAAATTAAAAAAAGTTAAAGGGTGTCCCCATGGAAGGTGTATGTTTGTTATGATTGTAAGGTATATGTATGTTCTTATTTTTTAAGCCGTTGCAAGCAGATACCAAAAAATTGCAAAGGCAAGTAATAAAAATATAAAAGTAAATATTATAGGGTGTCCCATAAAAGGCTTGAAGAGAAATATAAGTTTTATATTTAAAATATGTTATATATTGAACGTAGTACGAAACCCTACGTATATATTTATGTACATATATTATTTCAGTTGACAATGTTTTGACCATGAGTATAGATATGAAACTTTTTGATCGTTTTAAAATTTAATAATATTATTTAGGTTAGATTTTTTTCTTTCAATTAATGTTAATAATTTTTCTATACAGCTGCCAAAATTTTGTTTGTTTTATTTTTCTTCTAGAAAAAATTTTAGCTTAAAAATTTAGTATAAAAATGTTCGTTTGATTATTTTACTGAATGTTATGCAACCATTTTAATTAAAAATTTCCAAAAAATATTGCAATAAAAATTTATGAAAAAAGCCTTTTTTGTACAGCTTAAAAAATTTTATATATAAAACTTTGACATGATATGCTGTTGCCTTAGTTTACATTAAGCAAGTTGTTTCTTTCGAATTAAATGAGATATTAAGTGGCAGAGGCGAATTCGTTAATTTCAGCCGTTTAGCATTAAACACATAGACGACAGCAGGATACCGATTACAACTTGTCAAAATTAAAATCACACGTTTATATGAAGACAATTATGGCTACACGACCACCGTTGTGGCTGTAGCTTACTTAGGCTAATTTCCATTTTTGTTTGCGATAATTTTATTTTATTCAAAAGAAGAAAATGTCACAAAATTAAAAATACAAATTCATTTACAATCAAAAGGTTTTGAGCAAATGTATTTATTTGTTTTTTATATGATAAAAGTATGTTTTGAAAAAGTAATTTATTTGTATGAGTTAAATATGTATTTCTACAATATTTTAATAGTTTTGAAGTATGTAGCTGTCGTCTTCAACATAATTCATTAGCTGACTACACGGCGACGATTGTAGCCAACGGCATTTGTAGTTGTGTAGCGGTATAGCCGCTGTTGTCTATGTGTTTAAAGCTTTACTCGAAAATTTTAAAATCCATATACAAGGCGAATTAATACTAGGTTTGATTGCAAGGGCGAATTCAGCCATTTTTGCTTCCCTCGCAAGTATCAAACTTCGTATATAAAAAAAAACTGTTTATAATTTTTTATATGAAGTTTGATATTTCTTTCGTTCACAATTTTAGCTTTTTCGCCACTGCAATTACCTGTAATGGATTCGCCTTGGAAAAAAAATTTATAAAGAATTTTACATTTCGAACGAGGACGAAAATGAATGAATTCGCCTTTGCCTTACTCTGGTAAATTAATTCTCTTTGCTTGATGTAAATAAAAAAAAAGTAAAACTAAAATTTTGAAATTTGAAAAATTGCTTAATGTAAACAGACACTTGTAGTACTTTGAAATTTTTTTTTATTATTTTTTTTTTCAAATGTTCTAAATAAATCTTATTTAATGAAACATTTAACGAATTATTAGTTTTTTTTTTGTTGTTGTGTTTTCCTTTTTTTATTAATTAAATTTACAGAGTAAAATATGTTTAAGTTTAAACTAAATTTAAAAATTGCACTTAAATTTTAAAATGACATAAATTTATTAAATATATAATTTTCTTTTTGTGTTAAGTATTTGCTGTTGCCTTTAAGATCAACTATTTTCTAACAGAAATTAAATTTTTTGTGCTAAAAAAAACAAATAAAATTTGTTGAGTTTCACTATGGCCTAAAAACTTGCAAAAATTTGCAACAATTTATTTACAAATTAAACTTTCAAAGCTGTAATTAAACAAAAAAAAAATAAAAAGACAAAAAAAGATGAAAAAAATATAGAAAAAGAAAACAGGTTTTTAAATATTTTCTTTTTTTTAAATAAAACTATTTTTCAAAAATTTGTTTAAAAAATAAATTTAATTAAATAAGCAAAAGAAAAAATAGTTTTATTCATAGCTGACAAAAGACCTGATTTTATAAAACGAAATGTTGTATTTATATAAAGCAAATTCAAGTTTCGAAAAAAAATTTAATTTTTCGAACATTTACAAAATTTCGAAGTCAAACTGTAAATCGAAAAAAAAATTTTCTTAAATCAAAATATGCTTCATAAAAATTCCCTTTTACAAAATCAAGCTTCAAGCGAATTTATATAAGTAGGCTTCATCCAAACAGCTGATCATTTTTCGCCGCTTTCATAACTGTCAAACTTCAGAGGTAAAAAATTAATAGTTAATTTTTTTATGGAATTCAACACAAATTAAGCAAAAAATAATTCGCCGCTCTTTAAATAAATTCGCCTTAAATTTTTTTTTATTTTTTCCTTAAAATTCCTTTTTTCTTGCTTATATATTTTTTTTTAATAAAAATTGTTTGTTGTGAAAGTGTCATCTTTTTTTATTGTTGCTGTTTTTAAAATGAATTTGAAAAAATTCTTTTATTTTGTTCTTAAGTTTTTAACAAAGTTTTGTGAGGATAAAAAGCTAATTCGTATCTCGTTGATGTTGTAGGCCTGTGAAATGTTTCAGATTTTCGCTTTCTTTTTTTTTGTTTTTGTTTTAATTAATGTTAAATTGTTTACAATTTTAGATGTATAATATTGTTGTTGTTGTTGTTGTTGGGTTTTATATTTATAATATATATTTTTATTGTTTGTTTTGTTTTATTTTATTTTAATTGTTTGTTCTTATTTACAATGCCCTCTTACCCTTGTTGAGTTCTTGTAGCAATTTATCTTCTGGCTCATATTCCAAGGGGACCAAAGCGTTGGGAGTGTAGGGCTTGTCCTTAAGATACAAACCGAAACGAGATGGGTATCTACAAAGTAATATTAATTATTTATTAATTTGTTATTCAACGCAAGTTAGAAAGTTAAAAAAAAGTTTAATTCAGCCTGATTGCCAAAATTTAAAAAAGTACCAACAATTTTCTAAAAGTACTTTTTTATTTAAAAAAAAAAATTCAATAATAAGAGAAAAACAATGGATTTTTTACTTATAAGTCTAGTTTACTTCTTGTGGGATTAGGTGAAGTCACTGCAAGAGGTCTTGGAGGCCCACATCGTTCGTGTTGTTTATGACATATGGCAAGCCAGTGGCCTGAAATTGAACGTCCAGAATGCACTTCGTAAGGTGCAGCCATGGTAGCCATATGCCCAAAAACATTTCAAAAAGTTAAAGCCATGCACAGCTTCACCACCGGCAATTGAGGCAATTTTGAGATTGTTCCCGTTGAATTTTTTCATTAGGTCAAGGGCTGCAATGTCAGTTTTAAGTATGAAGAGCTATGCCATTTGGCGTAACTTTGGGCCGAACAGCGAGTGTATGGAAAAGGACATCAGCATTTTAACTGATGATTCTTTTATGGACGGTAGATAAGGAGCAGGTGAATACTCATATGAACTGAAACTGTCCTGTAGTCTCGGTTTGGAGAAGTACGTCTCCGTTTACAGACTTAAGTTGCTAAATGCTTTGGATCACCTGCTGGAAATTCGGGAGCATAGTAGGAAGGTGCTCATTGTAGTTGACAACCACTGTGTTATAAAACATATGTGCCTCGGTTAATTAGGTAAAGTTGAAGTGGGTAAAAGCACATATGGGCTCAGCTTAGAATGAAGAAGGAACCAGTTTACGAAAAGGGGATCTGCTGTGAATTTATGTGGATCAGAACCTAGAATAGCACTAGGAAATGGCCTAATACGAACGAAGGTCCTACTACAATGGGTGAAGTTACTAAACCTTAAGAGCTGGAGAGAGGCTACTACATGGTGCTTAAAGAACCTCTTGGCAGGAACCTCTTGGATGGTTGCCGTAAAATACAAGATTGATTGCCTATAATCATGGGACCCACAAGCGGTCTGCTTCAATAATAAAATATATTTATTAAAGCTCTGCATGAGCACAAAAAACGAAGCCCATAAGATGCTCATTATAATATTTCATTGAATTCATGTCTCGTGTTCATTGCACACGAGTAACGATTGGTGAAAACAAATTTGTTTACGTTTATTTTAAGGTCTTTATTTCTTAAGTTATATAAAAACAAGAAACCACTAGTGCAAGCAAAACACACTAAGCCTTATCGAAAAGTTCTACACAATTACTAAACAAAACACACTGAGTGTTTCAAACATAGAAAGTTCGTTTTACTCGATCAGCTCATTGCGTTTGTGATACGAAATGAGGTTTGCTCACTCATAGTATCGTGAAAGTAGTCATATGTTGTGTAAGCTAGTTTGTGTGCGAGTATAAGCACTTGCTCATGAGCTTATGAGCACAACCATTAGATGAGCTTGCTCATGCAACTGTTTAATATTTTTAATGCCGTGTTTTGATGTTTTAACAAAAAACAAAAATTGGACGACAATTGAGATTCTCTCAGTTCTCTTCTGTGTAGTTGTTGCTCGCAAAATATAAAAAATTAATAAAAAAAAATATTTATATTTATATTATAAACAAAATTATATTTTTTTAAAATAAAAAATATTTATATTTTTAAAAATAAATATTTATATTGTTAAAAATAAAATTTTTTTATATTTTTAAATAAAAATTAAAAATATTTATATTTTTAGAAATAAAAAATATTTATATTTTTAAAAATAAAAAATATTTATATTTTTAACAATAAAATATATTTATATTTTTGAAATAAAAAAAAAAATATTTATACATATTTTTAAAAATAATTTTTTTTATATTTTTAAAAGTAAAAAATTTTTATATTTAAAAAAAAATATATTTTTAAAAATTATTTTATTTTTTTTTAATAATAAAAAATATTTATATTTTTAAAAATAAAAATTTATTATATTTTTAAAAATAAAAAATATTTATATTTTTCTTAATAAAAAATATTTATATTTTTTTAAAAATAAAATATATTTATATTTTTTAAAATAAAAAATATTTATATTTTTTTAAAATAAAAAATATTTATATTTTAAAAATAAAAAATATTTATATTTATATAAAAATAAAAAAATTTTATATTTTTAAAATAAAAAATATATATTTTTTTAAATAAAAAATATTTATATTTAAAAAAAATATTTATATTTTTAAAAATAAAAAATAATTATATTTTTAAAAATAAAATATATTTATATTTTTGAAATAAAAAAAAATATTTATATTTTTAAAAATAATTTTTTTTTTATATTTATATAAAAATAAAAAATTTTTATATTTTTAAAATAAAAAATATATATTTTTTTAAATAAAAAATATTTATATTTAAAAAAAATATTTATATTTTTAAAAATAAAAAGTAATTATATTTTTAAAAATAAAATATATTTATATTTTTGAAATAAAAAAAAAATATTTATATTTTTAAAAATAAATTTTTTTTTATATTTTTAAAAGTAAAAAATATTTATATTTTTAAAAATAAAAAAAGTATATTTTTAAAAATTATTTTATTTTTTTTTTAATAATAAAAAGTATTTATATTTTTAAAAATAAAAAATATTTATATTTTTAAAAATAAAAATTTATTATAATTTTAAAAATAAAAAATATTTATATTTTTAAAAATAACATATTTTTATATTTTTAAAAATAAAATTTATTTATATTTTTTTAAAACTAAAAAATATTTATATATTTTTTTTTTATTTTGTTTTATTTTATTTAATTTTTAAATATAAATATTTTCTTAACTTTTCAAACACCCCTCTTATATTGGTTACTAACCATTGAGCATAAGTTTAATTAAACAAAAATTTTGGATTTCAACAAATAATTTTAATTACCTGCGTTCAATTTCTTGCATACGCTTCAAATGATCATTCCAGGCCCTCTCTGCGTCATAGTTAGCTGGAACTAAAAAAAAATAAACAAAAATTGCCTTTAGCATTAAACTTTTCACATTAAAAACAGATTCTTGGCATGAACTTACAATTTGTAGCAAAAAAAGAAAAGAAAAATCAAAGGAAATTTTAAGCCAAACATTTCTCAAGCATCTCGACAGCAGCAGCAATTAAAAATCAAAAATTATTTTGCAAAATAAAAAAGGAAAATTACCATTAAAAAGCAGGGGGTAGAGGCAATAAGTAGTTTATTTTTAAACAAGGCAAGTAGTAGAAGCAGTTAAATTTAAAAGTAAAAAAAGAAAAAAAAGATTATTAGAATATTTCTTATAAATAAAATAGAAAAAAAATATAATGGAATGAAATTAAATAAAAAAAAATAAAAAAAATTACGAAAAATGTGGAAACGGATTTAAATGAAAAATTGAATTTTATTTTAAACAAATATTTTATATTTATTCAGCCTTTTTAATACAACATTTTTTAAATTTTTATTCCTATATTGAGACACAATCTTCTATTAATAATTTGTATTTGTTTTTTTTTAATCTGGCTATTTAAGATTTATTTATTCATTTCATTACGCTTTTCAGTTGACCCAAAAATTACTTTGGCATCTATAATTACACATACACATGTACTACATATATAAACTCTTAGCTACAGATACATTTACACCGATTCTTGTCTCTTTGATTTAGAAATATAGAATTTTTTCTTAAATTTTTTTTAGAATTCTGCAACATTTGTTTCGATTTTTATATGAAAAAGAAGAAAGAACAAAAAAGAAAAAAATATTCATCATATTGTTTATTAATAATTCTGTTTTTAGACTTTGAGAAATATTTTGGGGTTTAGCCAGGCTGGGATAAATAAATAGAATTTATAGGTAAAAAATATTGTGTTGAATTTTATAATTAAATCCGCTGTAAAGGGATATTCTCTATTTTCTTGTAGATTACTTAATTAAGAGCAATTTGTATGCCACTCAAAGACTCTGTTGATAAACTATAAGTTTTCATAATAAGAACGGGTCGTTGTTGAAATGGTAGAAAATTATTGGAGGTATTAAGAATTCTTTTTGGGGTTCTTAGTGAAGCTATCAAACAGGTCTTAGAATTATTCGTAAAACCGGGTTTTATCTAGTTTTTAAAACGGCTTAATTCGGGTTTCAAACCGGGTTTATTCGATTTGTAAACCGATTTTATTCGGTTTTTAAACCGGGGTTTTTTACGGGAGCTCTAAAAAAAATTTAAGAATTCTATGTAAATTAATCGAACTAGTTTTAGAATTATTCGTAAAACTGGATTTTGGCCGGTTTTCCAACCGGGTTTATTCGGTTCTTAAACCGGGGGTTTTTAAGGGAGCCCTAAAAAATTTTAGAATTCTATGTAAAATAATCAAAGCGGTTTTAGAATTATTCGTAAAACTGTTTATATAGTAAAAATAGTTTTATCCGGTTTATAAACCGGGTTTATTCGGTTTTTAAACCGAATTAATTTAATAAAATTTAAGAACTCTATGTAAATTACTTGAAGCGGTTTTAGAATTATTCATAAAACCGGGTTTTATAATGTTTTTAAACCGGGTTTTATTCGGTTTTTAAACCGGGGTTATTCCGTTTTAAGAGGTATTAAGAATACATTTTTAAGGTTTTGAACCAGTTTTAGAATTATTCATCAGTTTAAAATTTATTCGGTTTTTAAACCTTGTTAAAAATAATTAAGGGATTCGACGTAAAGTTATCGAAGCAGTTTTAGAATAATTTGTAAAACCGGGTTTTTGAAACCCTTTTTTAAACCGGTCTTTTCCGCTTCTTTAAACCGAGTTTTTAAAAAAGAATTATTTCTAATTATTCGCCAAAACCGATTATGTTGCCTTGCCTTTTTGTGAATTTTTCGTGTAAAAGACCATTTTAAAGGGGATTTCATAAGCTTTTTGATACAATTCTTAAAAATAATTTTTTTTTACAAAAATTTAAAAAAATATTTGTTTATTTTAAGAAAAAAATTTAAATAATTTTTTAAAAACTTTTTAAAAAAAACTTTTTTATCTTAATTTGAAATATTTTTTTTTTTTAATTTTTAAGATAACATAACTTCTCTAAAATTTTATATGGTGTATAATGAGAGTGAAAAAAAATTTTTTTTGAACTCTCAAAAATTTAATTAACTTTTTTTAAATATAAGAAAAAAATTTGTTTAATTAGTTTTTTTTTCATCATTGATATTTAATTAAAGCATGTAAATAAAATCCCCTTTAAAATAAGCTATTACTCATTACTTCCTAGGACTTCTAGAACTGTAATTATTTATAAGCAAAAAAGCGATATTTTTATATTTTTATAAGGCTATAGCTGAAAACTGTAAGAGATAATTTTTTTAAAATTATTTTTGGATTTAGGAAGTCAAAAAGTTTCAATAAGTTTCAATCTGAAGTAGTGATTTTCAATCACTACTTGTGATTTTCAATCTGAAGTAGTGATTTTGAGTGACTTGTTGCTTTGATATGGAATTACCCATATGTATAGATTTTTTTATATAAAATTTTTCAAAGCAAAATAAATATTTTTTTTTGTTTTTTGTGTTAATCTCAAGTAACACCAAGAAACCTTGAAAGTTTTCTATTTCTAACGCCCCCCATACATATTTTGCTTCAGAAATTTTATTTTTTTATAAATTATTTTAAAATTTATAATTTTTCAGCTTTGCATAAAAATAAGTGAACAGAAAAATTCTATAAATTTTACACACAAAACGTTTCCACATTAGACCCGAAAAAAGCTTATTTTTTTTTTTGTTTACACTAAGGTATAGAAAAAAATTTATGTGTAGCAAAAAAAAAGCGAAAAAGAAAAATTTGTTTTATATACATATATGTATGTATGTATTTCATAGATATATAATTCGTATATAAACGATATCTGATATTTTGTTAAGGTATTTATTCCTACACAGAGTAGCTATGTAATGGTGTGTATCTTTGTATCTGTGTATCTCTTTTAAAATATTAAAATACATATATTTTTGTGTGTTATTTTGTTTATAATAAATTGGTGCAAAAAAAAAAATAATGAAAACAAATTTATATTTAAATGTGCAAAAAACGAGTTTTCTTTAAATCTCTAAAATTCTATTTAATAATTGGAAATTTTATACGAAAATTATAAACAAAAATTTAAAGCAAATGAAAAAATAAAAAAAGAAAAATATTGTATAACAAAAATTATTTAACGTTAAATAAGATGAAATTTTACACAATGTCCATGGCGGATGACTTAAGGCTATGGCGTCTTAAAGCTACAACAAATACACTGTTCTTCATTTTTGTTAAATAAACAAATTTTATATTTTTTTTGTGAAAAAGATGTTTACTAATGACTCTAACAAATAAACCTCACAAAAATTCTTAATAAATCATTGAAGTCCAAATCAGACTCACATACATAGGGTACCTTGCCACAATACATTATTCAACTGAAAATGTATATCATTTTAATTTTTTACGGCAAATAGACCATACCATTTATGACTAATGGACTATAACATAAGAGACGAAGAGGTGGCATGATGGACCCAAATCTCTACTATGCAGCTATTTCTTAAAATTCGGAAACACAAATAAAAGCTCGTAGCCTTATTCGGTCTTTAAACCGGGTTTATTCGGTCTTTAAACCGGGTTTATTCGGTTTTTAAACCGGTTTTATTCGGTTTTAAAACCGGATTTTTTTACCGGAGCTCTAAAAAAATTTAAGAATTCTATGTAAATTAATCGAATCGGTTTTAGAATTATTTAAAAAACCGGGTTTTAACCGTTTTTTAAACCGGGTTTATTCCCTTTTAAGAGTATTAAGGATATTTTTTAGGGTTCTATGTAAAGTTATCGAACCAGTTTTAGAATTATTCGTAAAACTATATTTTATCCGGTTTTAAAACCGGTGGTTTTTATGGGTGCCATAAAATATTTAAGACTTCTATGTAAATTAATCGAAGCGGTTTTAGAATTATTCATAAAATCGGGTTTTATCCGTTTTTAAACCGAATTTATTCGGTTTTTAAAACGAGTTTTTTTGGGGAGCCCTAGAAAAATTAAGAATTCTATGTAAATTACTCGAAGCGGATCATGAAATGCTCCCTGTTATTCTCAGTGTAGCCTATATCAAATTTAGAGCGTATTACTATTACAGTTCTCTAAACATATGAAAATTCCTTCTTATTGGACATACCCAACCGCCGTTCTAACAAGTAAGCTTTAACTCGAAAACGTACGTTAATTTCAGATAAAAGGCTAAATATAACTGACCTGCAAAGTTTTTAAAGTGTCAATTCCTTCTTATTTTTGTCCCATCTTTATATGGAAACAAAGTATATTGCGGCGTCCTGTGTTCTAAGCCTACAAGGTTTGCACTCGACACTATATAAAATACAGCCATGTTTATGCTCGAGTATGCATATTAATATGGGGGGTATTCGTACAATATTTTAACATCCTACATGCTACCTAGTCCTTAGGTAAAGGACAATTTTTTTTTTTTGCTAAAATAAGCACATTAATAATTTGTACAAAATTTCCAGACTCTACTCTCTAGGTACACGATAATAATTTTTGATTTTATATGGGAGGTAACCCAAGCACTATTTCAATGCAGCTCGTTTTTGGTAGTCTACATTACGGCAATAAAAAATTCAAGACTTTGTCTATTATGATAGTAATATCTCACTTTGTAGGGGAGAAACCACGCCCACTATTCCAATCGAGGTAGTGCTGGCAAAGTATTGATTAGGGGGTACCGAGTACTCGACACTCGATCATATTTTTAATCGATACTTTTACGGTAGTATTTTCAGAAATAAGTTAATAACAATATTTGACAACTACGACGATAAATTTCCTCTGATAGTAAATATGTAAACGGAAGTATTGAGTACTATCGAGTACCCAATTGAAGAGTATTGAGTTGTATCGAGTAATTGAAAGTAGTAGAAATTGCCAGCACTAAATCGAGGCAGTTTTTTTCCAACTCTTCACCTTATTGAAAGAATTACTGGAAAAATTTCAATATTGGATTTAGGTTTAAGCTAAAATATTTAATAAATACTTAGCCATTTTGGACAATATCTATAATCACGCAACGCAGTATGTGTACCTTATAAGGGCATAAATCGTATTCTCATCACATACAAAACTGGAAAATTTTTAAACTATTACATAAAATTAAAAAAAAACGAACCTTATCTTTTAATAGCTCTTTCACGGCTTTAATGAGCTTTAACGTTAATTCCACTCAAATAAAAGTACTCAAATTCTAAAAAAGTCTTCTAAGGTTTCGATTTTATTAAGTTATAATGTTAAATAAAACATTAAAATCTTTAAGCTTTTTTATAAATAAAGCTTTTAATCTTTGATTTTTCGGTATCATTGTGGTTTTCCTCTATCTTTGCTGATTCAACAATTAACGAAGTCAAATATACAAATCTTAGGTTTGTTTTTTCTTAATATAAAATTCTTGAAAGCTTTAAGGCTTTATTGATTTAACTATAATTTTATCGGTTAATATATAGAAATTTAAGTATTAATCTACATTTATTTATACCTCATATTAAACTGTCTTTTAAAACGTTTAAAGCTTTAAGAGCTTTTACAAAGCTTTAAAGCTCTACAAGATTTTTACATATTCTTCTAAACTTTAGTAGAAAAAAAAGCTTTTTTTCTCTGATTAATATACTTCCATGCTTTAAAGTCTTGAATATAGACTGTAAATGAGTTTAATTTTTTATGTAGAAAAAATGTTTGCTATTAATATGGTTAATGATAATATTAAAACGTGAAAAAGCATAAAAGCTATTTAAAGAGAAGGATTTAAAAAATTAAGCTTTAATTTCTAAAGCTTGAAAATGGTTTTAAAATCTTAAAAAGAAAACAAAAACTTACTTGTTCTGCTGTAGTGATGATCATAGATGGCACGTGGTGAGTAGCCATAAGTATCTCTGCTCACGGGCAAATATCTGTAACCATGAGACTGTACACGCTCGTTGGCGGTGGCAGGCTCATCAAAGATGCTCCTGTATGTGGCAGGAGAATCTAAGTATGAGCTGTAAGGGCGACTAGCTCTTGGAGTCTCATGGGCACGGATATCCTCAGATCCTAATAAAAGAGAAGAAGAAAAAACAGTTTTAATATTTATTTTAAGATAAAGTATTTTTTCTTTTTTATTTCCTATTCCTTCTATTTATGTCTAACACTGTATGTCTTACTTTAATTTTATTTCTATTTCAAAATTCAGTTGTGTTCTTAATTCAAAACTGGACGCTACCCCAGAATTTTTTCTGAACGCTGTGTTTTATTTTAAATAGAATCGCTAGCAAACACTAATTAATGGGCAGACAGCGAAATTGGGTGACTATTTAGTGCATTTCAACAGTTTTCTATTTTTACGATACAGAAAAAAAACAACAAAAAATAACAGCAAAAACGCAAGTGTTTGGTGTGAAAAAATAAATAATTGAAAAAAATATTTTACGTGTCAATAAAATTACATTTATAGTTTACGTTAAATTGTTAAAGAATAATTTTTTAAAAATATATGTTGCACCTTACGTTACATAACGTTAAATTATTAAACTTTACTTGCAGACAAATATTTCTATTTTCTCTATATTTAGTGTTACGAGAATTAACATAGTCCCTAATAACGTAACTTAACTAAATTTGCTGTGGAAGTTTCACATAACGTAACGTAACAGAATGTAATGTACCTTTTATTTAACAATTGACAAGCATTTTGAGAGATCTTTGAATTTTCTTGCCATTAAATATGATATCACGTTACGTAACGGCATCAAATGACTATTAAATTTGTTTTAAGTGGAAGTCGGTAAAATTTATATTATTTATTAAATTATTACGTTAAGTTTTGAAGTAAGATAAAGTTAACATAATTGAACGCCACAATAATTCTGCATATTAAAAAAGGTTCCAATACGTAAAATATTATTAAAACAAGAATTATTTTAAAAAATTATATTACATTACGGTACGTGACGTAACGTAACGTAATGAAATATAGAATATATATACATATAACGTATTTTTTAGATCGTTGTTGTTAAAATTACTCTGTTGATTATTTTTTGTGAAGTTGTGACGTAAGATTTACTTAACATAACGTAATGACAATAATTTTTAATGTACATAATTCTACCTATTAAGCAACGGTAACTGTATGTTTGGTAATATTAATGCTTTTTAGGTTTAGTTGGCCAATATTTTTTGAGTTCATACGTTATAATATTACGTAACGGAAAATAAAATTCTTCCAAAAGATGTTTCAGCTAAAGGTAAGC
Source organism: Phasia obesa (assembly GCA_949628195.1). NCBI lineage: Eukaryota > Metazoa > Arthropoda > Insecta > Diptera > Tachinidae > Phasia > Phasia obesa. The sequence continues at coordinate 198,626,424 of OX451215.1, forward strand.
TGGAAGCTGGTAAAAACTAAAATTTTTATAAGAATTTTTTTCTTAAGTGGTTGCTTAAAATAAAGTTTACGTGGCGTAACTTAAAAAAATTCAATTCCAGTTAATTAAAAAACCATTTTTTTTCTTCCAAAAACATGTTTTAGTTAAATGTACGGAAAGTGGTTAAAACTAGAATTTTTATGGGAATTGCTTCCTTAACTTGTGGCGTAAAATTAAATGAAGGTAACGTAAGTTGAAATAGTTTTTAAGCTAAATTGTAAGCAACTATTGAAAAAACTAAAACTATGGCGATTTTTTTTAAATTTATAAATTCTTACGTTCTTAAGTTAGGTATGACGTAAGCAAATATTGAATTAACTAATAAAAGGAAATTAGTAAATTTAAAAACAAAATGCTAAATCAAAGTGTTAAAGAAATTCCTCGTAATATTTTTTTGATATACCCGTACAGTATTTGACATTATGTAACGTCAATAAAATATTATCTAAAAAAAGCAATAGTCTCTTTTTGGAAAGGCATGGCAATATAAGTTTTTTTAATGAAAATGAATATTACTTTAATTACTTTTTTGAATGTAAGAAAATTTAACTTTGCATTGCTATGTACTTAAAAGTTTACGTCACGTAGCATAATTGTCATTTTTATGCAAAATTCGGGTAATTTCCTAAGTAAAAACTTATTAAGTTAACATGAACCGATTTTTTTTAGTTATTGGCAAACCAACAATACATTAATAACGTTAAATTTATTTAAAAAAAATCGTTACGTCTTTTACAGTAGCCATTTTTATAATGAAATACTATGAGATTTTTTTTTTGCAGCGATTTCTTTCCATCAAATATCTATTATTTCAAATATTACTTAACAACACAAATTTTATTTAAAAAAAACTTTGCGTCACGTAGTACAATTATCGTTTTTTACAGGAATTGTAAAAATAAGCTGCTAAAAGACTAAATAAGTTTAGTTGAATTAGTTTATTTTATTAATCGTCAAACTAATGATAAAAATTATAGTTTTATACCTCTTACGTAACGTTACGTAAAAAGTTATTGGATTATCTAAGTTAAAAACCAGACTTATTTGCAAAAAAATTAAAATTAAAATTTTTAAAATATAAACGGCTCACAATAAAGTTGTAAACTTTATTAAAATGAAAGCTTAAAGATAAAGAGCTTTATATATATTTTTAAAGGGAAAAGCTTTAATAAAGCTTTTAGTGCTCAAACTGCGTGCTAGCTATATTTCAGAACTTATAAACCTTACAAAGACGTGTATTAGTTTCTTTATTTAATTTTCAAAAATTTTTTCTTAATTTATTTTATACATTTGTTCGTGTGTTTCCTTCAAATTGAAAAAATCCACAAAATTGCTCTCATCTTTCCTTATTTTCAATACGTCATTCTTGTTTCAGTTTATCAACACAATTCTTTTTGGAATACTTTTCCCAACGTATGTGAATTTAAAGCAATGTTTTTTTTCTAGACATACAAAAAGTTGGCTTTTTGCCAAATTATAATTTTATGCTTGTCTTAATTAAAATCATTTAAAAACTGTACTAAATTATATTTCGTGGAAATGCGCACACATTTATGTAAATAAATTTTATGTAAAGAGTTTTTAAATCTGTTAAATAACCTACAAAACTAAAGTACTTGAACATTTGGAACATTTAAGTGGAGCAATTGAAATACAAATGGAAATTTATTTTGAACCAAAATAATACACATTCCAAAAATAGCCGAAAATTTTGCACGATTTTTTATCTCTGAAATTTTAAATTTTTATAGAAAAAGAAAAAAAAATACTTACCTTTCAAGGATCTGATATAGGACTGCCAGAACTTGGCCTTCTTGCTGGGGGTCTCGTTGCGACCAATCATTTCCAAATGGGACTTAAACATTTTGATCGGTTTGTTGTGTGTTAGCTTAAAGCGTAAAAAGTTCGTTTAATTAAGGACTCGTTCGCTGAAAATCGAAGAGAAAATATACAGTTATTATTAAGGAAATTTATGTAAAACATTTCAAACTCTCAAAAAAATTAAAAGGAATTTTTTACGAAATTTTGAGTTCTAATATATAACCTGAAAGCTTTATTTATTTTAAAGCTTTTATTAAAAAAGTAAAAGTTTATTTGTTTAAAGAGCAAAGTCAACAATTGAGATGAACTTTTCACAGTATTAACTCTAACGCAATATAAAGCTTTACCAGAGGAGCTTTTTCTATTTTTAAAGTTTAATTTAAAAAGTCGAAATTTTAATTTATACGGATAAATCGAACAATTATAAGTATTTTTTTTTGTGTTTGTATATCAATAAAATAAAGCTTTTTACAGTGCTAACTTAATATAGACACCATAAAGCTCTAATGGAGAGGTTTATCTTCATAGTTTGACCAGTTGAAACAATTGAAAATAAATAAAAAAATATATTTTTTAATACTTCACTTTAAAAGCTTTGTATATATAACGCTTTTAGATAAAAATTCTTTATTTAAGTATTAAAAAGCTGAGAGTATTTTTTGTTTAAATTTAAACCTAAAACAGGTTTTACGGAATTTTCTTATGCTTTTAGGAAAAAAGGCATGTAAACACGAATTTTAGAAAATTATTGAAGAGATTTTCTTTCATTTTTAAGCTAAAAAGCTTCTTGGTACTAAAGAAAAACCGAAATAAATGATATAAAGATTCTTTATACAGCAAAACTTGTATTATCTTTTTTTGAAAAAGAGCTTTAAACAAAGAAAAATAAAACCAAAGGAAAAAGAAATATTTCTAAAGCTTTTCCGGGAAAAATATTAGATCCTTTTACAAAAAAAATCTTTACGGTGTCCTTTCGAAGTTCTTCGAAATATTTTACCAAATTTCAAAATGAAATTCAAAATTAATTAACGCGAATGAAAGCCATTAGTTTTCTTCCAGATATGACAAATATTGTTTTGAAACTCTCGCATTTGTAGGGAGAGGAAGGACGAATAGCAGCGGGTAATTCTTGTCTTGTTGTTTTTATTCGCCCTTTTCGACTTGATAACGCCTGTATACAAGTATACTTAAAAATGTCAAAAACAAATTATCCATGGACACAATTGCATTTTCAAAAAAGAAATTCAGAAAATTTCAGAAACAAAAGCTGCATCTTGAGAGACTTAAGAATGGACATGAGTAATGTAAATAGACAAAGTTAGAGGTAAATTAAAGAATACATCACGAGCTTTAAAGCTTTTCCTTGGTTGCTTATCAAACGTAAAAGCTTTTGGTGCATGTAATTTTATTTCTAAAGCCTTTTTAGAAGCTTTTGATTTTTTAAAGCTTTTCCCGTTTTTTGCTTATCAAACGTAAAAAAAGCTTTTGGTACATGTAAATTTATTTCTAAAGCTTTTGAGTTTTTATTAAACCCAGAAGCTTTTTTGAAGCTTTTGAGTTTTTATTAAACCCACAAGCTTTTGGTTATATTTTTCCTAAAGTTTTTCAAGCATTTTTTGTATTTGAAAAAAAAAAATTAAGGAACAAATTATTCATAATTTAATACAACATAAGCTGTAAAGACTTTCTTATGTTTATTGTTTTAATGTTAAAGCTTTTGATGCTTGTATATTCATTTATTAAGCTTTTTTTTAAAAAAGCTTTTAATTTTTTTAGTTTTTTTAATTTTTTAGTTCATAATTTTAGTAAATTTAGTTTTAGGAATCTTTTTTTAGCTTTTTTTTGTATTTAAAAAACGAATTCTATAACTTGAAGTTCATAGTACAAATCTCTTTAATGAAAATTTGTTTATATTTCCTGTGGGCTTGTATCTGAGTGATTTAATTCAACAAAAATTTTATTTTAATTTATACCGAACAAAGTCCATCATTTTTGTATTAAGTTTCTAGTCAATTTGGTAACAATAATTTCACTTCATTCCAAGTAATTTTCTTTTTATATTTTACTTGATTCGAAAGTTAAAAAAAAAATTACACTTAAACTTTTTGTGTGCTACAAATTTTTAAAATTCTTTTTACTTTTTTTTGCAGTTTTTATATAAAATTATATACAAACGACAAGATCATGACACTAAAAATAAATTCAATATAGACAAAAAAATTTTTTTTGTAACATAATTGTTTTTTTTTAAATTTAAAATGAAAAACTCACACGAGCCGTTTAAAAAAACAAAAATTTTAAATAAATAATTTCAAGATAATCCACCAAAATTTATATTCAGCACGATCGATCGATCTAAAACGATGACACAACGCTAACTGACGCAATTTCTTGAGTGTATCAAAAAATTTGTTAATTTCGAAATGAATGTACGAGTGTGTGTTTGTATATCTTTACAGAAGGAATTTGTTGTTATACATTTACATTTTGAAGAAAGATTTGTGTTGGCGTGAGTGAGTTGGTAAACGTGTGAGTTTTCTTTTTTAGCACAAATATTAAATAGAAATGTCTGAAATTTTTTATTTGTTTTTTTCTTCTTGTATATTTTTTTTTTAATTTTTTTTTTTTTGCTTTATTCTATTGAGTTTTTTCTCTTCTTGTTTTCGCACTAGCTTTAGCTAAAAATTTTAGATATTTTTAAGTGTCCTTGAGCACAATGTACCGAGAGATGGAAACAAACAAATATACAGAATCATTTTTTTTTTTGTTTTTGTTCTCCTTTGTGTTGGCTGCAAACGATATCAGTTTTGTTAATGCCTGATTTATTTGTAAATTTCAGCAAAAAAAAACAAGATTTAAAACAACAGAAATTTTTTACAAATTAGAGTTATCAGTTAGTTAGAACTTATGGAATATTATTTTAATGAACTTTTAAATAAACTATTTAATTTTTAAATTGTTAAAGTAACTCTTTAAGGAAAAGTTTAGAATTGTTTTTGAATAATATTTAGGAATTAAAAAATTGTATATTTAGATATCAAATATATTTATCAAATTTCGAAAATTCTCGAATAATGAAATCTTTAATATTTGAAACCATTTATTAAGTATCAAAATATTTTTTACTAATTTTTATTATTATTAATATACAATTTTGAAACTCTAAAATTTAAGCTCTTGGTTTCCAATATTGAAATTTTTCAATTTGCAATTTTGTCAATTATGGAAACTTTTAATGTAAAAAAATATTTTACTATTAAAAAAAAAATAAATTAAGAAAAATAATATTTAAAATTTTGAAATAATTCAGAAAATAATTAAAAAATTTAACACAATAAAATTAAACTTAAAATATTCATAACAATTTAAAATTGAAAAAAAATAAAGCTTAAACTTTGAAAAAGCAACAAATAAAAGTATTTAAAATTTTTCTAACAATTTTTTTCAAATTTCGAATTTTTCGAACATTGAAAATTTGTACATTTTATATAAATTTTAAGCATTACATCAATTATTTTTTTCATTTAAAGATTCAAATATGGTCAATTTCGAAAACTTTCAAATAATGAAACCTTTAGTATATAAAAACATTTCATTATTTAAATATCATAATATTTTTTTCTCATTTTTATTTTTATTAATAAAATAAATTATTATTAATAAAATGGTTTATAATATCGAAATTTTTCCAGTTTGAAATTTTGTCAATTATTGAAACTTTTAATGTAAAAAGATATTTTAATAATAAAATATATATTTCTTCTAATTAAAAAAATAATAAATTAAAATAAATTTTTCTATTTAAACATTTTAAATAATTCAGATAATAATTTTAGAAATTTTAAAATTTAATATACTTTAAACTTGAACTTAAAATATTCGAAATTATTTAGAATTAAAAAAAAAATTAAATAAAGCTTATATTTTGAAAAAGCAACAAAATAAAATTATTTAAACATTTTTTTTTCAAATTTCGAATTTTTCGAACATTGAAAATTTGTTCATTTTATATTAATTTTAAACAATTACATCAATTAATTTATATACATTCAATTATTTTTTCATTTAAAGATTCAAATATAGTCAAATTTATTTGAATTGCATAAATTTTAGGAATAATTACTCTTAAAAAGAAATGCTACTTCGATTATAATATTTAAGCAGTTGCTTTGTATTCAAAATTCGAATCAAACTAAAAAAACAAATATAAAAAATAGTTCGAATTTCGATCAGTTCAAGAAAGTAATATTTTTATAAAAAATGTTTTAAAACTTTTAAAGTAAAAACATTCCGAAAAAAAAATTATTTTTTTCGAAATTGATATTGTTATATTTTGAACAGTTAGCATTTCAAGTTTAATATAATCTATAATAAATATTTCTATTTGTTAAAAAAAGTACTATAAAAAAGAAAAAAAAATCATCGAAATGAAAACTTTTCTCTATTTATATGTCGAACTTCGAACTCCGAAATTTTTAAAATTTTTTTTAATTTTTGTTATTAAGAAAATTTTAATTTATCTGCCTGTTTTTCCGTATAATATTTTTATATCAATGTCTGTATAATATTTATATAATATTTTAATATTGATTAGAAATTAAAACAAATATAAAATTTTTTTAATTTCTTTTTAAAATGTTTTTTTCAAATTTTTTTCGAACTTCAAAATTTTTACTTTTGCATTATTTTTAAATTTATTGTTTTAATTTATATTAAGTATTTTTTTTAACTGCTAACATATTTTTTTAATTGAGTTCGAAATTCAACAACTTTTGTTTGTTGTAAAAAGTTCAAAGTTTTGGAATTCTTAATATTTTTTTTTACAAAAATATATATTATATAAAATATAAAAAATATATATTATATATTATATAAAATATTAAATTCATTTTTTCATTAATTTTCGAAAATTCAGAACATTTTTTAAATATTATTTATCAATATATTTTTTAAGTTGATCTTTCATTAAGAATTTTTAGTTTTTAAATGCTTTAGCAAATATTTATTTAATTTTATTTGTTTAAAACTACATAATCCAAAGTTTTCGAACATTGATATTAAAAATTTTTATTATTGAAAATAATAAAATTCTTTTTATAATATTGTATTTCAATTTTCGAAATTAACGGCCCAATGCTTCTTATAGGAACAATAGAAATTAGTATATAATTTTCGAAATTTGATAAAATAGTTGTTATGTTGGGAGTTCGAAAATTTAAAATATTTAAGTTCTCATTTCAAAACAAAGCCATTTTGTTGGATTTCACTCATATGTTCAAAATTTGTTTAAAGGCCCTTTCAATTTACTTAGTTTATAAAAAAAAGTAATTAAAAATTTTTTAATATTTTTTTTTATTCCGAACTTTGAAAATTTCGATTGTCTATGTTGTAGAAAAAATACCATTTAAATTAAAAATTGTTTTATTTGCATAAAATTTTGTATTTTAATATTTATTTGTTAATAGGACTTACAACCCTTAGAAAACATAATTTTCGAAATTAATAAACTTTTATTATTATTTTTTTAACTTTTAAAAATTTTTCTTTTTTTAATATTCCCAATTTAAAAAAAAATTGTCTTATTTAAACTCTTTTTGTAACCATGATTTCAAGTGTTTAATGTCCTTTAATAATTATATCCTTTTTATATATTTTCCATATAATATCTTTAATTACAATATTTCTTCGATTATTTTTTTTCAAATTTGTTTTCAAATATTTTAAAATATTTTTTACACATAAATAATATTTCCAATTTTTTCGACCTTTATATTTGAAATTTCCTTGTAATGTCTTATACAAAAATTTTCTATGTGATATATTTTTGTCATATGTTTCGAATTTCAACACAATATTTGTTGTAATTTAGATAATGCGAATATTTCGTTCATATTCGGTTTTTGTTTTAAAAATATTTCAAAATTTCTCAAAGTTCTATTTATAAACATGATAATTTTTCTTTCAGTCATTCTATTCAAAAATTTGTATAATTTTCTTTTATAGCAATTTGCTTCGGTTTTTGGGGTCGTTCTAAAAAATATGACACTTTAAATAAATTTGATCAAGAGATATTTTTTTTTTAATATTTACAATAGATTATATAAGTGTTTTTCATTTTTTGTTTTAAAAAAAAATTAATTATTGAAATTTTATTTTAAAATTTATTTTTTATTAATTTTTTTTTTTTAACATTTTGGTTTCCAATTAGTTTTTGTTTACAAACACTTAAAATATTTTTGCTTCTTTCATTTTGTTCTTGCATTAATTCACTTTGTAACACCTTTGAGTCACTGGTTTTGTGTTTTTTACTACTTCTTTTTGCTCTTTACTTTTTCTTTTTTTTTTTTTTTTGTTAATTTATTATTACTTAAATAAAATTCCTTTTAAAAGTTTTTGATATTTTGTTTTATTATAATTTCAATTTATTTCTTGAATTTTATTCTTACTTTTAATTACTCCCTAAAATAATAGCGTTCTATCCTCAACGAAGAATTTTTTCAAACTGCTGATCTTTAAAAATTTGCTTCACCAATATTACTCGCTTTTCTTTTAAAGACAACCGAAAATATATATTTACCAATACACTAACACTAACACAAAAGTAAACGTAAACGTTAACCTGAACACACCATCATTATTTTTTTTTTTTTTTTAAAGCTTTTTAAAAAAAATGTAAAAGCAAAACAAGATCACTTTTAAACACCTACAAATAAACTCATAAAAACCTGTGTTTCTACAACGCAAACACACACACACACACACACATGTACCCACATGTAAAAGCCTTAAAATATGCCCAAATTTTGTTGTTTATAAAAACAACAAAACACCATAAATATATTCTCACTCTCTATTTCTCTACAAATATTGACTGAACAAAAAAAAAAGCAACAATGAACCATTTCATATTACGGTAAATTAACATACATGTGTGGCTATGTTTGTGAAAATGTATTATAATTGTATGAGAGTAATTGCAGTATAAAAAAAATATTTATTTATTATTCTATTAATTTTAAAAGAATTAACGCTACAATTTCTCTGAAAAACAAACTCAAAATCTGTTTGTCTGTTTGTCTTTATTTTGCTCAATAATTCATGATTTTGGCTCGAAGTTAATCAAAAATTCGTTCATTGTCTCCAACATCCGTTTTATTAGATAAATCAAAAAAAAATATTATCTTTGTTCTTTGTGTTCTTATCATGTTTATTGCTTTAATATCATCATCCACCCACCCACTCCCACTCACATTGTTTTTTTATTTTATGCTTTTATAAAATAAAAATTTATTTCGTATAATTATTGAGGTTTTCATAAGATTTTTAAAAATAAATTGTCTGTTTATTTTCACTTTTTAGCCTTTAATGTTATTTTAAATGAAATTTTTGTAAAACATTAATTTTAAAAAAATTTGAAATCAATTCTAATGAAATCAATGGATATCAAATGCCCTAGTTTGCCCCCAGTTTTTAAATTGTAAAACCCATTAAAAAAAAAACTTTCCGTAAATAATATTAGTATCGTCGAATTTTCTTTAAAAAATTTTTATATTGACAAAAAAAAATATAGAAAAATTTTTTATAAAAAAATTTAATATCGTAAGTTTTCAAAATTGTAAAATTTTCTATAAAAAAGATTTTACAGGATTTATTTATTATTATTAACTTTTTAGAAGAAAATTTTTAATATTGAAAAATTTTCTAAATAAAAATTATAATATCGTAAAATATTCTAAGGAAAAAAAATTTAATATCGTTTAATTTTTAAAGAAAAATTTTAATATCTTTAAATTTTCTAAAAAAAACATTAATATCGTAAAAATTCTTTAAAGACAATTTTTAATAACATATAAATATCGATATAAATATTTTAGGATCTAAAAATTTTGCACAGAAAAATTGCAAAACTCTAAAGAAAAAAATTTAATATCGTTTTTTTTTTTTAAGAAAAATTTTAAAATCGTTAAATTTTCTTGAAAACAAATTTTATTGACAATAAAAATATAGAAAAATTTTGTATCGTAAAACTCTTTTACAGAAAAATTTAATATCGTAAATTTTAAACATTGTAAAATTTTCTATAGGAAATATTTTACAGGAGTTTGAAAACTTTATAGAAGAAAATATTTAATATTGTAAAATTTTCTAAATAAAAATTATAATATCGTAAAATAGTCGAAGGAAAAAAATTTAATATTTAATAAAAATATTGAAAAATTTTGTATCGTAAATTTTTTTTTACAGAAAAATTTAATATCGTAAATTTTACACATTTTAAAATTTTCTCTAGAAAATATTTTACAGGAGTTTGAAAACTTTATAGAAGAAAATATTTAATATTGTAAAATTTTCTAAATAAAAATTATAATATCGTAAAATAGTCTCAGGAAATAAATTTAATATCGTTTAATTTTTAAAGAAAAATTTTAATATCTTTGAATTTTGTAAAAAAAATTAATATCGTAAAATGCTTTAAAGAAAATATTTAATAAGTTATAAAAATAGATATAAAAATTTTAGCATCTTAAAATTTTGCAAGGAAAATTGTAAAATTTTCTAAAGAAAAACTTTAAAATCGTAAAATTTTCTTGAACACAAAATTTTTATTTATAATAAAAATATTGAAAAATTTTGTATCGTAAAATTCTTTTACAGAAAAATTTAATACCGTAAATTTTAAACATTGTAAAATTTTCTATGGGAAACATTTCACAGGAGTTTGAAAACTTTTTAGAAGAAAATTTTTAATATTATGAAATTTTGTAAAAAACAATTTTTATCTTATAAATTTTATAAAATTTAATATCGTAAAACCCTCTAAAGAAAAATTTTAATAAAGTATAAATAACGCAAGAAAAATTTTAAGATCTTAAACTTTGTAAAGAAAAATAGTAAAATTTTCTAAAAAAAAATGGAAAACAAAATCAGGAAGAAAAATTTTATTATCGTAAATTTTTCTAAAGATAAAAATATTAATATCGTATAGTTTTTTTTGTAAGAAAAATGTTAATATCGTAAAATTTTCTAAAAAAAATTAAATCTTAAAACTGTTCAAGACAAATTTTAATATCGTAAAAACCTTAAAATAAAAGTATTAGTTACGTATAAATATCGAAAGAAAAAGTTTAAGATTTTTAAAAAGATTTTGGAAAGAAAAAATGTAAAATTTTTTTAAGAAAATTGGAATTTACAAAGAAAAATTTTATTATCGTAAAATTTTCCAAAGAAAAAAATTTTAATATCGTTTAGTTTTTTAAAGACAAACTTTAATATCTTAAAATTGTTTAAAGACAAATTTTATCTTTTTTATCTATTGAAAAATTTTCTTTGAAAAATATAGAAAAATATTATATCGTAAAATATTCTATAGAAAAATTTAATATCCTAAATTTTCAACGTATAAAATATAAGAAGGACTTCACAGAAATTTTAAAACTTTTTAGAAAAAAACTTGTAATATTTTAAAATTATTTGAAATAAAAATTATTATATCGTGAAATTTTCTAAAGAAAAAAAATTGTTATATCTATCCTTTAACTTTTAAAAGAATAAAACTTTAAAACAAATTTAAATATCTTAAAATTCTTCTTTAAAAATTAAATTTAATTTATTTAATTAATTTAATAATTTTATTTATTTAATTTATCGATATTAAAATTTTTATTCAGAAAATTTTACAATATTATAATAATTTTCTTTCCAAAAAGCTTCTTAGAAGAAAATTTTAATATCGTAAAATCCTCCAAAGAAAAATTTTAATAATCTATAATAATCTAAAGAAAAATTTCAAGATCGTAAAATTTTCCATAGATAAATCGTAAAATTGTCTAAAGAAGAGGCTAAAAAAGTCGAAAGAAACATTTTAAGATCGTAACAATTTACAAACACAAAACATTAAATTGTCTAAAGGAAAATTTTACTATCGTAACAGTTTCTAAATAAAAATTTTAATATCGCAAAACTTTGTAAAGAAATATTTCAATATCGTAAATTTTTCCAAACCAAAAATTTTAATGTCGTAAGATAAATAAATATTTAATAAATAACATTGCAGAACTTCATACCTATTTTCATCGAAAAATTTTAATATCATATATGTAATTTCCAACAAATTATTTTTGGTAAAATTTTGTAAAAATGTAGGACGAAATTATTATTATTGCAAAATTTTCGACGAGAAAAGAATTTTAATATAGCAAAACTTTATATGAAGAAATTTTAGTATCGTAATTTATTTTTATAAGATTAAATGCTAATTATTAATCAATTAAAATTTTTTTTCTATAATAAGTTTTAATATCGTAAAATAATATCGTAAAATAAAAATTATTAAAATTTTTATTTTACGATATTAAAACTTTTAAAAATTTTCTATAAACAAAAAAAGAATTTAAGACGTGAAATTTTCAAAAAAAGAAAAAATTTGATATCGTAAAATTTCCTGACAGATTTTTATTGTGTAATTCTCTATAGAAAAATGTTCATATTGGAATTTCTATTCGAAAATTTTTAATGTCGATAATTTAGTGACGGAAAACTTTTGAATATCATAAAATTAGGTAAAAAATTGATATCATAAAATTTTTTACAACAAAGTTTTATATCGTAAAAAGTTCTGTTGCAAAATTTTAAAGGAAAATATTTCTATATCGTAAATTTTTTATAATAACTTTTAATATAATAAAACAAAAAAAATTTTCTCCCAGAAAAATTTTGATATCGTAAATTTTGTAAGCTATATTTAATAAAGAATTCTATTGTTCAAGTTTTGTTATCGAAAATTTAGTGAAGAAAACTTAAGTATCGTAAAATTAAGCAAACAAATTAATGTTATAAAAATTTCTAGAACAAAATTTTTATATCGCAAGAAGTTATGTTACAAGATTTAAAAAAAAAATCCAGGAAAATATTTTTATAACGGAAAATTTTCTATAATAACTTTTAATATCGTAAAAAATTTAATAGTTATTGTAAAATTTCCTTAAGATTTTTTTTGCGCAATTCTATATAAAAAAATTTTAATATCATAAATTTAAGAAGTAAAATTTAAAAAAAAAAATAACTTAATATCGTAAAATTTCCTTACGATTTTTTTGCGCAATTTTACGTAGAAAATTTTTAATATCCGAAATTTCCTATAATAAATTTTAATATTATAAAATAAAAAAAATCAATATTGTAAAATTTTCGATGAACAGAAAAGAAAATAATTTGATATCGTAAAATTTACTTACGATTTTTATTTGCGCAATTCTGTGCAAAAACTTTTAATTTCGTAAAGTTTTTAAGTTTTATTATAAAATCGTAAAGAAATCTATTGGAAATTTTTTAATATCGATAATTTAGTGAAGTTAAACTTTTTAATATCGTAAAATTAGCTAAAAAATAATATCGTAAAATTTTCTAGAACAATATTTAAATATCGTAAAAAGTTCTGTTGCCACATTTTTCACATCAAAAATTTTTGTGTCGCAAAATTTTTTATAAAAATTTTTAATATCGTAAAACAAAAATTTTTAATATCGTAAAATAAAAAATTTTAGTATCGTAAAATAAAAAATTTTAATATCGTAAAATTTTCTATAAACAAATTTTTATATCATGAAATTTTCTATAACAAAATGTATTATAGTCTGATGTATTATAGAATGATTTTTTTTTTAATTTCGATTTTTTTTTTTTAATTTCAATATTGTAAGGTTTTTTATATTAATGCCTTCAGATTTTCTTAAACTAACTTTCATTTTTTATATTTAATTATATTTAAAAATTTTAATATTGCAAAATTATATTAAATTTATTTTAATAATTTTAATTTTCCTAAGAGAAAGTTTAAGGTTATTTTTTTTATATATTTTTTTTTTTTGCTGGTTAATTAAAACCTTAAATGAAATTTTTAGCCACAAATTGTATTTCCAAAAAAATGTATAAAGTTGATTTGTTTAAATTATTTTATCTACAAAAAATTTATAATTTAAATAAACATTTGTCCTCGCCTCCATATTTTATAAATGGCGATTTTGTTTATTATAAAATACGTCATATTTGCTCTTGAACCTGCAGCGTTTCGAATGAGATGGGTTAAAAGTAAAATTTTAAAACTTGCCCAAATAAATTACTAGAAATGTACAATAATTTATGAATTTTAAAAAATTAATAAAATTTGCCCAGAATGAACGAATAATTCAAATTGAAATGTTCTGTGACTCATAGAGATCATTGGAATCTTCGGAGTCATTGTTCCATTTATATTATTAAATTGAAAACAAACAAAAAGTTAGTAGAAAGAACCACTGTTTAAGTAGTTCTTGATATCAAACATGTTTCATCCTGCGTAGGCATGCTTCGTCTTGCGTTTGTAATATTGATGTTGATTTTTTATTAAAAAATACATTGTAATAAAATCAAGTTAATCAATAAGAAACTATTTAATTGTTCTTATTGCCCCAAATGCCTTTAATTGGGTCACCTTTAAAAAACCATTACTACAACAACAACAAAAAACAAAGGAAAGGTATTTACTCCCTGTAAGAAAAATCTTATAAAAAACTAAGAAACCACCAACAAAATAGTTTTTGCATTATTTATGACATTTTTCAGGGTCATTTTCGGAACAAAGAAACTTCCCAAATAGTTTGCAGTTTTTTAACCTTTTAGTGACTGCAAGTTAGCGTGTGCCATAAATCAAACAAAGAAAGAAAGAAAGCAAAAGTTGAAAATAAATATTGTTTTTAGCTTTTCTATCAAATGTTGTGATTTTTGGCAAAAATAGCACTTGGCTAGGAAAGCAATCAGGTAATCGTAATTTATTTTTACGATAAAATAAAATATTTTTAATTATTCGCTAATAGAAACTCGTGACCCATTATATTAACAAAGACTTGATTGGATTAATTAAATAATTATTTTTAGCTTGATTTGGGAATTTGCTATAACAAACAATAATACAAATTAAGGTCAAGAAAAATATAAAGAATATAATAAGAACCAAAAAGGTACTTCTAGAGATACTTTGTAGCTTTATAGGTTATAAAAAATTTCAGAAATCCGAAAGTATTGAAAAACTGTTCGAATTAAATACCTAAGCCCTTAAATTATAGTTTAAGAAAAAGTTCTTTACGAAGAAAAGTACCTCTAAAAATAAGTTTATTTTAGAGAAATTACTTTACAAAAAATAACATTTAGGAATAAGTACTTTTAACCCATTCAAAAAGTACTCTTAGAGAAAAACTCTGTTAAATGTTACTTTTTATTAAACACGGCAAAAAAAACATTTTTAAAACAAAGTTTTTTGAAAAGTACCAGCTAAAATTTTTTCTTAACAAAAAGTACTCCTAAGAAAACTAACTTCAAGAATGTACTCGTACATATCTAATAACAAAGAGCAACCTACAAAATCGTTTAGAAGCAACTTAAAAGGCCTGTTTTATAACAAGTTATAATTAAATAAGAAGCTGTTGTACAAAATTTCTTAAAAGAGAAGTAGTTTTTATTGAATGTACCTTTTAGCCAAGTACCTGTTAGAAAAAAATCTTCTATGCCGCATGTATGATAACAAAAAATTTTAAATTCCTTTTAAAAAATCAGTTTAAAAATAGTACCTTTTAACAAAAAGTAGATTTTAAACAAGTTCTATTTAATAAGGTCCTTTAAAAAGGTACGTTTTAAAAAAGTACCTTTCATAAAAATGTCCTTGTAAAAATTACCTCTTAGAAAAATTATTATTTTTTAAAATAAAATTTTATGAAAAAGAGTCTTTAAAAAAGTACCTTTTTGAAATGAAGGTGCCTTTTAAATAAGGTACCTTTTAAAAAGTACATTTTTAGAATAAATGTGTCTTTTAAACAAAGTACCTTATAAAGACCTAATTTCAAAAGAAGGTGCCTTTTAAATAAGGTACCTTTTAAAAAGTACATTTTTAGAATAAATGTGTCTTTTAAACAAAGTACCTTATAAAGACCTAATTTCAAAAGAAGGTGCCTTTTAAATAAGGTACCTTTTAAAAAGTACATTTTTAGAATAAATGTGTCTTTTAAACAAAGTACCTTATAAAGACCTAATTTCAAAAAAAAAAAACTATTATAAAAAAGTGTTGTCTTTGAAAAAGGTACTTTTTTGAATATGTTTTGTAAAAGAGAGTGCCTTTTAAAAAGAGTATCTTTTAAAAAAGGTAACTTCGGAAACGTGTTATAATAAAAAAGTGACTTTTAAAGCAAAGTTTCTGCTAGTAATAGTAAGTTTTACAAAACGTACTTTTAAGAAAAAGTACCTTGTATTAAAAATTCCTTGTAACAATGGCCTTTTAGCAAAATTTATTATTTTTAAAATACACTTTTAAGTAAAAGTATCTTTTAAAAAAAATAAGTAAAGTGTCTTTAAAAAAAGTACCTTTTTGAAAAAAATGTGCCTTTTAATTGAAAACGTAACTTCGAAAAAATACTATTATAAAGAAGTGTCGTTTAAACTAAAGGTCATTTTAGGAAAAAAAGTGTCTTTTAAAAAAGTACCCTTTTGAATATATTCTGTAAAAGAAAGTGCTTTTTAAAAAGGATACCTTTTAAATAAGGTATCTTCGAAAACATGCTATTATCAAAAGTGCCTTTAAATCAAAATTTCTTTTAATAATAGTACTTTTTACAAAACGTACTTTTTAGAAAAAGTACCTTGTACAAATGACCTTTTAGAAAAATTTAAAAAACTACCTTTTTGAAAAGACTAAGCCTTTTAAATAAGATACCTTTCAAAAACGTAACTTTGAAAAAAAATTCTATTATAAAAAAGTGTCTTGTAAACTTAAAGTCATTCTACTAAAAATATTGTCTTAAAAAACAGTACCTTTTTGAATATATTCTTTAAAAGAAAGTGCCTTTTAGAAAATGGAACTTCAAAAACATGCTAATATAAAAAAGTGCCTTTAAAAAAAATTTCTTCCAGTAATAGTATGTTTTACCAAACGAACTTTTTAGAAAAGGTACTTTCTAGAAAAAGATTCTTTTAGAATAAGTACCTTTTAAAAAGAAGGTATCTTTTAAACAAAAATACAAGATACCTTTTGTTTAAAAGAAACTATTTCTAAAAAAGTATGTTTTAAAAAACTACTATTCAAAAAAGTACGTTTTAAGGAAGTACGTTAAAAAAATGCTTTTTTAACAGTACATTTAAAATAAAAGTACCTGTATTCATCTTGTATTAAGTTAGAATTATTGTTTGAGGCACTAAAAGAAAATATTTTAAAAAAAAAACAATCAAAACAACTAATTAAAATTTAAATATTATTGATATATTCGGTAGTAGCACGGGTAGTCAAGTACTTTAGTGGATCGTAGTTCCAAGTTAATTTAAAGTAAACATATGTACTCTGTATGTACTCTGTTAAGTTTCTGTTAGTTTTGCTCAACATTATTTTATGTGGCATTCCATTTTGGGTCCACTGTCGGGCTTAAGCGACATGCTAGTACTCTGTTTTTCATATCCAACCTACCATCCAGACTATAACACTAAGATTTTATAAAAAATATACCTCTAAAAAACATACTTTAAGCAGTAATTAAAAACAAACATTTCAAAACAGTACAATTTGAAAAGGTGCCCTTTAGAGAAAACACTTTTACAGTAAAAGTATATTTCGGAAAAATTAATTTAAAAATATATAAGCTTTTACTCAAACGATCTAATAAACAAAAAGTACCTTTCTTAAAAGTATTTTAAAGATAAAGTTCTTTTAAAGATAAGAACTATTGCAATAAGGTATCTTTTAAGATCTTTTATATTAAGGAAAAATATTCATTGAGTTTAGTACTTTTACAAAAAATTTCTTTTAGGATTAATACCTTTATAAAAATTCCTTTAAGAAAAGGTACTTAGTACTTTTTAGAAGTACTATTACAAAAATTATCTTTTACAAATATTATCTCTTAAAAATTCCTTTTAGAAAATTATTTTTAACCAAACAACCAAAACATTCAAAGATACTTTTTAGATAAATAAAAAACTTGTAAAAAGTGTTTAAAAAAAAAAGTATTTCCTACTAAAAGTACATTTTGAAAAACCTAAAAATACTTTTTTGTCACAAAGTACTTATTTTGAGCAGCTACTAGGAGAAAAAGAACGTTTTAGTAAAGTACCTTTTAGAAAAAAAAGTACTTTGTAGAAAAATTATCTTCTAATTCCTTTTAGAAAAACAAATAAAATATTAAAAAAGACGTTTTAATTATTTCACGTCTTACGGGGTACCCTTTAAGTTTTTATTATTTTTTATACTAGAGCACAGTACTAAATACCCCGTGTAAATATCAAGTGTCTGCCTATAACGTTTAGAAAAGAAGGTCAAATTCCTTAAATTTGCGACCTCTAGGGAATATCCTTTTATTTTTATTAAAATTATTTTTGTTACTTGTTGTTACAATAGATATTTTAAAATAGAATCTGTGTAAATTTTAAGTGTCAGCTTATTACTGTTGAAATATAAACACCTTCTATGAAAATATCAGCAGGCTACATATTGCGGTTCACAAAATAAAGCAATATAAGTGAAAAACATGTTATTGCGTAACACCCTTTAATTGTTATAAAAATTTCAAGAGTCTACCTATTACGGTTCAAAAAATAAGCAAATCACGTCAACTTCGGAAAACCCTTTAATTTTTGATATTTGTTATAGAGACTGTAGTGAAAATTTCAAAAATCTATCTATTATACTGCAAAAATTAGGCCATATGCACATCACGTCATTGTCGAAACACCCTTTAATTTTTAATTATTTGTTATAGTAGCCATAGTACATACACATAAAGATTTAATTTTGTATACTTGTTTATAAAGCGATCCTACAGACATAAATGCAAATAAAATGTCACTTTTGGAACACGATGTACATAGCTGTAGTGGCCACAGTTCGGAACACCCTTTAATTTTTAGATTTATTTTTGTATACAAGTTTATTTAGCAAACTAAGTTTTAATTACTGTTGTTGTGAATGACATGTCTCTATCAGAACACCCTATAAGTTTTAATATTTGTTGCTGAAGCGGCCACTGGTATACATACACCTTCTCTGAAAATTTCAAGACTCTACCTATTATGGTACAAAACTTAGGCCATATATATGCAAATCACGTCACTATGGGAATACCCTGTGTATTTAGGTTGATTTTTTATACTTGTTTATATAGCGAACTAAGTTTTAATTACTGTTTGTGAATTTTAAGTGTATGCCTCCTACAGTTCAAGAAATAAACACATATATGTACGTGAGTCTACCTATTACGCTTCTAGAGATAAAGGGCGCTGACAACGATACTTTAAGGCACTATTTATTTTTGAAAGCGGGAGGTACTGCATACTTTACAACGCCTTTTTTTGAAAGCGGGATATTTTAAACACCTTTTACAGAGCTTTATAATAATTTTTAGAATTTTAGAATTTCATATAAATTTTAGAATTTTATACAGGGATGGGTACCTATATAAGTAAGTATAAAAGTAACAGTCTTAAAATTTGTTGTCGGTTACTTTCAAAGCAAAATCGAACAAAATATTTTCACAACGCAAACAACGTGTGTGGGCACAGCCACAGTATTTATATAAAAATGTAAGTATATTTTAAAACTTCTGGATTTTTTTTGTGGCTAAATGATAAACAAAAAATAACAATTAAAATAATATTTATTTTTAAGACGATATTTCTCAAGGGCTTCGAAACTGTTATCGAATTTATTTATTTCATTATTTTTTTTTTTTGGCATGGAATATTTTTAATATTTGAATTTTTTCGATACAAAATTTTGTTCTGCTTAGGTTTATTTATAAAATGAAGCCCTTTAATAAAGAAAAGAAAATATTTTCCAATATAAAATTACTCGCACATACACATTGAAATTATTGTACACAACAATAAAAGCTACAAAACTTCTCGTAAATAAAAACTATGTTGGCAAAAAGAAAACAAAAATCATTAAGGAAACAGCTGGATATGTTTTAGAATTCAATTAATTATGACATCTTTGCGTTGCGGTTGTGGTGTCGATGGTTGTTGCTTTTATTTACTTTTCTCTTACCACTGCCTATTAAATTCTTTACACCACCCTAGTATTCTATACTAGTTTTCTAGTCTTATCAATTGGCGCCTAATCTAATAATCAATTAGTAAACAAATTAGCCACCAGAGAGCATTCAAAGAAATTTATAATTTATTAAAAACTTGCTATACCCGGTCAAAAATTAAATTAAAAAGTTTTTACACTTTTAGTAAAGGGTGTTTTTTATAGAGGTATAGAACTTTAAGTTGCAATAAAACAACGATGGATTATTCGATTGACATGAATTTTACTTATCCGAAAGATAATCTTGTGTCATTACATTTGAAATATGATTTCTGGCATATCACCACCACGGCTGGCGCGGATGTAGTCCAATCTGGACGTCCAATTTTCTATGACTTTTTCCAACATTTGTGGCCTTATATCGGCAATAACACGGCGAATGTTGTCTTCCAAATGGTCAAGCGTTTGTGGCTTATCCGCATAGACCAATGACTTTACATAGCCCCGCAGAAAGTAGTCTAGCGATGTTAAATCACAAGATCTTGGAGGCCAATTCACAGGTCCAAAACGTGAAATTAGGCGGTCACTAAACGTGTCTTTCAATATATCTATTGTGGCACGAGCTGTGTGACATGTTGCGCCGTCTTGTTGAAACCACATCTCCTGGACATTATGGTTATTCAATTCAGGAATGAAAAATTTAGTAATCATGGCTCTATACCGATCACCATTGACTGTAACGTACGTTCTGGCCACCATCGTTTTTGAAAAAGTACGGACCAATGATTCCTCCAGCCCATAAAGCGCACCAAACAGTCAGTTTTTCTGGATGTAACGCTGTTTCGACATACACTTGAGGATTACCTGCACTCCAAATGCGGCAGTTTTGTTTGTTGACGTAGCCATTCAACCAGAAGTGCGCTTCATCGCTAAATAAAATTCGCTGATGAAAATCGGGAACAACGATAATCTTGTTTTTTGCACTATTTGCAAGCGTTGTTCAGGCGTGAGTCTATTTATGATTAATTGCCAAATCAAACTGAGAAAAAATCACTTGACAGCTGTTTAATCGGTCGCCATCTTGAAAAGTAATGCCAACTTAAAGTTCTATACCTCTATAAAAAAAAACACCCTTTATAAGCTTTTAACTCGCACAATATTATCAGATTGGTCTATGTAAAACTTAAAGGATGTCAATATTGTAATCATTAATAATTACTTTATATGAGAAGTATACCTTCCTATATGACCGTCCTAAATCACCAAGCCTTAACTCGAAAGCAAACGTTATTATCAGTGTAGAAAATTTCAAGATTCCACATAATTTAGTTTCTTAGTTACACGATAATTTTTTTAACTTTGTATAGGAGGTACCACGCCCTATTACCCCATAACCGTTTCAGGGTTGCTCTCCCCCCTCGCGGAATTTTTAAAAATTTACTATATATTAATTTTCATAATATTATTTGCCAATAAATGAGGTCCCCCCTTCTAGAAAAAATGTCCTCCTACGCCAATGCCTATTTTTAGTTCCATAAATACACGATACTTATTGTTTATTTTTTGTGGGAGGTACTACTACCTAGTGTTACAATCCAGCCAGTTTTTTTTTTTTTACTATGGATAATAAAAACGACGTTGGTCTTTCAAAATTTCAACATTTCGACCACCAACGAATAGTTAGTAATGAATTGTAAAAAATTGTGAAAGAATGGCTATAGATATATACAGACAAATAATGCAAAAAAATGACTCTGTCGAGCACTTAACGATTTCAAATATCTACCTTTTGACGATTGTTTTTGCATAGTTTAACGATTTGGTAGTAATTTTATCTGGCAACTCTTGCGTTCACATCAAAATGCATATCGTGCACTTCGTCATTTTGTCGGCCAATTTAATCGTCGAAATGTGCGTACAATCAGAAAAATCGTGCAAATATTTGAGCAAACCGGGTCTGTAGGAGATGTGAAAACGCCAGTGCACGCTCGTACAGCTCGTACTGCAGAGCTGTTGGACCTCAACTTGTCGTCTTGCCCAACAATTGTACCTCTCACGATCGTCGCCGATGAATATTATGCATAAAGACTTGCATTTACACGCTTACAAGGTGCAATTGACTCAAGAACTAAAGCCTCTCTTGATCATTCCAAACGTCGTCAAGTGTCAAAATGGTAGCAAGGAATGGCAATAGTGGATGATCAAACATCTTCAGTGATGAGGCTCATATTCAGTGGATTCGTCAATAAGCAGAATTGCCGCATTTGGGCGAATGATAATCCAAAGTGATTGTCGAAAAACCAATGCAACCACAAAGAGTGACTGTTTGATGCGTTACTGTGGGCAGTTACTGTGAATGGTGTTCGCTATCGTGAGATGATAACGAACTTTTTATGGCCCGTATTGGAAGATATGGATGTGGACGATATATGGTTTCAACAGGAAGGTGCCACATGCCACGCAGCTAACGACACAATGGCCGTGTTATCTCACGTGGGGAGGCGATGTCAATTGGCCGCCAAGATCATGTGATTTTACACCGTTGGACTTCTTTCTTTGGGGTTATTCGGTTATTTGAAAGAAAAGGTTTACGTCGATAAGCCAGAAACAATTCAAGAGATAAAAGATTAGATAATTAGGCACATTAACGGCATAGAACCTCAATTATGCCTCAGCGCCATCGAAAATTTGAGGCATGGGATGGAGGTGTGCCGCCGAGGTCGTCGCTGTCATTTGGCCGATATTTTGTTCCACACATAATTCAACCAATATACCCATATTATCAAAATATAAAGAAATGACAATAATTTCCTAAATAATTGGTGTTTATTCAAAATCAACATCGGCCCTTAAAATTTAATTTAGATTCATTTTAATTTGTTTATTAAGGTTTCATTTCCCAAGAGCGACTAAAATGTAATATGGTTGTTGGATCTGGCAACGCTATCATCATTTATGAGCTGTTTGGTTTGAGGACCACTGGTATTATTAGTCTCTGCTTTCAAAAAAAAAAGGCCAGCGAACTGTTATCGTTTTGCGTCTCAATTAGATGCGCTGTTCACTGAAAATAGGTTGGCGGCCCCTGCAACACATAGCGTGAACCTTACTAAAGAAAACTTTTTGCGAATGGATTACTTATAGTCAATAGGCCGGCAATAACGGACCTTTAGATTTTTTAACCATATTTTTAAAGATAATTCTAAAGCTGGGTTCACTTATTTTGTTCACCTATTTTGTTGGGACAAAATTTTTGTGCGGCCATAATTTTTTTATATATAGATTGACATTACTCTTATAAAGTGAGAGAAGTGTGAGAGACGTGATTCTGTCCACACAACTCTCAGCTTGAATTGGCTTAATTATATTTTTTTCGCACAAAATTTAACTGAGTTGCCACCAAATATAATTCTTTAAGAAAAAGCTGAATTGAGTTGCCACATCATATAGTGTTTGCTTAGCATGCAATTAGGCATTTGGTTTGTTTGTTTTAATTACTTGAAATTAAATAAAAAATAATAAGTTTTAACATGTTTTAATACAAAACAAAATGTTAAATTAATATAAAAAAATATGTAATTTTACTTCAATTTATTTATAATCAGTTGTTGCTTTGTTGCCACGCTGTAAAATTAATGTCTTGTTTACTTATATTTTTCATATGGCAGCTTTGTTTTTCCGGAAAAATTTTAATCGGAATCGTGCTGCAGAACACTCTCTGTAAAAAATTTTTGTCTGAACAAAAATTTTGTTCGTATAAAATAAGTGAATCCAGCATAACACCCCGTCTTCACTAGCCATCAATTTGAACAAAACATAAACATGACGCCGGCAGAGCAACGGAATTAGTTTGTGCATATTGTTATAGGTGGGGAATACGTGTTATACGTGTCACTTTTTGTTTGAATATAATTTTCTGTTTTCCAATAATGTTGTTTGAATGCTTATTGCACAGTTTTATTGAAAATAAAACTGTCAAACTGAATTAAAACAACAACTTCATTATCATGTTATAAAAGAGCTTTTATAATAAATGTTTCAACATTCATGTTAAGACATGGAAAAATTATTAACATGGGCAGTCTAAACTTAACACTAACATGATGTTATGTTTATGTCTGATGTAGACGGGGGGTAAATTACTGTTAAAACAAAGTAACTTTCAAAACAGCGTTTTTTCAAAGTTATGGAATATGCTGTTCAGTCTCTTGTTTATGATTTAAAATAATTGACTAAAAATAATTTATTATTCACTGAAAATAATTTAAAAAAAAATAAATGAAGGCAAAAATGTAAGCAAAATAAATTTGGGAAATTGCTAGATTTATTTTGGAAATAAAAACAGTTTTGTTTCAGCAGCCTACAGTTCTGATGTGACCTTAAATTATATAGATTTAGTCGTACCACCTAGACAAATGACTGTTTGAAGGGATATAAGGAGACCAGTCCTCAAGACCTGTATAATGTCCGAAACTAGATGTTCTTAACACTAATGCCGATAGGCTTAGGATTTATACTCAAGACTGTTGTAGTTTTAAACTACCAACTAGTAACTATCGTCCTTCTTCCTTATCCTTTTGCAATTACATTTAGATCCCTTATGGCAGGGTTTAGATCCCTTATGGCAGATAACTCACTTATTGTCCAAAGCCTAGCTAGACAGTTCTGGAGATTCACATATTATGTGAGCTACTGTCTCTATCCTTTCAGGTACAATTTAATCTTGGACAGATGATACTTGAAGTTTCCCTAAAGCTGTTATTCAGCTTGAGACACTTTGGTAATATCCAAGCATTTTTCTAGACTTCGTGGTGAGAGGTTATTTTCTTTAGAGATTGACCCGAAATTCCTTCACTAACTGACTACTTCACCTATTGCGTGACATGCTTGTCTATCGCTGTCGAATACTCACGGGCCTGCTTGACTTTATCATAAATTATCATTTCAAAATTCTCAGTGATGGGGAGGTATTAGTCAAACTATTAACAGTGCACTCGGTAACGGCAAACCCTACAGTAACAGCATATCTTGTTGAGATTTTTGGTACTAATTTAGTACTTATTTGTACAACTAAATTAATATTAATTTACAAATTTTCAATAATTCTTTTGTGTTAGAGTCACTTTAAGAAGTTATTAACTCCTAGACAACCTTCAGAACTGCTGGGCATTGATCAGTCGTACAGTATCTTTGCTCTGAGTCACTGCACGATTTCAAGTACAAATAACTTTGTATGTGTCAGATCTTAGCATTCTAGGGAGAGAAAATGGTAGGTTAAATGAACTTCAAAGCATTTTCCAAATTGTACAATGACCACCAACAAATCAAGTTAATTAAAAAAATAAGGTTGAACAAATTTTAGAAATAAAGACCTTGAAATCAGAAAAGATCAACAACATACAAAAAACAATTTCAGAAATTTTAATTTGGGAATGTGTTTAATGCCACAATTATTTTTAATTCTAAAAATTTCATGGTTAATGTTAAATTGTAGTCTATTAGGGAAAATAATTAAATTCAATTTATAAATAAAATGACGTAATTTAAGTTTTTGTGGGGGAAAAAAGGGACAACCTAATTTGTTGTAATTTTAGCACATGCCTTACATTTTTATTCACACCTATAAATTATGCAAAATCTTATTTATTTGTTAATTTTAAAAATATTTAAAAATATTTTTATATTTAGTATATTAGTAGTATTATAACCAAATAAAGGAATTTATTGCAAAGAAAAATAATGTAGATTCATTTTCATTTTCACAGCAAAACTAATATACACATCATATAAAATTTTATAAATATACTTTTATAGTATGGCAGAATATCTTATATTCAGATTAACTTTTTATACTTAAATCTTGACATTTTATACTTAAAATAAACTACAGACGGTTTTTTATAAACTATTTTTACCCCAACTCTATTTCACTTTATATTATGATAGAATATTTTATATTGAAATTTGCTTTTTATTCTAAAAATTAACTTTTTGTTTTTATACTTAAAATAAAATACAGTTGGTTTTTCTTCAAAAACATTTTTTTTTAATTTAACTTTATTTTACTTTATATGAATTAAATTAAAATTGTATCTTTTTGTACTTAAAGTGTAATACAGTTGTTTTTTTTTTTTTAAATAATATATTTAACTCAACTCTATTTTACTTTATATTTAAATTACCTTTTTATACTTAAATTAAAATCTTGCCCTTTTATACTTAAAATAAAGTAAACTCGGTTTCTCTTCAAAAAAAAAAAATTTACCTCAACTCTATTTTACTTCATAGTAATGCAAAATATTTTATTTTTAAATTATCTTTTTATACTTAAATTTAATTTTTTTTTTATACTTAAAATGTAATTCAGTTGGTTTTTTTTCTAAAAAAAATTAACTTAACTCTATTTTACTTCATATTTAAAATACCTTTTTATACTTACATTCAAATTTTGTTTTTATACTTAAAATGTAATACAGATGGCTTTTTTCTAAAATATTTTTATCATAACTCTATTATACTTTATAGTATGGTTCAATGTTTAATATTAGAATTACCTTTTTAAATTAAAATATTGCCTTTTTATACTCAAAATAAAGTACAATTGCTTTCTCTTCAGAGTTTTTACCTCAACTCTCTTTTACTTCATAGTAAGATAAAATATTTTATATTTAAATTACCTTTTTATACTTAAAATTTAATATAGTTGTTTAATTCTAAAATATTTTTTAACTTAGCTCTATTTTACTTCATAGTATGGAAGAATATTTTATATTTATAGTTTATACTTAAATTAAAATCTTGCCTTTTTATACTTAAACTAAAGTACAATTGGTTTCTCTTCAAAACGAATTTTTACAACAAGTTTTACTTTATGGTAAGGCAAAATATTTTATATTTAAATTACCTTTTTATACTTAAATTTAAATTTTGTTTTTATACTTAAAATGTAATACAGATGTTTTTTTTTTCTAAAATATTTGTATCATTACTCTATCTTACTTTATATTATAACTGTATTTTACTTTAATATTAGAATTACCTTTTTATAATTAAATTAAAATCTTGCCTTTTTATACTTAAAATACAGTACAATTGGTTTCTCTTCAAAAACTATTTTTATCTCAACTCTATTTCAATTCATAGTAAGGCAAAATATTTTATTTTTAAATTACCTTTTTATACTTAAATTAAAATCTTGCCTGTTTATACTTAAAATGTAATAGAGTTGTTTTTTCTAAAATATTTTTTTCATAACTCTATTTTACTTTATATTATAACTTTATTTTACTTTAATATTAGAATTACCTTTTTATACTTAAATTAAAATCTTGCCTTTTTATACTTTAAATACAGTAGAATTGGTTTCTCTTTAAAAAACTATTTTTATCTCAAATCTATTTCAATTTATAGTAAGGCAAAATATTTTATTTTTAAATTACCTTTTTATACTTAAATTAAAATCTTGCCTTTTTATACTTAAAATATAATAGAGTTGTTGTTTTTTCTAAAATATTTTTATCATAACTCTATTTTACTTTATGTTATAACTTAATTTTACTTCAATATTAGAATTACCTTTTTATACTTAAATTAAAATCTTGCCTTTTTATACTTAAAACAAAGTACAATTGGTTTCTCTTCAAAAACAATTTGTTCCTTAACTATATTTTACATTTTAGTAAGGCAGTATATATTATATATTCACATTACCTTTTATATTTAAATGAAAATTGTACATTTTTATACTTAAAATTAAACACAGTAGTTTTTATATCAAATAGATTTTTTACCTCATTTTCCCTGTTATTAACTCAGATTTATGTCTTATTAGAATATCTCTTATACTGAGAATAACATGTTGCACTAGTACAGACAACTAACTTTTGATCCTACAAATATAAGATTATTAGATTATAACTAAGTTTTTATTTTGTTTTATACTGTGACTACTTACTATATTTTATACTGTGACTACTTACTATATTATCAGACTATCGTTTTATTATACTCAAACTATCATTTTTTTATACTCAAACTTTTTTTTACACACAGAATCCCTTCTAAAACACATGCTAAACATTTATCTTCTACTCCAACACCTCTGTTATACTATCAATACCATGTGCAGAACGAATCTGATTTTATAATTAGACTACAGCTTTATTAAGCTCATTAAAAAGAGTGTTATATGCAGACTACCACTTATACTATAAATTAGGTTTATATAAATAAAGACTTATACTCTCTATACTAATGCTGGCATCTTATACTTTTCTACTATTTCATACGCAGACGACAATTTTTTTTATACTGCTATACACTGACTAGATTCTTATACTCTGATCGCCAAACTGAAGTTTACTTAAACTACAGTCTTATACATTTTTCATCTTAAACTCAGGATACCAACCTCCCTCCATTCTTTATCATACTCGCTTTTCAAAAATGTTGTTTTCATGACAGGCTTCTTTTAAACATATTTTAAATCTTGTTTGTTTTTTTTTTATTTCTCATCAATAAAAAAAAAATATACAACATTACAAAAAAATGTATAACAGTTTATTTTTAAACATAAATTTGTTGAAATAATTTTATATTTAATTCTTGTAACATGTCAAATCTCACATATGAATCGGTAGGTCGCTTAAATGAAAAATAAAATATTTAAATGAAAAAATCTACAAATTTCGAACAAATGATCATGAATAAAATGCATTATTCATCCCAAGAAAAACAGAAACACCTCCACAGCACCTCCCAGAACTTGTGTAGTTTATACTCGTACATCGTCATTATTTTCTTGGTCATCGGTCATCATGATCAAAATGAAATGAATCATTGCCAGGTAATGTAGTTATATGTAGTAGTGATTCTTTCTTTTGCCACTTTTCTAATTTTTAATTAACAACACTAGAGAAATTCCTTTTGCCACAACATCAGCAATTAAATAAAACAATTAAATTATTTGAAACAAAAAAAAATATTCATTTGCAAATCTAAACAATTCAAACTTTACACATACTTACTCGTATGTGAGTGTAGTTGTTTACCTTAGAAAAGATATTAAACTTGAACTTCTTTTGAAAAATTTATTTATTTCACGGATAATTTTAAATTTGTATTACCTTGTTAATAAATTAAGATATTTTTCTTTAATTTATAAACTGCTTTAGGATATAATGCAAATATATTTAGACAGTTTTTTTACTTATTTATTTTATATTAACGCTTTGTGTTAAATGCATACAAAAGTAATATTTAATATAATTGAAAATAAAAGAAAGAATTAAGGAAGCAAAATCACCTTATTATAATGTTTATGTTTACAACAAATATCAAAAGTTGTAATTCACCGAAATAATGCTTAAGTTGTATTATACAAAAATTGTCTTATAATCGAACTGCAGTCTGCTCCCAAGTAGAGACAACTTAAGCCTAAGTTTTATAATTAATTAATTCTAAACACTCCGACAACTTTCTTATTTTTTAGTTTACCGTCATACTAATTTTATCGTTATCAAGCTTACACTCTCTCTCTCTACTGTCTTATAATCCATTTACCTCTTATACTCTGTTTCTTGCTTTAGAATTATCATTTTGTGTTCAGATAAGCTGATCATCAGTTTGTACTGAAGCTATCGTTTAATTCTAAAACTTTCATCTTTTAGTCAGAACATGGTATATATTAGGTAGCTATATTTTTCGCATCCTACCTTCACCTGCTCAGACTTCAATATAATACTCATCTCTTGCTACTATTCTGGTACTCCTAATGTCTTCATATAGTAAGACTACCGTTTTATAATCAGACTTCCTTTTTTATACCCATACTATCGTCATATACTCAGTTTGTCGTCTTAGACTACCATCTTATACTCACACTATCGTCTTGTGCTTATATTACGGTCTTATACTCAAACTATCGCCTTATACTTAGTTTGTCGTTTTATACTTCGTTTGTCGTTTTATACTTAAAAAACCGTGTTATACTCAGACTACCGTCTTACACTTAGATAACCGTCTTGTACTTAGCTTACCATCTTATACTCAGACTATAGTCTTATACTCAGACTATAGTCTTATATTCAGACTATAGTCTTATACTTAGACTATAGTTTTATACTCAGACTATAGTCTTATACTCAGACTATAGTCTTATACTCAGACTATAGTCTTATACTCAGACTATAGTCTTATACTCAGACTATAGTCTTATACTCAGACTATAGTCTTGTACTCAGACTATAGTCTTATACTCAGACTATAGTCTTATACTCAGACTATAGTCTTATACTCAGACTATAGTCTTATACTCAGACTATAGTCTTATACTCAGACTATAGTCTTATACTCAGACTATAGTGTTATACTCAGACTATAGTCTTATACTCAGACTATAGTCTTATACTCAGACTATAGTCTTATACTCAGACTATAGTCTTTTACTCAGACTATAGTCTTATACTCAGACTATAGTCTTATACTCAGACTAAAGTCTTATACTCAGACTATAGTCTTATACTCAGACTATAGTCTCATATTCAGATACCGTCTTATACTCAGACTACCGTCTTATATTCAGTATAACATCTTATTCTCAGACTTCAGTCTTATACTTACTCTACCGTATATTACTCATACCTACCATTTTATACTCAGACTACGGTTTTACACACAAACTACCGGCTTTTATATTTAGACTACCGAGAATTAGACTATTTTGGAATTGGGTAAAGAGAACTTTTGAAAATCTGCAATAAATCTAGAACATAAATTAATTCTGCGGCATCCCACCTACAAACAACAA
Source organism: Phasia obesa (assembly GCA_949628195.1). NCBI lineage: Eukaryota > Metazoa > Arthropoda > Insecta > Diptera > Tachinidae > Phasia > Phasia obesa. The sequence goes on from OX451215.1 coordinate 198,657,128, forward strand.
GCAGTGTGAATGCTTGTACAATCACGTTACACACCTAACCTAGACAGTAAGTAAGTATATATTAAAATTCGTTCACGATCCAATAAGTGGTAGAAACGAATAGTTAAAAACCCCAATTCCGTTTAGTTGAGAAGAAAACGAAACTACGTGTTCTTATTATCGATAATCTGTTACCAGATTATCGATAATAAGAATGGATAAAAACGACCAAAAAGTTAAAGAAAACCTTGACAGCTTAATGTGAACAGAGTAATTAAAAATTGCGATTAAAGTGTTCAGTAAGAGGACACAACAATATAGAAATAACGCAACTAAACATAAAATATCAACATGCAATCGCAGGTATATATGTACCTGCATACACGAGCAATGTTATAAATGTTTATATATTATTATATATGCAAATATGTATATTTATTCATTCAAACTATTACATTTTTCCTCTTAATTTTCAGCACTTGCTTGAGAACAATTTTTGGGAGAAAATCGTGTGAAGAAGGTTATCAAATTTACAACAATATTTCATTTTAGTTGTTGCTATTAAATTCTGTCACACATTGTTAAAAGCAATTAATTTTCAAGTTCATTTACATACGTAGAACTCATATGTTTGCATACACATGTACATTATACGGGTATATGTACATTGTACACATACGACACAAAAGGATACTCGTCTGCAAAGTTTTATTAACCTGCTGCTCGTGATAAATGAAAAATTATTACTGTGCTTATATGCTATAAGTAGAAAAACAATTCAGAAGCGTCGTTTTTTCCTATGTGTATAAGTGTGCGTAATTTATTGAAATTTTGAAAATCAGTGTGTGAAATATACAAAAATAATAAAATGAAAGAGAAAATTTTTCAATTACACGTTTGGGCAGTGAGAACATTGAAAATAATTTCAATATAATTTAAGTTTTAATTATTTTACTTATACACCCATTATCATACACGAGTATGAAGATTGAAATTAGTCACTAATACTTTAACTTAATTCTTAGACTCAGAATTCTTCTTATACTAAGAATACCGTATAATAATTGGACTTATGTTTATACTTTTTAGTATAAATATTTTTAGTATAAATAGTAAATAGTTTTTATACTTAACCACTTATATTTTGACTACCATATTTTATTCGATTTATGTCTTATACTTAGAATACCGATATGTACTTAGACTGCCGTTTCATAGTCGGAAATAGAACTTAAACTAACAAGTTATATGGCCAAGCAACTGTCTTATACTTAAAAAGGCATATTTTACTTAGAAGTCAACAAGACATATGCCGAACAACTGTCTTATACTTAGAATAACGTTATATACTTAAACTGCCGTTTTATATCCGGATTTTTGTCTTATACTAACAAGACAAATGACCAGACAACTGTCATACTTAGAATACCATCTTATACTTACTCTATCGTATCTTATTCGGACTTATGTTTCATACTAACCAGACAAATAGCCAACCAACTGCTCTATTTAGATTATCGACATATATTTAGACTGTCGTTTTATACTTAGAATTATTTTTATACTAACAAGACATATGCCTTGTCTTATACTTAGAATAACGTTATATACTTAAACTTCCTCC